>JAYESA010000008.1:199797462-200239265 GCA_036927795.1 Iris macrosiphon
AATACGCTGCCTATTCTACATTGACAGAAATGAGTTTTTACGTTCAAGACAAGACAAAATCAGACGCTACGTCAAAAGCTGTTTCTTGTACAGAGCTCGAGGCATATCTTTGCATTTTATGCACGAGATTGAGGTATATCTCTGCATTTAATGCACGAAATTTTGTTCTATTTTTAAAATTTGTTATGACTGGGAAAGCTAAGACTGTGACTAATACGCTCACATCACCATCCTTGTATTTTACGCCAATCAGGCTATTTTTAACTGTAGGAGTACGCCATATGCTATATCCTCGAAATATGCCAACTCGGCTATATTTGCAAAGGTACGTTAATAAGGCTATTTAGCCCAGAATACGCTCAAGACCTCAGTCGTGAAGGATAATTGGCTATTTTACGCTGGTTATCTATTATTCATGAATCATCAAGTTTTACGCAGGGGCAGTTACCTACGTGGCTTGCATGCCATGATCTTCGAGAAGCAGTTATACGCGTTACCTTATAAAGGGATACGTGTCATACGTGACAACTTTGGCAACAAGAATTCGATCCTACTTGCAACTTTCCTTTGGCCGGCTTTTGCCTTCAGTTCAGAGAAAGTTTGAAGCTTCTTCTACAGCACTTCTTCATCATCGTGTAGTCCAAGGAACAAAGTGATCGACTGCAGATCAGACTTCCATATCAATACTTCCCCAGAATTATTTTATTGTACTTAATATCCTCGTATAGGATTATTTGTACTTTTCTCTTTTCTCGTTTGTAAGCAAAAGTTTCGTATAAACTTTGTTTATCCAAACATATATATATATATATATATATATATATATATATATATATATATATATATATATATATATATATATTATAGTATTTTCATATATAATAAATTACGTATCTTATGATACGGTATCTTGTTGGTTTCCTAGCATCCTAGTATAGCTAGTATAGCCTAGTTACATAGTGTATAGACCCAATATCCTAGAGATGGACTCATACAACTTAAAAATAGCTAGTTTGACCTAGAGTTGACCTAGTTTGACTGTTTTGACTTAGAAATGACTTTATGACCTAGAATTTGACTACTTTAACTTATTTTAATTCCAAAATCTTGTATTGATATAATATTCCATATTTAGGTCTCTGAGGTACCGTGTCGGACATGTTTGATACTGTTCACCGGAATCCAGGTGAGTACATTCTCTGATTGTTTCTCATTCATGATATCCTCTATATCTCTTGTATTTAGTGTAGATATTCTTGATTTTTTGACACAATGGTTACACGGATTGGTATATCCGGATCTCGTCATGAGATGTTATTCCTTAGTATTTATGGTGTACCTTGTGCAAGTCTTATTTCTTGTTCTTCTTGTACATGTACAAACATTGATTCTTGGGGAGACTTGCTACCTACCCAGAGAATCCCCTGTCATAACGTACCATAGTTGGATCCACTATACCAGTCGGGGGCAGAGAGTATTTAGTGTAGATATATGATCATACCCTCCTTGTGCATGTCTTGTTCCTTGAATAATGTTAATCATACACCGCACGTATGATTAACCAGGCCATTATCCTTGTGCAAGTTCCTAAGCCGATCACATGTTGAAGCTGGTGCTCACTCACTTAGCAGTAGTATTTTTTGTTCATTTCTATGATGCGCATTCTTGTATTTATTTCCAGTATTTCTATATTGCATATCTCTTTTACCTTTATATTGTATCTTGTATATTCGCCCTATTTACTGTTACATAGATTATATCATTTATTATAACTGTTGTTAGAGGTGTACTTTGCTCCTTTCCTGACTGGATATATTTTTCAGATGACACTGAGGAGTGGTACCCCACTCACTACGGGCCTCGGGACGTAGTTGGCTTAGAGCCAGAGACCTTGGCTCAGGAGGGTCTCATACCGATTGAGACAGACGATCCAGAACTCATAGCACAGTAGATAGATCTTTTGTACTGGATTTATCTCCAACATTGTTATTAGTATTTCTTTGATATGACTCATTGGATATTATTTGTCTTGTGAGCTGTATTGTGACTCTTAGGTTCTTTTATCTTATTCGTGCGATTATTCCATCTTATAGATCTGTGATTGAGTATTCATATTACATTGGTGGCATTATTATATCTTGATTGCTAGATAGATAGTTTACCCAAATAGCGTTCTACCGTCGATGCTGTGGCGTAGGCTGGGCGTTGTTCACTACTCGTGCCCCTACACCAGGTGCGGGTCATGACATATTTTTAGTAGTGGCCCATGCAGGTCTTCGAGGTCACAATTAGTGTGATTTATAGTGGTGCTCTAATTTGAGTGCTATTACGAGCTTGTTTTAGGATATATGATATATGCTATAGGCTGAGAATACTCAATCACATCTAGAAAAAACTCTATTGTCCATTTCAATTGTTCTTCCTTGATATTGATATTTGATCTTTAACTGTCCTTATTTGAATGTATTATATCATGTGTCATATTGATTCTTTCCTTTCGCTTTGCCTCATGATGCCGCCTAAGACTCGATAACAGCAGAGAGGAGCAGTTTCTGAGAGATATGCGACTTTCCGAGGGTCTGCACCAGTCACTTCTTCGGTGATTGGCGTATCAGCTGCGTTCGGGGGTCCACCTCTAGCTCAGATGACTGTTCCAGCTGCGTCTGAGGGACTTTCACCTCCACCTTCCGTGTCGACAGATGCGACTCAGGTGTTCGCATTATTTTGTGAACACCTGGAGGCTCAGAGGGCCAGTCGGAGGCTCACCAGAGGCAGAAGGACGTGTTATGGTAGGGTATTAAGAGTGCTTATCAGCTTGCCCTTGTTGTAGTAGAGAGAGAAGCTCCGGTCTAGTAGCAGGTTGCTCCGCAGGTTGCCCAGCTTCGATCGGGTAATATTCAGGACTTTAAGAAGCTGGAACCTCGGGTCTTCAAGGGGACTGAGGGCATCATCTACGCTGATGGTTGGTTCAAGGATATTGAGCGTCTCATGAGGGTATCCCATCTTGCTGATGATCTGAAGGTTGAGGCAGTAGAAATTCAGATGTTCGATATCGTCCGCACTTGATTTAGGAATGAGCCACTTCTTGCTGATGCGAGGCAGTCTTGGGAGATATTCAATAAACTCTTTAAGAGGAAGTTCTTTGCTCGGGCAGACAGATTGGGCTTGGGGAGGCAGTTTGAGGGCCTTACTCAGGGGAGCATGTCCGTAGAGGAGTACGCCACAGAGTTCGGTAGGCTCAGCCGATTTACGGAATATTTGGTGAGGGAGCCAGAGGTTCGAGCTATCCGCTTCCACGAGAGTCTGAACTGAGAAGTGAAGATCCTTATTCCATCTTTCTATGAGACATTTTTTGAGATACTTACGGAGGCACGCAAGGTTGAGCGGGAGTTAGGCTTGAAACCCAAAAGAGATCACAATTCTGTTTTGGGGGCTAATAGCAGCACAGTGACTGCTAAGCGTCCTCATTTACAGTCTAGGCCTTTTCAGCAGCCGCAGCAGCACCAGACTCCTACTAGAACGTCATTTCATCAGGCACCGCAACAGAAAAGACAGTCACAATAAGCTTCCTGCCAGTACTGTAAGAAGCCCATCCACATCTGAAAATTTTATAGGAAGAGGTTGGGAGTTTATCTGTATTGTGGTGTCTAGAGGCATCGGCTGAGGGATTATCCTTCCAACCCTCGTCGTGTAGTTCAGGAAGCAACTCCAGCTCCGAGAACACAGGCGAGACCACCTGCAGTACAGCCAAGTGGACCGCCGCTTCCGACCCAACAGCATCATTATACCCAGCACCAGCATCAGGAAGATGCACGTCAGGGATGAGCGTTCGCTATGACGGTTGAGGAGGCTGAGCCCACCAGAGATGTCATCGCAGGTTATATTCTTCTTGATTCTATTTCAGCTTTAGCTTTATTTGATAGTGGTGCTTCCCATAGTTTTGTATCTGTTTTTTTTGCTTTGAAGCATCGTTTGGTAGTTGAGTCTTTGCTTAGGACTTACAAGATCATGACCGGAGGAGGCATTATCCTGGTTAGTAATATTTGAAAGGATCGAAGAGTTACTCTGGGAGGCTGGGAGATGAGTGTGTGTCTACTTGTAATGCCACTTTTGAGCTATGACATTATACTCAGAATGGATTGGTTGAGTAGGCACCATGCTAGTATAGATTACAGAGGAGGTAGAGTTTTGTTTAGCTCGCCAGGAGAGCCAGAGTTTGAGTTTGCTAGAGGAGTTGCAGAGCAGAGAGAAGGCATTATCTGTGGAACTATGGTAGAAAACAAGGAGTTGTCGTATCCTTTGATAGCAGAGTTCTTGGATGTGTTTCCTGAGAAATTGCCAGAATTTCTGCCAGATCGAGATATTGAATTCTCTATAGACTTGGTGCCAGGTGCAGAACCAATTTCACAGCATGTCTATAGAGTGAACAACAACGAGCTGGTCGAGATGAAGAAGCAAGTGGATAAATTACAGGATAAGGGGTTTATCATATCTAGTTCTTCACCGTGGGGAGCTCCGGTATTGTTTGTACCAAAGAAGGATGGATTAGTGCGCATGTGCATCGATTATAGGACATTGAATAATCTCACTATCAAGAATAAATATCCGTTGTCACGGATTGATGACCTGTTCGACCAGTTGAGTGGCACCAAGGTATTTTTCAAGATAGATTTGAGATCAGGCTACCACCAGGTGAAAGTAAAGCAGGAGAACATTCCGAAGATTGCTTTTAGGACTCGGTATGGCCAGTATGAGTTTATGGTGATGCCGTTTGGGTTGACTAATGCCCCGACGGTATTTATGAATTTGATGAACAAGTGTTCCACCAGTACCTTGACAAGTTCGTGGTGGTGTTCATCGATGACATACTCATATACTCGAAGATACCGGAGGAGCACGAGGAGCATTTGCGGATTGTATTGGATGTACCGAGGAAGGAGAAGCTATATGAAAAGCTGTCCAAGTGTGAGTTCTTTCTGGACAAGGTGGAGTTCTTAGGACATGTTGTGACTGGTGATAAAATTTTAGTGGATCCGAAGAAGATCGCAATAATGGAATCTTAGAAGCCGAGTTTAGTGGAAGAGATAAGAAGTTTCTTGGGTCTAGCAGGCTACTACAGAAAGTTTGTACAAGATTTTTCAAGGATTGCCGAGCCGATAACTAGACTCAACAGAAATGATGCAGAGTTTGTTTGGACAAAGGAGTGCCAGGTTGCTTTTGAGGAATTGATGACGAGGTTGGCGTCTACTCCTATTTTAACGTTTTCATCAGTGTCTGGAGGTTTCACTATTTATAGTGATGCATCGGAGAAAGGCTTGGGTTGTGTTCTTCAGCAGAATGGGAAAGTGATTACCTATGAATCCAGGCAATTGCGTCCTCATGAGAAGAACTATCCTACCCACGATTTGGAGTTGACAACAGTTATCTTTGCCTTGAAGTTGTGGAAACACTATTTGTACGAAGAGCGTGTGGAGATCTTCACAGACCATAAGACCTTGAAGTACGTTTTCACTCAGAAGGAGTTGAACATGAGGCAGCGTCGGTGGCTGAAACTGACGAAGGATTTTGATACTTTTTTGCAGTATCATCCTGAGAAAGCCAATGTAGTTGCCGATGCCTTGAGTAGGTATCCGGTAGCTATATTTTTGACGCATGATCGAAATTTGTTAGAGGACTTGGAAAGATTGGGCATTAAGGTGATAGTTTCTGGTTTTACTATACAGATGTAGGGGTTGCAGATACACTCAGAGTTGATGGACATGATCAAGACAGCCCAGTATGAGGATGTATCTCTGAGGAGCATCAAAACTCAGGTGAGAGCAGGATTGGAGGATGATTTAACCATAGCTGGGGATTGTTCTTTGCGGTATGGTGTTAGATTATGTGTGCCTAGTGGGGAGCTGCATGAGGAGGTATTGCAGGAAGCGCATCGCTCTCAGTATTCCATGCATCCAGGTTCCAACAAGATGTATCGGGATGGCGAGAGAGTGTGTGGTGGTATGGCATAAAGAGGGAAGTGACACAATTTGTATCCATATGCTTAGTGTGCCAGCAGGTGAAAGCCGAGAGGCAGAGGCCAGGTGGTTTACTTCAGCCAGTACCCATTCCAGAGTGGAAGTGGGAGCACATTACTATAGATTTTGTGTCCGGACTTCCACGATCTCTAGGAGAAAAAGACGCGATTTAGGTCATCGTTGACAGGTTGACCAAGTCGGTCCACTTTTTGCCTTTCAAGGTAGGTTTGTCTATGGAGAAGATGGCAGAGATGTATGTGAGGCAGATCGTTAGGATACATGGGGTTCCCATCAGCATAGTCTCGGATCGAGATAGTCGTTTTACTTCTCATTTATGGAGGAGTTTGCAGGCGAGTTTGGGCACCAAACTCAAGTTCAGTATTGCATATCATCCCCAGACAGATGTGAAGTCAAAGAGGACCATTCAGACTCTCAAGGATATACTGTGCACCTGTGTACTAGATTTTGGGGAATCTTGGGAGGACCATCTCCATTTGGAAGGATTTGCTTACAACAACAGCTACCAAGCTAGTATAGAGATGTCACCATTTGAGGCTCTGTACGGTCGGAGATGTTGTACTCCCTTGTCATGGGAGTATTTTGGATAGAGAGTTTTGCTAGGGCGAGAGATGGTTGTGGATGCAGCGGAGAAGGTTAAGCTGATCAGAGACAGACTTCGAGTACCGCAGGACAAACAACGGCATTGGACCGATAGCCACCGGAGACCTTTAGAGTTTGAGGTATAGTTTTAGATTTTTTTTTTTTGCTTGATAGTGGGTGTTTGTTATAGATGGATTTCTTAAGGTTGTGTTTTGTTCTAGGTTGGTGGTTTGGTATTTCTGAGAATTTCTCTGACACGAGACACAATTCGTTTCGGTGGAGGCGGAAAGCTTAGTCCGTGATTTATCGGACCTTTCACTATTCTCGAGAGGGTCGGTACAGTTGCTTACAGACTAGACTTGCCATATGCATTGGAGGGAGTGCACAACGTGTTTTACGTATCGCAGTTGAGACGGTACGTAGCGGATCCTAGTCACGTGTTGGATCACTCGGAGATAGAGGTGGCCCTACACTTATCTATCCAGAGCAGTCAGTTGAGATTATGGATCAGAGAGAGAATGTGCTGAGGAACCAGACCATTCCCTTGGTACGCGTCGCAGGGAGACATCACTCTCCGGGTGAATCTACCTGGGAGAGGGAGGATGAAATGCGAGAGCGTTACCCATATTTGTTTGTGCCTTGAGGTATGTTCTTTCCTGATTTTCTTCTGTTTTATTTTCTGGGGGTAGTTTCATCTTTGAATTTCGAGAAAGAAATTATTTTAAGGGGGGTAGACTTGTCACTACCACATTTTCTAGAAAAGGATACTTTGGTCTTTTCATGATTAATTAAGTATTGTGCATGTTGAATATTTATTTATTGTATTATTTATTTATTGTTAGATGTTAGATTTTATTTTGAACTTGTGTTAGTGGACCTAACTAGTTTAGATTAGATCTATGGACCAACATTTAATTCTAGTTAGAATTGAGCCGAATAAAAGGCCAATTCATTAGGAGGAGGATTAATTAAGTTAAACCAATTAGACTAGAACCTTCCCTCCTTAATTAATTTCTTCATGATAAGCCTCAAGGAGTATTATGAACATTTCCAAGTGACTTGGAGAAGGGGGTAGTGGCCGGCCTAGTTGAGGAGTGGAGGAAAATTCTCTCTCTTCACTTTTTATTTCATATCTAGATCTATAATTTATTTCTTCCAAATTTTTTCATTTCTACATCAACTTCTACACAAATTTCTTTCCAATTTCTTCTCTAATCATCATTAGAGGCCATTAGAATAAGGAGGAAGTAAGGATCTACAAGGAGAAAGCAATGATCTACAAGGAGGAGCAATGATCTACAAGTTGAATGCTCTTTACATTCAATTTGGTAATTTTATTGGAAATCCATCTCCCAATAGGTACAATTCAGTTTTTTTCTTCTAATTAAACTCTAATTTTGTAATTTAATCATTAGGAACCATCCCATGTACTAAGACTACCCATAGGAATTGGAATTAAGTTCATAGGAGACCTATGAAAAAAGTTATGTGGTATTTTGTGTCAAATTTTAGAAAATTTCGATATTGACAAATCTTGTGTCTGTTAATAGGTCAATTAGACCAAATTGACATATATTTGGTTGTGTGTGACTAGTGTCGTGTCAACAATTGGTTACGTGTAGGTCGTATTCTGACAATTTGGAGATACAGGTTGATTTGGAAGTTTTTCTCCGACACGGAGGTTTGAACATGTCACATTTTGACACGGACACGTAGTTGAGTAGCTAATTCTTCGTATTGTTCATAATTATGATTACTGGTGAACCGCCCGTGCTACCATGGAATATTTCTTTGTTGGTAATTTATACAAACTTTTTTCATTTAAACTAATTTATTTACAAAAAATTGTTATAGGAAATTTTCTATTTTGTAAATAAGACTTTAGAAGTCAATCACTTAGAAATTTTGTCCATATGTTTGAAACTAGTAAAAGCTTCTTTTAATTTTTTCAATTCACTGTAAATAACAAAATTTTAAATTATAATAACTAGTCACGTTCACGAACACTCACATACAAAAAATATTATAATATTATTAAATAGATAAAAATTTAAATTATATTAATTTTTTAAAATACAATTTGAATATATTTTAAGAAATTTGTTATAAATATATATTTAAAATTTTAGATACGTGTTTAGTTAAATAATATCATATAATTAGTTTAAATATAATTTAAATATTAAATATATTTAGAATTTGTTATATGTGCAGTAGTAAAATTTTATTCTATTTTATTAATAATTGAGGATATACATACATCCTAAATGACTTAATTTTGAGTTGTTTCTAAGCTTATTATAACAGTAGAGATAATTGGGAATATACGTACCACTTAAATGACTTATTTTTTTGACCGTTTTAAAGCCAAATTATTATAGTAGAGATTATTATTCTACAAGATTTGGTTTTAATCTAGAAGCTTCGAAATAAACTCCATCAACTCCATGATGGTGATCTTTAAATAAAAAAAATAAAGACTAAAATTCAGAAATTTTCGTATAAAGTATTAAATTTTAATTAAATTAGGCACAAAGAAGTAAGTTTTCTAAATTTATACGGAAAGAATAAAAACGTCTTTAGTAAGAACATTTTAGTTCTCTCCCAAATTTTTAATAATATAGAAACGAAAACGTCCTTAGTAAAAATATTTTTTATTTTATTTTTATTTTTAATTCAATCTGTAAGAAAAAATATAAAAAAAATTTGAAAACGCTCATACTATGAAAGTTTTCAACAATTTTTTTATTTAGTTTTTAATTTTTGGGTCGGAAATAAATTAATAGACAATTTTTTTTTTATTTTTTTTTATTATTATTATTTTCAAAAAATTGTATTAAAATTTGTAAAAATATTATATAGTTGTCAAAACTAGGGCCACCTTTGTTTCAACACGATAACTGTATTTATTTGTTTTAGTTTTAGATTTTTGGCTAAAAAAGATATAAAATAATAATTTTAATAAAAAACATCTCTATTATGAGCATTTTAACTTTATTTTTTATTTATATTTTCTTCCATCTCCCAATAAAAAAAAAGTAAAACAAACAAATATACTATGATACTAAACAAGCTGTAGCGTAGTGGTAAGAGTTGCATGTGGGGTTCCTGGTAACCAACTAGTAGGAGTGCAACTCGGACAGGTTGGGTCAGATTTAAGTTCAATCCGATGAATCATAAGTCTAGTCCGAGCCCAAGTTCGATCCGACCTCGGGTTCAACATATGTAGTCCAAGACCAAGTCCGAAGGATCGGATTGAGTTGGATCCATTAAATTTATCAGACCCTAATATAATATTAGAAATAATTTTAAATAAAAGTAATATTAAACACATAATCAAATACCAATCAAGTCTCAATCATTACAAAATAAAAACAAAAATGAGATTTATGATAAGGAATTGAAGAGTTTGGGTAGAGAAATTTAAGGTTTAAATTTTTTAGTTAAGAAGTATATATATATATATATATATATATATATATATATATATATATATATATATATATATATATATATATATATATATATATGGTAAAAGGGATGTGAGCAATATGTTCATATTTCGACATGAGCCATACACATGTGGACCAATAGGAATGTAATCTCTCATCTCATGTGCACCCATGTGCACTAATATACTACATTCCTATTGGTCCATGTGTGCATTGACTCATATAGAAATATGGACCTATGACTCATATCCCGTTTACCCTATATATAAAAAAAAGGGATATGAGTTTTTGGCTCATATTCCTACATGAGTCAATGCACATGTGGACCAATATGAATAGAGTGTACTAGTGCACATGGATATACATGAGATGTAGGAATCCATTCTATTGATCCACATGTGCATGGCTCATATAGAAATATGAGCCTATGACTCATATCCCGTTTACCCATATATATATATATATATATATATATATATATATATATATATATATATATATCGGATTTTGGATTCTTTAGGTAATCCGACACATGAATCCGAGTACAATTCGATTTTTGATCGAATTCAAATATTTTAACCCGAATGTCCGAATCCGAATATTTCTAACCATAATCCAATCCATAAATGGATTTACCGGATCGGACTCGAATTTAGCCGTCGAGTTACACCCTTATAACCAAGGCTTGAATCCTGCTGGCACAATAATTTTTTTATAAAAAATTTAGGTGAAAAGAAATTAAAATAAATAACTTAAAAATGCTTTTACAAAGGTTATACTAATCTTATACAAAGGCGCCTGTAGCTTACCAAAAAAATTATATTAAAAAGTTCAAACGCCAATGAAAAAGATATTTTTTATAAAATATTTTTCCTGCTCTTCTTTTTCTTCCATTCTTCCAGAGACACGAAATAAAATAAAATAAAAATTTAAAACGTCCATAACATGAATATTTTAGTTCTATATTATTTAAAATTTAAGAAAAAACTAAAACGTTCTTACTAAAGTTTATTTTTTCTCTCTGTGTAAATTGAGACAACTTATTTGTCTGTGCTTAATTTAATTAAAATTTAATGTTCTATACGAAATTTCCGACTAATTTTTTCAATTTTTTATTGCTTCTAGATGTGTGTAAAATAATAATATATTACCCACAAATAGAGCAAAACTACAAGGGCCTAGGTGTAAATCTGCAGTCTTCTTTCTCAAACGACCGAGTCTCTGAGTTTTCCTTCCCCTCTTCTTCTTCTTCAAGTAGAGAGGAGGAGAAGAGGGCAAAAGCTCTATATAAATGAGAGGCATTTCTCGTGAAATTTATACTGGCCCAACAGAAGCCCAACCCCTTCCTCTCCATTTTCCTCTGATTGTGAATCTTTACATTTTTGTTGGGGTTTTTTTTAAAGGAAAAGAACGATTTGAATTCAAATAGGAATTGGGGATTTGGAAGAAGAAATAGCATTTACTATCTTCGGCTATTTCCCATACATCCTGTCATTAACTTGCTGGGATCCGTATTTCTTCGCCAAATCGAGGTGGGTTCCTCTCATTATTAGTAATTTTGTTGTTTTCTTGGGATTTGGCATCGGGGTTTTGGTTTACTGACATGGGTGTTGATTAGAATTCGAAAAAGATCTCATCTTGTAGTTTGCATTGTCCGTGCTACATGTTTTTTTTTAGGGATTTGAAAAATGGGTGTTGGTTATAGATTATAATGCATTTTATGACATGGGCTAGAACTGGGGGAAAAAAATGATAAAGATCTCATCTTGTAGTTCACATTGTCTGCGATTAATCACTGGTTGTTACTGATTATCATTTCTGTTTGTTATTTTAGGGTCTGCTTGGTAATTATTGGGTAGTGGTTACGAGGTGTTTTTAGAGTACCGGTTAAGAGGGTTCTGTTTTTGGCGGTTTTAAGTAGCTGTTTTTAAACCAGTCCAACCCATGCTTGTTAATTTATTGTAATTTATTAACAAGTGGGTCTAAAAGTTTTTTTATAAGAATAAAATTAAGTACATGCCCATACATACATAAAAACATAAAAAAAAAAACGAAGACAACATTAAAAAAAACTTCTAGATGAGTTTGTCATAAATTATAATAATGATCGTCTGGATGAAGATATGCGAGACTAGAGAAAAACAAGATTTAAAAAAAAAAATTGAGAAAGAGAAAATATAATAGGGTATTAGTAGTTATAATTATATATTTTTTGGTGAGGATATAAATTGAATAAAAGAATAAAACCCCTTAAAATATACTGATTTGGAGTGTTTATAAAGACAAAAAAAATTATATACGCCAGTTTTGAGGGGGTTTTGAGCCGACCAAAACCAGTGCATCAAAAAAATTACCAAGCATGATTTTTTTAAAACACTTCATAAACGGTCGGCTCAAAAACACTCCAAAACCGGTAAAAACACCGTTGCCAAGCACCCTTAGGGATTCGGCAATTGGATTTTGGTTGCTAGTGAGTTGTATGCACGTGTATATTGATTAGAATAGGAAAAGATCTCATCTTGGTTTGTAGTTTACATTGTCTGTGATTATCTGTCCATTGTGTTTAAGAGTTTTTGAGGGTTTTGGCAATTGGGCTCTTGTTATCATTGATTATTATTCATGTTTATGGCATGGGCATTGATTAAATTAGAGAAGATGTCATCTTAATTTATAGTTTACATTGTCTGATTATCACTGGATTGTGTTCTAGGGAATTGTCAACTTGGTTCTGGAAAAGATGTCATTTTGTTTTGTATTTTGCATATCTTGGTTTAGAGAATCAGTACACTATATAGTTTCATTTTGTTTCAATTTTTCTATTTCTTTGTAATGATTATCATTGGTATTACTCCCTTTTTTTGTCCAGGATAGAAGATTGAGTAGGCAGGCAGGACGGACTTTCATTTGATGGTGAGTTGATCTATATGGAAATATTGTTATTGCATCTTTACATGTAGATGTGTTAGTCATATGTTTTTGTTGAAATTTCAGGGGGAAGAAGCACCAGAGATTCTCTTAGATAACTTGGAGAGGAATTCAATTCTCGCATATGATTCAGATTCAAAGGGCTATATCTCTTCTGTAGTCATCGGCGAAAAGATTGTGAGTTCATAGATGTTTGATTTCATTCTTCTGTAGCATGAATTGGTAGAAATCTTGAAGGTCTAATGGGATGTATTTTTGTGTTCAGTATGTAGTTGGGGGATCTGATGATACTACCGATTTATCTATTAGTGTCAAGGTCTTTGATAAGTTAAATGGAAAATGGTGAGATTTCTGGATGTCTTCCTTTTTTTTTTTTTTTCCTGATTCATATTTGAGAGATGAAAATTGAGTATAAAATTTGCAGGTCAAATCCTACTGTATTGGGCACAAATCCTACCCAATCTAAAGGCCACTCTGCTGTTCTTCTCAAAACGGATCGGATTTTGATTCTTAAAAGGGATTCATCCCTAGATGATTGCTTCTGGTTTCTTGAGGTTGATACTCTGCTCACATCTGATGCTTCAAACCCAAGTACACTGTTTCTGGCTTAGTATTTTGCATGCAGTACCTAATATGATATGTTGATTGTTTGTCGATCTCGTGAAGAGCCACATACTGATATTTTGCTTACGTGCTTGTATGTTCACCAAAGAGAGGTATTGATGGCAATATATGCCTTGCGTTATGTACTCTCTAGTTATGTGTAGCAAAAGTAGACTTTCTTAGTGAATAGATACAAATCTATGACTAGCTAATGAGCTAACAGTTAATAATGTATTTTCACATCAGAACAAAGTAGTTTCCTTGGCTAGTATCTTGGAACAATTCTATCAGTCCTTTACTCCTTGAAGAAAGTAATTACTTCTTGATTGCCCATCTCCTTTCTTTGGCATATTGTGTAGGTTGACACCCCATTTGTGAAAAAGCAGAAGGAGCTGCTTGGCACAGAGGTTGTCGCCTGGAGTACAGGGGTCACAGGTGATGCGCCAAAGCCTATAGTGATCAGTGGCCCCTCTGGTGTTGGTAAAGGCACGCTGATAGCAAAACTTATGAAGGATTATCCCACAACCTTCGGGTTTTCCGTTAGCCATACAACTCGAGCTCCTAGAGTGAAGGAGGTCAATGGAGTCCATTACCACTTTACGGAACGAAGCGTTATGGAGAAAGATATAAGAGAGGGGAAATTTCTTGAAACTGCATCAGTTCACGGAAACCTTTATGGAACAAGCATTGAGGCAGTTGAAACAGTTACTAGTGCTGGGAAGGTAACATAGATTTGCGTTTCTTCTATGCACGCTTGCATCTAGATGATTACTAGGTTTTAATATCCTCTTTAACTTTAATGTAGAGATGCATTCTCGACATAGATGTTCAAGGTGCTAGATCAGTGAGGGCTAGTTCTCTTGAAGCAATATTTGTCTTTGTCTGTCCCCCATCATTTGAGGAGCTTGAGAAGCGCCTTCGTTCTCGGTATACAAAATGCTTTCTCGACACTTCTGAAATCTCCTGTTACCTTGAGGTTGTTTAATTCGTGTCTTGCTTTATACAGGGGAACAGAGACTGAGGAACAGGTCCAAAAGAGGCTGAGAAATGCAAAAGCTGAGCTTGATCAAGGGAGATCTCCAGGCCTTTTTGATCATATATTGGTAAATGATAACCTTGAAAAATGCTATGAGAATCTGAAGGTGCATGTTCGTGTTCAATTTAATTTCAATTGATCTAATGTTAATCTACTGCACTAAATGTTGTCAACTGCACTGGCGTTCTTGTGCTGTTAGCCAATATCCCGTATGCCAACCATCCCTATCTAATTTCGTCATATTTCATATAGAAATTGCTTGCTTTAGACGAGTGCCCTGATGCTTCATGTGAACCAGGTAAAAGTTATCTTCCAATTTCTTCTCCATTGGCCATGTCTACGTGTATATAGAAAGAGATGGTAAAGGAAATGGACAAGAGGAAGGGAGAAGAAAGAACTCCATTTCTTTTGTTTTCATTATCCTCAAAGTGGAGAGAATTTGTATCATTCTGTACCACTCTCTCTGTGAGAAGTTATGGGGAACCATTCTCTTGACACGACTTCCTTGCCATCTCTCTAGAGGCACCTAGCCAAATTTCTTTCATAGCCATCTCTCTAGAGGCACCTAGCCAAATTTCTTTCATAGCCATCTCTTCAGAACAAAATGTTGCTTTTCTGTTAGAATTTGCATGTACTGAAGCTTTTTCTGCATGTTACACAGCTGTAGAGAACTTCAAATTTTCTGTCCACCACTCGGTATCTAGAAAATATCAGAAGGTCCTGATACGATGTGAAACCAATGGACTTGAAGCTGAAACCGGTAGCATGTAAGGAATTCCTTCCTAGTTAGTAAGCCATCCGATAGTACAATGGCTTCTTTTTGAAAGTATTTTGACACTTTCCCGCTTGCTTCAGGTTCGTTCTTGATCTATCCTCTCTCAAAGGCGGTGCTCCTGGCCGAACAAGAGGACTCTATTTATCTGCTAGCGACTCGTCAAAGAAAACAATGAACGGTATTGGACAAGTTTAGTTTCTCCTATGCATCAAGCAATTGGAGCAGGATGTATGCAATTACTTTGACCAAATCAATTTTGGCTTGACATAGAGGTGATACATGTTTTACTTAAAAACATTGAGGATGTTGTTCATCAGGCTCAGGCACCAGTTTCCAAAGGAACGTAGGGGACAAAGGGAAAGGTATCAACTTGTTTACTCCCTTTGAAATGGCAGTGGCTATCGCTCCTCTTATGTAGTAAACTCTTTAACAGTTTATACATTTGACGTCTACTTAGCAACGTGTTAGCTTAATTATGAGCAAATCGAAGTCAAGACCATGAAGTTGCTTCTAGCAGCTAGAACTCCTTACTCTAAAGCAAGGCATGCCTATCCATTCGAATGGAAACAAATTGTACTGTCGATTAGTTAAGTGTAGATGTTGCCAGACTTGCGCAGGTTCTCTGAACTTTCCTGATGATCTTGGTCAGATGTTAACATAATCAAGTCCGATTATGAAGGATACAGACTGAATATAGATTGAGAAGAGTACAAATTGGTGGTCTGTGAAACAGAGCTCAGCCTTTGCACTCGATATAGATTGGAGGAAGGTTTTCAAAACCCTTGAAAGGGTGCCAGCACTACTGCCAGGTTATCATTATAAGCCAAGTGGAGCTGATCCTACCGACAGCAATCAATTAAGTACTTGGTCAGAAACTTTCAACATCTCAACTTTTCAATAATGAATTATTGCAGCAAACGCATCTAGAAAGCAGATGAATCCTCAACAACTATATATCACCATCGGGCGTCAGCATGTTACTTGTTGGCTCCTTGCTTAACACTGACTGGGAGTAAAATTGCAAGATCAACTTGGTAAAGTTGCATGCAGAGGCAATGACATCTGCAATATCACATTCTCAGGACAGCACCACAGCCACAGGCATACCAATACTAGCAAACCAGCAAGTGCAGCAAGTGCACGGAGGTCAAGGTGTATTTCGGGCCGGGCCGGACCGGCCCGGGCCCAGTGTTGACCGGACTTGACCGGTTCTGGGATGGGACGGACTTAGCCTGGGGAGAAGATAGGTCCGGACTTTTCAGCCCGGGTTTGGGGGTTTGACCGGGCTGGGCCCGTGTCGGTTCACGGCTGGATCCGGATTGGCTCGGTTAAAAAGAAAATTGAAAAAAATCCGGTTTTGTTATATTTTGAAAATTTTACCAAATTTAAAAAAAAAAAAATCCAATTCTGGACAGGGCATGACCTGGGTCACCGATCGGACCGATCCGGGCTGGGTTGACTAGGGCGGGTGTGAAAAATCTGGTTTGGCCCGCGTCTTTGACCGGGCCGGGCTATCGAGTCCCAAATCCAAACCCAGGCCGAACTTGGATATGCTATGGGACGGGCCGGGTCGACCTATGATCGTGCCCTGGACGATCCAGACCGGATTTGACCAAACTGGACCCGGGCCGGGTTTTGGGCCGCTTTGCCTATTTAACACCTTGACACGGAGAGAGAAGACAATTTTTTAAAGCTAGCAACAATAGAAACATGACATAATTGAGAGAGAACCACAAACTAGTAATGACAAGAAGCTACTAAATCGACACAAAATATTATTCAGTGAATCATCTGCATATGGCCTATTTCAAGTACATGACCTGATAACATGAAGATGGGTATCAAGATATTCAACAGTCTCGCTCGGCAGAGGAAGACTCGATATATAATAGCTGTTGCATGCTGCTGCAACTTCAAGATGCAGGAATGCCGAGACGAGATCATTAGCCACCAAAATGTTGGACTATATATACTAAAGTTTATAGAAATAACATCACTAATATCAGTCACACATACAAGAAATCAATGCCTTCTTGAAAGCATCAGAGCTTAAGATAACGTAAGCTTCTCATACTTTGTTACATTTTACCACACCCATTTGTTACATTTTACTTGTTTTTTTCCCCCATTAAGATCCAAGAATGAATTGCCTTCAAAGTTCAAAGATTAGATTTGTTGAAAATAATTTTATTATTGAATTATTGAATGAATATTTTTATGGTTGTGTCTATTTGAAATGAAACATTGTGTCCATTCCTTTGTGTCTCTTCATCATATATAAAAGAGTCATGAATCCAAGCAATTAATTCATTCATACATCAAGCATTAAGTTCAAGAGAGAGAGGGAGAGAGAGAGAGAGAGAGAGACTACCTTCATTGCTTCGACAAGTTCCTGCGGTGTGAAGTGTTACTACCAAAGGAGAAGTACAGTTGTATCCTGGAAGACTAACGTCGTTAAACCGTAAGCACCTGTGCGGGACGGATATTGTCTTAAGGACATTGAATCAAGTTCAAGCCTCGATCTCGGTTATATCGTTTATTTACTGTTTATTTATTTACATTTATTTGTATTTCTAATTATATATACAATACAGAGTATATTTTTCTAACAATCTTAAGACTATTTTTTGAAACTTTCCACTACTCCGTATTTTGTTCAGATAATCACCTCTGATTCGTTTATGGTTTGTACTGTAGATCAAGTGTTTACGTTTCAGAGTTCAGAGTTCTATAGTTTGATTTTATAAATTTGGTCCATTTTTTTATATTTGGTTAAGATAGTCAAAGACTTATGTACTTTATTAAAGTTTGAGAACGAGTCTTATTGGCTTGTTATATTATATTTGAAGTGTAATTTATTAAAGTTCTCTGGTTCAAAGTTAGTGTAATTTATTAATGGTATACTTTCATTCTTGCTGTAATAATCGGTTCTGCTGATAATGACGACTGTTGACAACATGACACAGTACTTTCTACTGTCTTCATCTTTAATATTGTTAAGTCAGAAATGGTTTAAGTCATTAATTGCGATTTATTAGTCAATAATTAATTTTGATTTGTGAATTCGTTTTCTTTAGACCCAAATTTTGGTTCTGAATTGTTCCCCTCCATAGAACTTAAACAGAATCATTCTCAATTTTATCATTTTGTCACTTGCTAGTCTGTACTACTGTATTAATTGTAACAGACAAAATGATTGTCATTGATGATCACTTCTGCTCCTATCCATATCGGACAAGGAGAAAAGTCGAAAAAGTTCAAAGGAACCAACTTCAAACGTTGGCAAAAAAAATGTTGTTTTATTTGACAACCTTGAATCTGGCAAAAATTCTAAATGAAATAGTTCATGTTTTGCAAGAAGGTGAAACTGACAATAGTATAATTGCAAATGTTGAAAAACGAAAACATACAAATTTTTTATGCAGAAATCACATATTAAGTGGACTGGACAACCATCTATGGAATGTGTACAGTCCACTAAAGACTACAAAAGAAGTCTGGGATGCCATGGACAAGAAATACAAAGCAGACGATGCAGAGTCTAAGAAATTTATCGTAGGCAAATTTTTAGACTACCGCATGGTTGATTCCAGAATTGTGGCAAGTCAGGTTGAAGATTTGCAATGTATCTTCCAAGAACTGGTTGCCGAAGGAATGGCCTTATGTGAACCGTTTCAGATAGCCTCTGTAATTGAAAAACTTTTACCCCTCTGGAAGGATTATAAGAAATATCTAAAACATAAATGTAAGGATATGCACTGGCAGATCTGATTGTCAGGCTTAAAATAGAAGAGAATAATATAAGTACTGATAAAACATCTTCTATAGAAGCCATGTCAAACGTCTTGGAAACAGGACAAAAGAAAAAAAAAAGCGCAAGCATATTGGAAGCTCCGTTCAAGGGAACTACTCCAGTCAAGGAAACAACAAAAAGTTCAAAGGAAAATACAACATATGCAAAAAGATGGGGCATAAAGCTGTTGATTGTCGTAGCCGCAACTACAATAACAACATCAGCAAAAAGAACAAGGGATGTGCTCACCAGGCTCATATGACTGAAGATGAGCAATTGACCAAGGGTGTTGAAGACCTGGTTCTGGCGGCTGTTATTTCTGAAGTGAACATGGTAGGAAGCAACCCAAGGGAGTGGTGGGTTGGCACTGGGGGTACCCGTCACATCTGCGCTGAAAAGGCCATGTTCAGCACTTACCAAAGCGTCGACCAAGACGAGCAACTTTTTATCGGAAAATATCTCATCGTCAAAGATTGAAGGACAGGGGACGATCATTTTGAAAATGACGTCGGGAAAGGAATTGAAGCTTAACAATATTCTGCACGTTCCTAATATTCGGAAGAATCTGATTTTCGAATCTATGTTAAGCAAGCATGGGTTTAAGTTGAAATTTGATTCTGACAAATTTGTACTCACCAAGAGTGAAATTTATGTGGGGAGGGGATACCTCAAGGAGGGCCTTTTCAAAATGAATGTAATGACTGTTATGCCTAATAAGATGATTAGTTCTTCTTATATTGTTGAGTCCTCTCATATGTGGCATGGTAGATTAGGTCATGTTAATTATGATTCAATCAGAAAACTAATGAACATGAACTTAATTCCTAGATCTGCAATAGATTCAAATCATAAGTGTGATATATGTGCAGAAGCAAAATTAACCCGTACTTCCTTTCAAAATTCGGTTGAAAGAGATACAGAACCGTTGGATTTAATCCAAACAGATGTATGCGATCTAAAAGGCATACAAACTAGAAATGGGAAGAAGTACTTCATCACATTTATTGATGACAGTACTTAATATTGCTATGTGTATCTTATGAAATCAAAAGATGAGACAATAAATATGTTCAAGCAATACAAATTTGAGGTAGAAAATCAACTTAATCGAAAGATTAAAGTTCTTAAAAGTGATAGAGGTGGTGAATATGGAGCACCATTTGCAGGGTTCTGTGTAGAACATGGAATTATCTACCAAACCACTACACAATATTCACCAACTACCTATTAAATAAGGTACCCCACAAGAAAAAGGATATGACTCCATATAAATTATGGAAAGGAAGTAAGCCTTCATATAAATACCTCAAAGTGTGGGGATGCCTTACAAAAGTGGCAATTTCATTGTCTAAAAAGGTCAAGATAGGTCCTAAGACCTTCGACGACATATTTATAGGATATGCTGAAAATAGTTCTGCTTATCGATTTCTCGTACATAAGTCAGACATTCCGGAGATACATAATAATACAATTATTGAATCAATATATAATAATATAATTATTGAATCTAGGAATGCTTCATTCTTTGAGAATATCTTTCCATGTAAGAAGATACATGAAAGAAAAACATTAAAAAGAAATCATGATGATATTAGACATAATGGTCAAAATGAATATGCAGATAAGGAAGATGAGCCTAGACGCAGTAAGAGGTCTAGAACAGAGAAGTCCTTTGGACCTGAAATTTTAACATTTATGTAGAAAATGAGCCTTAAACATTCAAAGAAGCAATGTCTACACCAGAGACACCACTTTGGAAAGAAGCTGTCAATAGTGAAATAGAGTCCATCATGCAAAATCATACATGGAAATTTGTTGATCTTCCTCCAGAGTGTAAGCCATTAGGCTGCAAGTGGATATTCAAGAGGAAGATGAAAGCTGATGGAACTATTGATAAATATAAAGCAAGACTGGTTGTAAAAGGATATAATCAAAAATAAGGAATTGATTATTTTGACACATATTCACCAGTAACCAGAATAACATCAATTCGGATGTTAATTGTAATTGCAACATTGCACAATCTTAAAATATATCAAATGGATGTAAAGACTGCCTTTCTAAATGGTGACTTACAAGAAGAAATATACATGAATCATAGTAGCAGGTAACGAAAGAATGATGTGCAAACTAGTTAAGTCTCTATATGGACTTAAACAAACACCTAAACAGTGGCATCAAAAGTTTGACAATGTAATGATATCAAATGGATTCAAAATTAATGAGTGTGACAAATGTGTATATTCTAAAAACACACAAACTGAATGTCATTATATGTCTATATGTGGATGATATGCTGATAATATGTAGTAACCATAGCATGATCCAGGATACAAAGAATATCTTAATCAAAAACTTTGATATGAAAGATCTGGGACTTGAATATGTTATATTAGGAATTAAGATTTCCAAAACGCCAGATGGGTTGATATTATCTCAATCTCATTAGATTGAGAAGATCTTAGAGAAATATAATCAAAACGATAATAATATTGCAAAAACTCCAGTAGATTTAAATCTTCATTTAGTGAAGAATACTGGTGAAAGTGTATCAGTAGATTTAAATCTTCATTTAGTGAAGAATATCGGTGAAAGTGTATCACAAGTGGAGTACTCTCATATAATTGGGAGCCTAATGTATGTCACGAATTATACGCGACCAGACATAGCTATCTAAGATATACCAAAGATTATGGATTGCACTATACTAAATACCAAGCTGTACTCGAAGGATACATTGACGCAAATTGGATATTTGATACTAAAGACTCAAAATCCACAAGTGGATATGTCTTTACACTTGGAGGTGCAACAATATCGTGGAAGTCCTCAAACAAACGTGCATAGTCAGATTAACTAAATAATCTGAGTTCATATGTCACGCCCCAGTCCCAAAATGACGAGGGACTGAGCACGTGAGCAATGGCCAGCAGCACGCACTGATGGACAACCCAATTTAATGGATCCATCAGGGCATGCTTAAGCTGTAGTCTAGCAGTACTAAGTACAAGTCTCAGGTATTCTAATCTCATCCACAGGGTAAACACAGATTAAATGCCAAAAATAATGCAATGGAAATAAATATGCAATATCAAATAAGGTTATCTCGGGAAACAAATCCGAGAAATATTCTGTTACATTTAAGGAAAAATAGACAGGAATTGAAATGCTGAAAATATAAATACTGTGTAGTTGAAGCCGGTGCTCAGGAGAAATCTTCGGCCACTACTTCGTCCTCTGTTCCTTGTTCTGCTCCAAGGAGTGCTCCGGTACCGTACACCTCTGGGTAGTTCTCTTCAGCTGTACCTGGGAACATAATCCGGATCCAGGTCCTCAGGGGACAGCAAGGTACAGAAAATACAAGCCAAAATAAATACGGTACAGCAGATAAAATAATCATCAGGGTAAACTAAGTAACCAACTATGTGATATGCAATATGAGAGCAGCACTAGAACTCAGGCTGAAGCCACTACAAGCTCTGTGTCGGGGAGCCGGTAGCGGCAATAACTATGAACTACACTATGTTATATACTATGTTTTATATATAATATCAGCCTGTAGTCTGTGTGTCTCTCCCCACCCAATATAATCCCACGTCTCATGTCCACGATACCTCATGTCCATGTCACGCACGATTATAACTAATGCAGCAAGTCTGATAGCTATGAATCAATTGTCTAAGAATGTAAAGTCTATGTCATAAAACATGCATCCTATACAGAATCACCTTGAACGTCTCAGGAAGACTCTGTCTCATGAAATAGTGTCAAGTGTCCTGGGTTCTGAAGTACTTGATAAGACAAGTACGAGCATTATCGGGTCTCGATATCCATGTCTATGTGACGTTACACAACTTCGCGTACGGAGTTGGCACCCGACTATGATCGGACACTAAGCACGTCACCCGTTTTCTAGGTTAAGCAGTTAAAACATGTTTATATTTAATTCCACAAGAAATCCATTAAAATACTATGTCAAGAATTACTGAGATTTGGCAAGCTTTACTTGTCCATTATTGCATAATTAAATCCAGAAAATAATTAGCGAGCTGCAGGGTTTGGCAAGGTACACTTGCCTGTGGTGCTGGCTCTGATTGCGGCTCTAACTTCGGTTGGATTCGCAGGCGGTACTCCGGTTGCTGAAACAAACATCACCATCAGATCCAAAAAATATCAATCAGCTAGAAACGCCTGTCCTTGGGTCCAATTTGGAGACAAGGGCAGAAACGGCAGTTTCGGGTCAAAACGGGATCCCCAAGTGGGCCCACTTTGCACCGAAAAATGCGTCAGGGTCAAAGGTCTCCAAATTCACCAAACTTAGTGTCAACAGGTCAGGAACGATGATACGAACCCAACGGAACTTTCAGAATTGAATTCCGATGAGCCGATCACAAAATTGCCCGTCGAGCGGGGCCTGTGGGGCCCACGACACGCGATTTCGTCAACGTTCTCAGAATTGAACCAAACTTTACCCACAGGACCAGCGTATCGCTACGAGTTCGATGGCGCAAGTTTCGTCTCGATCCGATGTGTGTACACAAAGTTAGGGTGAATTGCAGAAAAGTCGGATACGGGGCGATGTCCGCGGATACGCGTTGATCCCGATGTGCACGCACACCCGAATCAGCTTCTGCGAAATCCCACACGTCCGTATCGACGAGGCGCACGTATCTGTGAAGACCGCGCGCGACCAAGTCGTCCCGTTTGGCGGGGCGCACTCAGTTCCGGGGTGAAACAGGGTCTAATTTTTTCCTATTTTTGGATCGCGGTGTGCGATCACCACAGGACGCGATGCCCCGAACGGTTTATCCGGACACCGAGAGGGTCATACAGGCTTCGCAACGCAATTTACGAAATCGAATTCCGAGCTACGAGGAGGAAATTAGGAGTACCTGAACAGAGCCTCACGAAACGGGGTTTTCGTGTCCTTGTGTCAATTTGACACTGTGTCCAAGCCGTGTCCTGTGTCTGATCTAGGGTTTAGGGTTCCGGCTAGGGGTGCGGTGGCTCAGGTGAAGGCCGGTGACTGCTCGGCCGGGGCTGGAGTGGCGGAGCTCGACGAGGGCTGCTGGAAAAGAGGGAGGCGGAGTAGGGGAGCAGCCGGCGGAGGCCCGGGCTCGTCCGGGCGGCGCGAGGGGAGCTGGGAGGAAGGAGTCGAAGAGGGCGGAGGCGGCGTTGGGCTGCGGGAAGGAACTAGGGCAGCGGGGAGACGTCGGCTCTGGCGGCGGCGAGGTTCGGTGAGGGGACAGGCGGCGTCGGGCTCGTCGGAGGCTGCCGGAATAGGGTTTAGGTGGAGATGAGGGAGGAGAAGAAGGGGGAGATGGGCTTTTATAGGGGGGACGGCGCCGTGGGTGGCCGGGTGAGGCGGAGAGGAGGTCGGGGTCATGGTGTGGGGTGCGGGCGGGTCTCCGGCGACGTGGCCGGAGAAAGCGGCGGCGGAAACGGGCTCTGGACGTGGGGAGGGGAAGAAGTCTCCGGGTCGGGTCGCGGGCGGGTTCGGGTCTGACCGACCCGACCCGACCCGATAGCCCAGCGGGCCGGGTTGGGCTGCGCCGAGGGTTTGGGCTGGGCTTTAGGGTTTAAATAATAAAATAAATAAATAAATGATATATAATTAATTAAATAATTAGTTTTCAGGTGTTTAAAAATAGGTCCGGGGCCCAATAAATTCCAGAAAAATTGTCCTAAGTCCAGTTTTTTATTTTACATCCAAAAATATTATTTTCATAGTATTTTAATACTGTTTAATATCAATTAAAAATCATTTAAAAATTAAAACCCTGTTTTTAAATTACAGAAAAAATCCCAGAAAATTCCAGAAAATTGTGAAAAATACAGTTTTTAAAATTATGAAAATTTGGGGGGTTTACAATCTACCCCCCTTAAGAGGATTGCGTCCTCGCAATCAAAGAATAACCGGTCAGCAGAGATGACACGGTCGCAGGTATCGTTTGAAAGCACATCACAAGAGACTTCAGGGAAATACCATTTCCCTAAAATTGAAAGTTTACACTTTACAGGAAAATCTAGTTAAAACTATACTTTTATAAAAACCAGGTTGTTATTAACAAGTTGCAAATTACTAGGTTGGGGCTGAGGTCACGAACCAGTAGGCACGAGCTACAACAAGACTAGAAACGGATAACTATGAATCACTTACTCGCATCAGCGTCCTGCACAGTCATCGCATAAGCTTGTCCTCGTCCTTGTGGTGGATTCCTCTGCTGTTGTTGGGCTTGCTGGAAGAGTGTCGCCTGAGGTGCCAGAGGTGGCCTCGGTGCTGGCAAAGCTGGTTGGTTTGCCCTTGGTGCTCCATCTCGATGCTGGGGACAGTCCTTGGCTATGTGTTGATTGGTGCCGCAAATCAGGCACAATCCCAACTTGCGTCTGCAGTCCCTCTCGACATGGCCTATCTTGCCGCAGTAGTGACAGGTAGGAAGGGTCTGCGAAGCTGTCCTCGGTGGCTGGTGCGTGTGAGATCTCTTTGCAGATTCTCCTGGTGATGTTCTGTCTGGTGCTGAGGTGATTGGCCGCTTGTGGCGAGATTCCCTCCTGGTGACGCGTTCCATGCGTCGGGCTGCAGCGAGAACGTCCGAGTAGGAGGTAGGTGCGACGGATCCGATGAGTCTCTGTAGCTCAAAGTTCAGTCCGTCGAAGAACTTCTCGGCCTTCTCTTCCTCTGTCGGGATCAGGGTTGGGGCGAAGCGGCTCAGACGAATGAATTCTGCGTTGTACTCTTCCACCGTCATAGAGTCCTGGGTGAGGCGATTGAATTTGTCCCACAGTTTTGATCGAGCGATAGCCGGAATGTACATCTCTTGGAAGAGTCTGGAGAACTCCTCCCAAGTGACTCGGTCTGATCCGAGTCGTGCCTCCTCAGACAACCACCAGTGATGGGCATTGTCCGTTAATTGCATTCTGACGGCAGTCATCCAGCGTTCTCGTGGAAGCTCGGCTGCTTCAAGTTGATGCCGGATGTTGGTGAGCCACTCGTGAACTTCGGTGGGCTCCTCTTTTCCAGAAAAAGTGCGGGGCTTCAGTTGGCGGAAGTCCGTGATTGAGCCTGTAGTTGGCTGTCGAGCAGGTAGGTTGGCCTGCTCCAGTGCAGTTACAATGCTGTCCCTCAAGAAATTAGCTTTACGACGCTGAGCCTCGTGTTGGACTTGTTGCTGAGCTTGCATCATCGCGTAGATCATTTGGAATATCTGCTGTCCGTCAATTGGCTGTTCTTGTGGGAGTACGGGCGTTGGTGGAACGAACTGCGGCGGAGGTGGAATGTCATCGCGTCGGAATCGGGAGGTAGGTTGACCTGCCTGCTGGCTTTGTTGAGTTGAGGGAACTCCTCCGACTGGTGTCACTTCGTCGTCATAGGTGACACCTGTAGCTTGTGGGGTTCCGGCGGGAGTCTCATTGCATTCTTGTGGGTCCATTTTCCTGCATCCAAAATAACCAATAAGAGGCGCACAGGAATCAAGGCAAGATGCAAGTCAAAATTAGTTCGAATACGATACAGATATCAAAAACGATTCAAGCAAGTGGATGAGATCCTAAAAACTTATCCTATTTTTTATTGTAGGCCTATTCGGTCCCTAAGTTGAAACCGAACAATTTAGTCGTAGACCTGCATGGGCCACCACAAAAACCATGTCACGCCCAGTCCCAAAATGACGAGGGACTGAGCACGTGAGCAATGGCCAGCAGCACGCACTGATGGACAACCCAATTTAATGGATCCATCAGGGCATGCTTAAGCTGTAGTCTAGCAGTACTAAGTACAAGTCTCAGGTATTCTAATCTCATCCACAGGGTAAACACAGATTAAATGCCAAAAATAATGCAATGGAAATAAATATGCAATATCAAATAAGGTTATCTCGGGAAACAAATCCGAGAAATATTCTGTTACATTTAAGGAAAAATAGACAGGAATTGAAATGCTGAAAATATAAATACTGTGTAGTTGAAGCCGGTGCTCAGGAGAAATCTTCGGCCACTACTTCGTCCTCTGTTCCTTGTTCTGCTCCAAGGAGTGCTCCGGTACCGTACACCTCTGGGTAGTTCTCTTCAGCTGTACCTGGGGACATAATCCGGATCCAGGTCCTCAGGGGACAGCAAGGTACAGAAAATACAAGCCAAAATAAATACGGTGCAGCAGATAAAATAATCATCAGGGTAAACTAAGTAACCAACTATGTGATATGCAATATGAGAGCAGCACTAGAACTCAGGCTGAAGCCACTACAAGCTCTGTGTCGGGGAGCCGGTAGCGGCAATAACTATGAACTACACTATGTTATATACTATATTTTATATATAATATCAGCCTGTAGTCTGTGTGTCTCTCCCCACCCAATGTAATCCCACGTCTCATGTCCACGATGCCTTATGTCCATGTCACGCATGATTATAACTAATGCAGCAAGTCTGATAGCTATGAATCAATTGTCTAAGAATGTAAAGTCTATGTCATAAAACATGCATCCTATACAGAATCACCTTGAATGTCTCAGGAAGACTCTGTCTCATGAAATAGTGTCAAGTGTCCTGGGTTCTGAAGTACTTGATAAGACAAGTACGAGCATTATCGGGTCTCGATATCCATGTCTATGTGACGTTACACAACTCCGCGTACGGAGTTGGCACCCGACTATGATCGGACACTAAGCACGTCACCCGTTTTCTAGGTTAAGCAGTTAAAACATGTTTATATTTAATTCCACAAGAAATCCATTAAAATACTATGTCAAGAATTACTGAGATTTGGCAAGCTTTACTTGTCCATTATTGCATAATTAAATCCAGAAAATAATTAGCGAGCTGCAGGGTTTGGCAAGGTACACTTGCCTGTGGTGCCGGCTCTGATTGCGGCTCTGACTTCGGTTGGATTCGCAGGCGGTACTCCGGTTGCTGAAACAAACATCACCATCAGATCCAAAAAATATCAATCAGCTAGAAACGCCTGTCCTTGGGTCCAATTTGGAGACAAGGGCAGAAACGACAGTTTCGGGTCAAAACGGGATCCCCAAGTGGGCCCGCTTTGCACCGAAAAATGCGTCAGGGTCAAAGGTCTCCAAATTCACCAAACTTAGTGTTAACAGGTCAGGAACGATGATACGAACCCAACGGAACTTTCAGAATTGAATTCCGATGAGCCGATCACAAAATCGCCCGTCGAACGGGGCCTGTGGGGCCCACGACACGCGATTCGTCAACGTTCTCAGAATCGAACCAAACTTTACCCACAGGACCAGCGTATCGCTACGAGTCCGCTGGCATAAGTTTCGTCTCGATCCGATGTGTGTACACAAAGTTAGGGTGAATTACAGAAAAGTCGGATACGGGGCGATGTCCGCGGATACGCGTTGATCCCGGTGTGCACGCACACCCGAATCAGCTTCTGCGAAATCCCACACGTCCGTATCGACGAGGCGCACGTATCTGTGAAGACCGCGCGCGACCAAGTCGTCCCGTTTGGCGGGGCGCACTCAGTTCCGGGGTGAAACAGGGTCTGGTTTTTTCCTGTTTTTGGATCGCGGTGTGCGATCACCACAGGACGCGATGCCCCGAACGGTTTGTCCGGACACCGAGAGGGTCATACAGGCTTCGCAACGCAATTTACGGAATCGAATTCCGAGCTACGAGGAGAAAATTAGGAGTACCTGAACAGAGCCCCACGAAACGGGGTTTTCGTGTCCTTGTGTCAATTTGACACTGTGTCCAAGCCGTGTCCTGTGTCTGATCTAGGGTTTAGGGTTCCGGCTAGGGGTGCGGCGGCTCAGGTGAAGGCCGGTGACTGCTCGGCCGGGGCTGGAGTGGCGGAGCTCGACGAGGGCTGCTGGAAAAGAGGGAGGCGGAGTAGGGGAGCAGCCGGCGGAGGCCCGGGCTCGTCCGGGCGGCGCGAGGGGAGCTGGGAGGAAGGAGTCGAAGAGGGCGGAGGCGGCGTTGGGCTGCGGGAAGGAACTAGGGCAGCGGGGAGACGTCGGCTCTGGCGGCGGCGAGGTTCGGTGAGGGGACAGGCGGCGTCGGGCTCGTCGGAGGCTGCCGGAATAGGGTTTAGGTGGAGATGAGGGAGGAGAAGAAGGGGGAGATGGGCTTTTATAGGGGGGGACGGCGCCGTGGGTGGCCGGGTGAGGCGGAGAGGAGGTCGGGGTCATGGCGTGGGGTGCGGGCGGGTCTCCGGCGACGTGGCCGGAGAAAGCGGCGGCGGAAACGGGCTCTGGACGTGGGGAGGGGAAGAAGTCTCCGGGTCGGGTCGCGGGCGGGTTCGGGTCTGACCGACCCAACCCGACCCGATAGCCCAGCGGGCCGGGTTGGGCTGCGCCGAGGGTTTGGGCTGGGCTTTAGGGTTTAAATAATAAAATAAATAAATAAATGATATATAATTAATTAAATAATTAGTTTTCAGGTGTTTAAAAATAGGTCCGGGGCCCAATAAATTTCAGAAAAATTGTCCTAAG
The DNA here is from genome assembly GCA_036927795.1 of Iris macrosiphon. Taxonomy (NCBI): domain Eukaryota; kingdom Viridiplantae; phylum Streptophyta; class Magnoliopsida; order Asparagales; family Iridaceae; genus Iris; species Iris macrosiphon. The sequence goes on from JAYESA010000008.1 coordinate 199,827,118, forward strand.
TCCAGTTTTTCATTTTACATCCAAAAATATTATTTTCATAGTATTTTAATACTGTTTAATATCAATTAAAAATCATTTAAAAATTAAAACCCTGTTTTTAAATTACAAAAAAAATCCCAGAAAATTCCAGAAAATTGTGAAAAATCCAGTTTTTAAAATTATGAAAATTCAGGGGGTTTACATCATAGCTCTGGATAAAGCAAGTGAAGAAGCAGAGTGGCTTCAAAATTTCTTGGAGGACATTCCAATATGGCCAAAATCTGTACCAACAATTTATATACATTGTAATAGTCAATCTGCTATCGATAGGGCACAAAGTCATATTTATAACGGTAAATCAAGACACATCAGGAGACGTCACAATATCGTTAGGCAACTTCTCTCTAATGGCATAATCATAATTGATTATGTAAAATCAAAGAAAAATCTTGCGGATCCACTAACTAAAGGTTTGACAAGAGAGCGAGTTTATAAATCATCGAGGGGAATGGACTCGAAGTCTATGATAAAAAAAAATCATAAAGGAAAATCCAACCTAGTTGACTGGAGATCCCAAGATCTAGGTTCAAAGGGACAACCTAATTATGTGAAATTCTGAAAATAACACTGACGAGTATTTTAATACTCCTACCATTCTCTAGGATGATAGATAACAGTGTCGCCTTCAAAGAATACTAGGGTAAGCTTTGATTTTAATGATTCATATGACTTGAAATTCAAGTGGAGTATAGCAGGATATTCTTGTTAGGAAGTCACCTATGTGAGTGTGGAAATGAGACCGCTTCTATGAGAATTATAAGGCTGGATTCTCTAAGAACACTCATGTAATCAGGCATATGTTTAGGGCCAAAATGAACAAATAAATAGAAGCAATTTTGGAAAAAGGAGTTGTGTGATATTTATTGATTCAAGTTTACAACAATAGCTGAACAGTTCAAGGCATCATGTTCACTAGATGGCTAGTAAACTCGATAAATCTTCACAAGGGAAGGCTCAAGGCCAAAAGCTACCTATCCTGATACAATAACTTTTCAAATGATCTCTCTCTCTCTCTCTCTCTCTCTCTCTCTCTCTCTCTCTCTCTCTCTCTCTCTTTGTATGCATTGTCTTTGCATTGAGTCTGCATTTTGTTTGCATTATGTACAGTTAAATATTCATTCATGTGGGAATTGTTGAAAATAATTTAATAATTTAATTATTGAATGAATATTTTAATGGTTGTGTCTCTTTGAAATAAAATATTGTGTCCATTCTTTTGTGTCTCTTCATCATATATAAAAGAGTCATGAATCCAAGTAATTAATTCATTCATACATCAAGCATTAAGTTCAAGAGAGAGAGAGAGAGAGACTACCTTCATTGCTTCGACAAGTTCCTGCGGTGTGAAGTGCTGCTACCGGAGGAGAAGTACCGTTGTATCCTGGGAGACTAATGCCATTAAACCATAAGCACCTGTGCGGGACGAATATTATCTTAAGGACATTGAACCAAGTTCAAGCCTTGGCCTCGGTTAAATCGTTTATTTACAGTTTGTTTTTTTGTTTATATTTATTTGTATTTCTGATTATATATGCAATACAGAGTATACTTTTCTAACAAGATTGCCAGCATCAATTGGAGGCGAACCAAGACTCATGGTGAGTCCAGCTCACTGAATAATTTTTCGGCTCCCCCCCTTCGAGATTGATTCACCAAGATCCTACCGCCGCCGCGCTGCTGACCGGAGAAGTACCCTTCGGATGAGATGATGCGCTGACAATTGGAAGCTAGAGTGTTGTTGCATGTTGATAAAACGTTGTTAGTGTCATCGCTGCATTTTTACTATGCATGCATCGATCACGGCTGCTCAGCTGACTTTCCTGTACAATCAGTCTTCTTCTTCTTCATGTTGAGAAAGCGACCACCACACCCCCTCGCCCTTCTAATTGCATGCTGATGACGAGATTCGTGAAGATATGGGTGTAGAAATTAAGCGAAAATTAATTCGTAACAAGGCACCATCATCAGCTTTCCTATAACGAACGACGTTGCAGGCAATTGCATCAGATTCTGAGGCATTCCAGGTAACTGAGGGTGTCCCTGAAAGAATTATAATTAATTGATGTTAGGATCGAATATATACTCTTCCAGCATAGGTATGATTTTCTTGAAGTAATTGGAGTTACATCATTGTCAATATTTTCAGGGTATCTCAGAATTGTCAAAATTATGACAGTCCTACGTTTCCAACAGTTTATTAGTATAACTCTCAAAATTTTGACAGTCCAGACTGAAACCAGAACTGTCATGACAGTTCTATGTTTCCAGTAGGTTATTAGTAGGACCTCTGATACTGAAGCAGTTTGTCTGCATTTCGATACTCAAAATCTTCACCGGGTACTGAAAAGTAAACCATATCATTGAGTCAAAAAATAACATAAACTAAATCATATTTCGTTTCGCTATTTCTTCATATTGCAATATTTCATTCTTTCCTTTCTTTGTAATACATTATATATTTGTCAAAATACGCAAAAAAACTATAAGCATTTAGTTTTCTTAGTATCAGTCGATTACAATATCAAAGTAGTCATGAGGCATGTCTCTGGGCTCCTCCATCTTCAACAACTTCCTGGATCCGATCGATCTTGAGATGACAATAACTATGTTATGTTGAAGTCCAACTTTTTTGCATCAATCTATCACTTCTTCATAAGATTCAAAAGAAATATCTATCGAAAATAGATGACCGACATCAACGGCAATATCGTGATGGACGACAACAGTAGAATATGGTATTCCTTACTAGCAAGAAAAAATAAAATTAAAAAATATGGGCGGAAGAATTTACAAAAAAAATACTGTAATATTTAGGACTGTCAAAATTTTGACAGACCTTACTAATTGTAGGACTCTCAAAATTTTGACAATCATAAATATAACTTGTTGTTCAACGAACAACATGTTATATTTAGGACTGTTAAAAAATTGGCAGTCCTTTCAAATGCTATGACTGTCGATATTTTGACAGTCCTAAATAGCATGCAATATGAAGGACTGTCAAATATTTTAGCAGTCAATATTTTGACAGTCCAACCAATAGGAAGGACTGCCAAAATATTTGACAGTTGATCAAGTTTTTTGGACTGTCATAATTTTGACAGTCCAGACACGAAAAATGTAGAACTAGGACAAATAAATTACTTACCGAGAGTGATTCAGAATGACCGTAATGTTCAATGGAAAGAGAGCAAGTTGGATTTAGTGGATTGATCTGATTTATTCGTCGAAGACATTTTCGTGTATATCACTTACATTGGTGGAAAAGAATTTATTAATTTGGGGTGAACCAAATACTTAAAAAAATTTACTCTCACATTTTCTCGAATACATACCGAATAAATGTTGAATATTGGTAGAAGAATCAGCAAGTTGGTTTGGAGTGAAACTTGGGACACATCTTTCATTAAAATATTTTTCTAGGATTTTGGTTTTGGGAGTTGGAAAGAAAGGAAGAAGATGACAAAGGAAAAACACAAAGCAAAAAAATATAAAAGTTATCTTTTATACTCACTAGTGGTAGCTCAAATAATTTTTTCTTATGATAAACTTGTAATTAAAGCAAATATTTGTTGGCTAGTCCCTGATACAAAGTGTTGTGTCAGATAAAAAAAAAGTATCATTTAAATACAACTTAAATTGATATTCACCTCCCAAATTCCCCACTACCTATCCCACTTCGGACCTCCTACCGGCTACCACTAACGTTACGACGACAAAATATCGGCGACAGATTATCAAAAGCCTTCATTTTCTCGCCCATTTTATTCCACCAAATCAAATTATCAGACGTCATCCCGGCGGTGGAGGAGTCCGACTTCGCCAACTGTCGCTATAAATCCGTCGTCGTATTCTCCATAGAAACCCTAACCCTAGTTCTTTTGTACCGTCGGCAATGGCAATGATCGGGGTCGGGATGGATCCGTCGGTCCAGATTCGCCGGTACGGGCTCCATGGGCTGCGACCTACCGGTGCGGTTCTGGTAGGAAAGTCGGATAGAGTAGTTCTTCCAGCACCGGCGCCGGCGTCTTCTTCTTCTTCGCGCTCTTCTTCCGTCGTAACTGCAGTGGCGAATGTAAGTTTTCTTTTTTCTTTTTGTGTTTTGCCCCTCAGAAAATCTTTAGTTTTGCATCAGTAAACTTTCTCTGTCACGAAACTTGATGGATGTCTTATATCAGGCATATAGTTGGATGCTTGATTCCGATGTCTGACAGTGATAGTTTTGGTTTTGATCGGTTGAATACTTTATGTAGCATAGATTTGCTATCAATTTGTTTATGTAAATATCGATTATAAATTGCTACGGTTGGTACAGGGACAAATTCCGTGACATGTTTTTTTTTGTAATTGGCGAAGTTGTTCGTGTTGGGGCAATCAACTGTGTAGTCTCTTGTTGATCAGAAATTAAATTACCTAGTTGAAGAGAAAAGTTTCTTGAGTCTATGGCAGAAGGAAATGAATGTTGTGAAAGAATTATATTTTCATAGTTGGAAAATACATAGGGCTGATAACTATCACGGTGGTGGCCGTGATGTTCGTTTTGAAGCCATCGCCTACTCCAAGCATTCAAGTAGGATTTTGTTCTCTGGGCATTCAAGTTGGGTGTTGATCTCCTTTGTCCCGTTGCTCTTAGGAAGCAAATAGCCCTCGATAAGCTTCTGGGCGAGCCACACAAGCTTACTAAATCCTAAGTGTTGAAATTCTGAACAAACGAAGATTAAGTACATCAAAATGTCCGAAAGGTTGAAAATGAGAATAAAAGAATCTGAAAATATGAGCGACAACTTTGTTTTTTAGCCTCAGTCATGTGTCTCCTTAGCTTGCAAACATATAATGTGAAAGTGAGGATGGTAACTTTCTGAGTCCTTGCAAGCAATGTTTTAAAAAAATTCTTGTGGGACTCGTTTCGGGAAGCGTTCGGGACAAGGCACCCCAGCAAAATCTAGAAACATGTTTAATTAAATCATATGCCTAGGAAGCACACACTTTTTTATTTAGGTGTACGTTTCTGAAATAGCGGGATACCTCTTAACGTCCTATTTGAAAAACTTATGCTTAGGAGTTTGATTTTTGGGGGGTTGTGGTTTATAACAAAAACTCAGTTACCTATTCACCTACTCGTGACAACCGTAAATTGCAACAAAACCCTCTTCTTCTGCTCTCGAGGCTACGTACATTAAAATTACTTCTCCCCTCACTCTGTTTAGGGCACGGACGCGCCCTTGTGTGTTAGATATAGGCGTTGCCGCCCCTTCAGCCGACCCCACTCCCTCTATATCCTCAATTGCATCAACATCCTCGATCTATGTATTTTATACCTTTTTCTCCTCTTTATTTCATTTTCTTTTTCATCTTTTGTGTTCCTACATTTCTAATTCCTTGTAGATGAGTAAGACTTAGGATTTTGACAGATCTTTGCTATTGACACTTTTGAAGTGTGCAGTAGCTACATTTTTTGTCAAAATATTGTAGTCTTGGGCTCTTATCACTAAAGAATGGTCTACAATCTGTTTGATAATTACTCAAGAATTTGGATCATATCTTTAGCTTATGTTTTACTATTGATCATTTCACTTCTTTCCAGAGTCGGCACTGGCCAGGGCAGCCAGGACGATCGTCCAGGGCCCACGGACCAGGAGGACCCAAAAAAATCAGTTTAAACATAAATATATATTAATTATCTTATATTTAAAATAAAACTAGTATGTATCATGTGCCTTTTTTAACATAAAACAATTGTGGTGTAGTGGTTATAATGTTATACTTGTATATTAGAGGTCCTTAGTTCAATTCTTGGTGGCATCATTTTTTTAAATTTACTTTTATTTTATTTTTTAATATTTTTTATATTATGTATGGGGTCCAATTTTGAAAGTTCGCCTCGGCCCCCCATGAACTCAGGGCCCGTCCTGCTTCTTTTTCATTATTTTTAAATATATTATAAAGTTTCAGGTAAAAAAAAAATAATACCCGAAATTTTACGCCCAACGTCTTGGGACTTATGTCTTGTCCCGAGGGAGCCTAAACGCCTCGCCTTGTGCCTTTTAAAACATTGCTTGCAGGTGATGTTCTCTGAATAGTACTGTCACTAGCAAGGTTGTGCACGATAATTGATTTTTGGGTTAGTGACTAGCTCTTTGCAGCTATTAATTGTTTGCCCTAGTCTCACATCTTATAGAGCAATGTTCTTTGTGCACTTTTCTTATGTTGGGTGAATAAACCAGAGGTCTATCAATCCTACATGTATAACACCCAACAATTGCTCTTGTATTCACTTTCATTCCAAGCCTACTGTCCCTAGTTTGCCTCCTATCTTCACCAAGCAAGCCTCGGCCCTCACTTCTTATCAAATACGAGCTTGTTTATATTGGATCCTGATTACGGACTATCTCATTCGGGCACCATGACATGCTTATTCCACGTTTGATCACCAGGATGCCCCATCCAGTGGACCATAGCCCTTCTCTTGCTGCATGATGAGGTCTTGATGATGCACCCTCTTATCGACTTACTCTCTCATTGATAGCTGTTATATCTAATATATAAAAAAATTGGCTCCAGCAAATACTGGATTGGAGCATCTCTATGTAGATTTGATCCTGCCATATACTCTCATTGATATTTGATGATAACTCTGATAGCCATCATTGCAAAGGATCCTAAATAGGTACAAGCTTTGGATTTGTCTATTCCTTAAAAAAAATTGACTATTTGACTGCTTGCGAAACTTTGGATGGCCTCAGGTCGTAACTCATATCCAACCACACCAGATCTTGGAGTTGCAATGTACACTGATTATAAGGTTACGCAACCTGAATTCAGTCTTCCGGGCCTGGACAGATCATTCAGACCCCTGCGGGTCAAAAGCAGGTTACACAAATCTTATCCGTTTCCTTACACACTGGCAAAACAACATTCCTTTCGAAGTTTCTCTCTGTCTGAAATTGTTTGGTTCCTAATGACAAAATCTCTGATTTTGTAGACCTCCTTGCATTTCAACCAACCCCCCACCCCCACACATAACCGCATCTCTCTATAATTAGGTGACAATACCATCTGGTTGTTTATCCTAATTTTGATCTTACTTTCAAAGTATCCTTAAAATTAAAATATCCCATGGAAGCTTTGGGCAAATTTTTGTTCCATTTGCTTGATAACTTCCAATTCAAGTCACCGAATCAGTCTAATAATGAAGCCCCTTTGAGTTATCTGAGATACATGATGTGAAAATCAGTATCAACATATGAAGCTCAGTAATTGGATATATATTCATACTTGCCTGAATTTCTTCCTTGCAGTTGTTATGATCCTTACACTATATGGGTTGCCCTCACAATAAGTACTCTCCAGTACTGCCCTGTTTAAAAGATTTTGTATTACATTTTCTTGTTCCAAGTAGAATCAAAATTAATACAAGCAGTGTATGTTATTTATGAAATTATATCTTGTAAGCTCATTGACTAAATATCTTTTGCAGCCTGAGGTCAAAAGAAGCAAGGTTGAATTGTTTAAAGAGCAGAGCAACTTTCTTAGATATCCTCTTAATGAGGAGTTGGTATCAGAAACACCAAATATAAATGAACCTGCCACTCAGCTGATCAAGTTCCATGGAAGTTATCAACAGACTAACCGAGATGAACGGGGTAAAAAATCTTACACATTTATGCTTCGAACAAAGAATCCGTGTGGGAAAGTTCCAAACCAGCTGTACTTGGCTATGGATGATCTTGCAGACGAGTTTGGTATTGGCACTCTCCGCCTAACCACTAGGCAAACTTTTCAGCTGCATGGTGTTTTGAAAAAGAACCTTAAAACTGTTATGAGTACTATTATCAGAAATATGGGGTCAACTCTTGGCGCTTGTGGTGACTTGAACAGAAATGTGCTTGCACCCGCAGCACCATACACAAAAAGAGAGTATTTTTTTGCTCAGGAGACCGCCGAGAATATTGCTTCACTACTTACACCTCAGTCTGGTGCTTACTATGATTTGTGGGTAGATGGGGAGAAAATCATGTCAGCAGAGCCTCCGGAAGTAGTTCAAGCCCGTAATGACAATTCCCATGGAACAAATTTTCCAGATTCTCCAGAGCCTATATATGGCACTCAGTTCTTGCCTCGAAAGTTCAAAGTTGCTGTTACAGTGCCTACGGATAACTCTGTCGATATTCTGACTAATGACGTTGGGGTTGTAGTAATTTCTGATAGCGATGGAGAACCACAAGGATTTAATATCTACGTAAGTTTCCCAAAATTTTCTTAATCGGCCCTCCAACAACAAACCCAAAAAGAAACACACACACACACACAACATACTCTCTTTAAACTTAAATATTTGATGCATCTATTTCTGCAAGTTTAGGTGGGTGGTGGCATGGGAAGAACACACAGGGTGGAAGCTACTTTTCCTCGTTTGGGAGAGCCACTGGGTTATGTGCCCAAAGAAGATATACTATATGCTGTCAAAGCAATTGTTGTCACGCAAAGAGAAAATGGTAGAAGGGATGACAGGAAGTACAGTCGTATGAAGTATTTGATTTCTGAATGGGGTATTGACAAATTCCGCTCTGTTGTTGAGCAATATTATGGTAAGAAGTTTGAAGCTTTTCAACAGTTGCCAGAGTGGGAATTCAAGAGCTATCTTGGATGGCATGAGCAGGTTTGATTGTATCGTACTTGTTAGATTGCATGTGTAAATTTTGTTATCTGTAGACATGTTACTTGTAGCTTAACGATACATAGGAATTTATTGTGTTAAATATTGTAAGAAACATTCCTGAACATGCATTAATTGGACTATGTTTCTGAATTCTATTCCTATACTTTTCATTCATATATTTCACGCCATTTTCTTGCAGGATACAGGTACAATGTTTTGTGGTCTACATGTTGATAATGGCCGCATTGGAGGTAAAATGAAGAAAACTTTAAGGGAAATAATCGAGAAGTATAACCTAAGTGTGCGTATTACTCCAAACCAGAACATTATCTTGTGCGACATTCGTCACTCCTGGAAACAATCCATATCTACGGCACTTGCTCAAGCTGGTCTTCTGGTATGCTTGGTTATCTGTCTTTCATTATATAATTGTATCAACTTGTTTTAGCTTGATTATGGAATGGACTAGCGCAATCTGATTCCTTAAAAAGATAATTCAAGATTACAGGTCCTTTAGAAGCCGATGGAAAAAGTCCATCTTAACTTGAGATTCTGTAAATTAATACTATGTTGAAGTGTCTTGTTTGTAAGTCACAAGCAGATGAATGATTGGGAATGAAACACGACTTTGTTTGCTGTCTTTCAATTATCATCGACATTATTGCACTAGATTACAACTTTTTTAATGTATTTACAGGAACCTATGTATGTTGATCCACTCAATCTTACTGCAATGGCGTGTCCTGCTCTACCACTTTGCCCCCTAGCAATTGCGGAAGCTGAGAGGGGGATACCTGACATTCTCAAAAGGGTTCGGGCTGTTTTTGATAAGGTAATCACCTTAATTAGTCCTATGAGTTTTATGTGTTCAAGTTATATAATAGAAGAAATTGTTTGTTTTAGGAAAGACTGAAGTCGTTAATATTTCAGGTAGGCCTCAAATACGAGGAGTCAGTGGTGGTAAGGGTAACTGGCTGCCCTAATGGATGTGCCAGACCATACATGGCTGAGCTTGGATTTGTTGGTGATGGCCCAAACAGCTATCAGGTACTTGATCTGTAACTTGATAGATGAAATTTTTGTGATGAGTTGAGCTTAATGTTTCATTAAAATTAAAGTCATATCTATTTATCATTTCCTCAGTAATGACCATTATGGAATTAACAATACTGGGTAATGGAGATGGGGCAGATCCCCTTGAGTAAACACACATGCTTTTATAAGGCCCTTGATAACTCAGAACAACCCAAATTTTCACCCTTGATAATTACAAGTTTGCCACTCCAAAAAATTACTCATCGGGCTGCCCACTCCCAATTGATTTTTTTTTATAACCAGGACTGTCAAAATTTTGAGAGTCCTACCAATTGGAAGGACTCTCAAAATTTTGACAGTCCTAACAATTGGAATAACTATCAAAATTTTGACGGTCCTGAAAAAATATGTTAATTTTTTAGGACTGACAAAAATTTGACAGTCCTTCAAATTTGTAGGACTGTCAAAAATTTTACAGTCCGGAGGGGAGGGCTACGCGAGGTGACACGAGGGCGGGGCTGCGTGGAGGCCGGAAGGGGGGGTTTGCAGAGCTACACGAGACGGAGGAGGAGAGGGGCTGGAGAGGAGGAGGAGGAGCAGGACGAGGAGAGGGCCTGGAGAGGAGAAGGCCGGAGAGGAGCGGGAGGAGGAGGTCGGAGGGGGGCGGAGGAGGTGGAGAGGATCCAGAGAGGAGGAGGAGGAGGATGGAGGGGGGCGGAGGAGCGGGAGGAGGAGGAGGAGGAGGAGAAGGAGATGTAGAAGTTTCTTCATTAATGAGCTAGCACCTGAGTCTTTGTTGTAGTGCCTTTATCAAGGGCCTTTTATAATTGCCTGGGCAGGTTCCATGGTGGTATCTTGATAAATAGAAGGATATGGTGCCAAATTGCTTACAGAGCTTACTCATTTTTACTTCTTGTGCATTCAGATTTGGCTTGGGGGGATGCCTAACCAGACAACTCTGGCAAAATGCTTTATGAATAAGGTGAAGATCCAAAATTTAGAGAAGGTTTTGGAACCTTTGTTCTACAATTGGAAAAGGGAATGTCTACAGGGTGAATCCTTTGGGCAGTTCACGAACCGGCTGGTGAGTATCGGAATGGTTTTATACTGCAATTCTTTTGCATGTAATATGTTTCCTTGATGTTCTATGCTAAAGCAGAGCGGTAATTGTACTGTTCTACTAAGTGAAAAGGGATGCTATTGATTAGTGGTTGTCTACATTGTGATTGATTCAGTGTATAAAATTTGGTGCTGGTACTTCTGAATAGTTCACAGATACACCAATTTTTACCCCTTTATGCTCATGTCTGTGAAGTAGAAATGTCCAAATGTCCAAAATATGGTGCCAGAACTTCTCAATAGTTCATTTTTTTAGCAGGAATGGTCTTCTTCTATAGTGTGTCACGTCAGGGTACAAATGGAATGCTTTTGATCTTTCAGCAGCGAAACCTTATTGGATCACTGCTTTGTATTCCCCGAAAGGGGAGCGGCAAAAGTCGAACAATACCAAAAATGTAGGCTAGGATATGAAAATTCCATATAATTGTTCTGTGTTTCTATGATTAGTATTCCTCGCTATTTGCAGAATGCACCCCTCCCACCTACATCAGTACACTAATAAGCTGGTGTAAGAATTTTTTTAGTCCACAGTAGGGTGAATTTACTAATTCATTCAGAGTTTAGTTATTTCTTATGCTAACCAAGTTTGGTGGTTGCTTTTCTCTCTTGCAGGGCTTTGATAAGCTGCACGAGTTTGTAGAGAAGTGGGACGGTATAGTAGAGGCTCATGTTTGAAGCCTTGGATGACCTTGCTCAACTTCAGAACAAGACTGCTTACCAGTTGGCTATGGAGTTCTTCTGCAACTATGTTGCTGCCCAGCAAGATGGTAAAGCTGACCTAATGGCTTATTGGTGCAACAGTTTTGATGCCACTGGTCAGAACAAGTCTCTCTGTCAGCTCATGTTGACAGTTAAAGGAGCTCTATGTCTACTTTTGTATCTTAAATCGTACTGTGTTCAATCATTTCGTTGAAAGTAATCGATAGTATGAGACCATCTGTCTTTGTAGAATTGGCTTCTGTTATATACATATATCGATGTGAAGTACTCTTCCATTCCAATAAAGCTGGGCAATTCTTGGTGTGTTGCCAGTTTCAGAACCTTGCATTAGCACATAATCCCCCTTGCTGTAACTGAGTTGCTTGCTTATGGTAATTAAATAGTAGTGAATTACAGTCAACTGATCGAAGTTTATTTACTTTTCTTTTTATGTTTTGGTTACTAGATAAGCTCAGGATTTCGCATGTAGCTTATCTATATTATATTTTCTCACTTGCTGATCACACTGGTCCGGATTTGTTTGTTTTCTTGGTTTGCTGACAGCCAATATCCAATTGTTTGTAGAAGATGGATCAACCTTTTCGCATATTCTGAAGCAATGTTTAAGCTTGAAGCCTTGGTAACGATTGTAAAGCATCCAGGTATGATTCAAGTCCATACAGCTCGGATCTACATTATATATTTCAAGAATTGGTGCCGTGTCCGTGTCCTGCATGTGTTGCGGCACAAGATGGGCACACATACTGTGACGCATCAAAAGATCAATACTGTTTGAGCACCGCAGTGTCATGCTGTATTCATGTTCACGCAGTAGGCCCTTGATCCATCTGCCTGTGTGAACCTGGGTCATAATAACAGCATTTGCCACAGAAACAGGACCCCAAATCCTGTAATCTGAAATTTGGACATGGTGTGCTGATTTGGGGGAGAAAACCAAATTGGTCAGCAACTGTTGACTGAACCTGATGTATTATGTACAACTAGAATATTTTCTGTTTCTGATAACCTAACAATCTTCTCTCAGGCCCACCATGCCAACTAACTTGCCGGCGGAGTTCTGCAGGTCTGACAAATTTCATCTGCAGGTTCCAATTTCTACTCGGATTAGGGTCTGCTTGGCAATTGTTGGGTAATGGTTATGAGGTATTTTTAGATTACCGGTTATGAGCGGTCCAGTTTCGGGTGGTTTTAAGTAGCGATTTTTAAACCAGTTCAACTCATGCTTGATAATTCATTAACTAACGGTTCTGAAAGTTTTTTACAAGAATAAAATTACATATATATCCGTATATAAACAAAGTTCTCCCAAAGTTTTATTTCTGATGCCAAGTCTGCTTGATGCAGAATTCTTGGATGTCTTTATGGGTGTGTATCATACAACGTTCGACTTCGGCAATAACCAAATAGGATTTGCGATGGCTGCATGAAGATGAAGTTTTTGTGATTGCCTCTACTACTTAATTAAAAAAAAATTTGTGAGGATATAAATAAAATAGAATAATAATAACTCTCAGAACCTATCGATTTAGAGTGTTTATAAAGACATCTAAAATTACACTACATCAGTTTTGAAGAACTTTTGAGCCGACCAAAATCAGTGTCTAAAAAAAAAAATCAAGCATAATTTTTTTAAACACTTTATAAATGAATGGCCGGCTCAAAAACTCTTCAAAACCGGTAAAAACAACATTGCCAAGTAGACCATTATAGTTCTGGAAATCCAGATAGCAACTATGACTTGAGTATATAGCTTGGAAGTCTGCAGTGTGAATATCACGGTCATTGCCCTCACTATAAAACACAATCAATTATCAGAGAAATGATCTTCCCTAGGAATTATAGTCAGACCGCGTCGAAGAGTTCTCCTTGGACATGGAGAAAATGAAATTCGTAGAAAAGAAAAAAAAACTTCAGAACATTATTTAGGCAAAGTTAAGGACCTGGCAATCTCACCCTCTTCTTCTGTACAAAACTTTAAAAACATAAAGACTAACATGCAAGCTTATGATTGTTGTTGCCTGTCTCCTTAACGAAGGTCCTTGGTAAAGGCACTAAAAAAAATATTTAGAACTAATTCAGTATTGGTACTAGTTCATTAATGAAGAATTTTTACTCATGACTGTTCAAATTTGTCTTTGGACTGTCCAACCCTATGACCTCTTCTGCTCCTGCTCCTCCGCTACTCTTCAGCTTCCTCCTGCTCCTCCACCCCTCTCCGGTCTCCTCCTCCCCCACTCCTCTTCGGCCGTCGTCGCCGCCTCCTCCTCCTCCTCCCGCTCCTTCGCGCCTCTCCGGCCTCCTCCTCCTCTCTAGCCTCTCTCCTCCTCCTCCCGCTCCTCCGCCTCCCTCCGGCCTCCTCCTCCCGCGCCGCCTTGCTCAGCCCCGCCCCCCTCCAGCCTCCGCGTAGTCCGCTCATACCCGCGTCGTCCCACTCAGCCCCACCTTGCGCATCTCCTTGTCGTATCGCGCACCTTTTTTTGACTGTCAAAATTTTGACAACCCACATCTCTAGATCTCCTCAGCAGCAGCAACAACGACAACGGGAGTGGGGTAGAGAGGGACGGAGGTTAATTTTAAAAAATAATAATAATCTTTTATTGATGGAAAATATCAACTTTAAAATATTCAATAGTTGATGATATTAACTGCATGGAGTGTCTAGATTTAAAGTTTAGAAAGTTGAAATATAGTTGAGATTATCAAGTTCAAATTTAGCCTTGATTTTGGCGTGTCCTATAGCAATTTGGAGCGTGCAGCGGAGGCATTGATTCTCATAGTGTCCTTCTTCCTAACTTTGTAATGAAGTGGCACGACCGACAAGAGGTCAATACCCGAATTTGACTGTCGCTATGGAGAATTATGGCAATTGAGGACAAAGTACTGATGCTCAGCAATGCTGGCAGCTTTGCTTTGTGATGATGATGCAACTAGATATTTTTTCCAGAGCATGGGACCAATCAAGTATGGTTTACACAGGGCATGCATTTATGCATCATTTGCTGCTGGTAGTTATCAAAAACTTAATTATATATTCTTTGTTTTTGTTCTGAAATATATAGATGGGATCATATAACTTGAGCATATATATATCAGAAAACTTAATATAGCAAAATAAATTTATATTAAATTTATGCAGACGAAACAAGTTTGGATAATTTTAAAATAGAGACAAAGTCCGCCAACAGTATTGACAGAAAAAAAAAAAAACGAACATGAAGGCAAAGTAGATCCCACAAATCCAAATTTTGCCAGCACTGTTGGCTGAATCTTGTACAAATTCAGCCAACACTGTTGGCGAAATTTGGACTTGTGGGGCCTGCGGATTGGTTTGGGTGGTTTGGTTTGGTTTGGTTTTGTTGGTTTGGTTTGGTTTGTTTGGTTTATTTTATTAGTTTGTTTTAATTAGTTATGTTTTTTCTTTTCTTTTTTAGTTTAGTTTTGGAATTTGATTTAAGAAAATATATTTTAACAAAATAAAATTAAAATAAATTAATTGTAAAAAAATATTTAGAAATATTTTTTTTCGCAACATGTCCACTATTTTTGCCTCACGGATTTAAAACAATTAATTTAATTTTTTTTAAAATTTTTTTCTTAATTTTTTTTGGGAGGTCGTAACATCCTTTTAAATCCGTGGGCCCCCACACCCAATATAAATTAATTTTGCTACAGTAAATTTTAAATATTCGAAAATAAAATGATCGAAAGTAAAATTTGGAGGTCGAAACATCGTTTTTTTGCGATTCTAAAATTTTTTGAAGTCCGTCAAACAGTAAAACTGTTTATCTCGTATTACTTTTCGATACGGTCATTTTGGCACAAACTGGACCTTGTTTTGATCTCTCAGTCAAAAGTTATGATACTTTAAAGTTTTAAATTTTATATTTTTGTCTGTAACATTTGCGTCTTACTTCGGATAAAATTTTTTTTTACACGATTTGTGTTACTCTCGTCGAAAACATACAAATCGACTTATTGTTTAACAAAAAACGATTTCAAAACAAATAGTTATGGCCGCTCGAAGTCGGCTCGACGGCAGACGTAATATTCTTACGGCAGATTTTTATTATTTTTTTTAACGTCTGTTAACGACAAGAAAAATAACGATAGAAATATAATATTAAAAAATATAAACGTCCAAAGGACGTTTTGATATTTTTTTCGTAATTTTTTAAACTTTGATAGAATTTATACAAATTTTGATGCTCTGGATACAAATTTCCAAAATAAATTTTTCTTTACAATTAATTTATTTTAGTTTTATTTCGTTAAAATAAAATTTGTTAAATCTATTTACAAAACAAAACTAAATAAATAAATAAAACCAAAACTTAACTAATTAAAATAAACTATTAAAATAAATCAAACAAAACCAACACAACCGAACCCGTGCACCCACTACCCCCCCCCCCCCAATCCAATTTTCGGCAACTGTGTTGGCTGAAATTGGCCCCCCACCAATTTCAGCCAACAGTGTTGGCAAAAATTGGCTTGTGGGGTCCACTTTAAATTTTTTTTATTTTTTTTCTGCGTACGTGTACGTATGTTGTGTTTTTCGCCAACACTGTTGGCGGACTCTGTCTATATATCAAAATTTTACAAATTTGTTTCGTTTGAATGAATTTAATATAAATTTATTTCGCTACAGTAAATTTTCTGTATATATATTGATGGCAGTTTATTGAAGCATCCGATAGATTAACAGGTTTTTTCATATAAAGTAATATATTTATATAAAATTATAAAAAAAGGGAAAAGTTTGACGAAAACGCAGAGAGGAGGAGGACTCGCCAACTGAGTTAGCGGGACGCAGTCCTCGAGAGGCCGCTCGCCAACTCAGTTGGCGGGGCGCGGTCCTCGGAGACAACTCATCCATCCGACTCCTCCCCTTCTCGGAGACCACCCCCCTCCCCTTCTCGGAGACCCCCCCCCCTCCCCTCAACTTCCCCCCCTCCCCTCCCTATAACTACCCTCAAGTCCTCCTCCTCCTCCTCACACCAATTCTTCTCCTCCTCCTCCTCCTACTCACAACACTTCTCCTCCTCCTACTCACAGCACTTCTCCTCAGCCTCCTCCTCATAGCAATCCCTCTGCATCTTATAATCAACATTTTTGGAGATGGCTAACCACAATGACGGTCGTATTCCTGGTGGACCGACTACCCAGCTTATTATTAAGCAACGTGAAGATCACATTTCTAGTCGGATATTTACTGGCGAGGTAATTTTTGAAATTATAAGTTTCCAAGTTTAGTAATTTACACACAAAATATAATACATATGTTTTTTTATAGTTATACGACCATGATCTTGGTTTACAAACCCGGATCCATGTACATTAGCGGGCCGAAAGGAATTATCGTACGCGGGAGCTAAATTCGGTCCAAAAGGCTTTGGTGGAATCCTTTGGATTCCACTATATAGATCGTGTTAGATATTTAATCACGATCTTTATTTAGTTGTAAGTCTTGCGGAGCGTTGGTGGCCCGAACGCAACACTTTCCAACTCCCATTCGGCGAGATGACGATCACCCTATTTGATGTGGCAAATATACAAGGGTTACCTATTAAAGGTGACGCTATATATTTTGATCCGCACTTAAAGGGATCTGATATGATTAGAAGGTATCTCGATGTTAGCCCTCCATCTGGTATAAAAGACGGCAATTTTATGAAGTTTACATGGCTTCGTGGCAACTTCATGGACCTACATCACACTATTGACGGGGTGGTTGATGTAGATGAAATACGGGTATGTATTTTTATTAGTAAATTTGTTTATGACTTAATTTAGTATCTATATAACACTTAATATATCAAGGTCATTCGTTGCACTAGAGTGTATCTGCTCTGTTTATGTGGTGCAATTCTATTTTCTGATGCATCGAGAAATATAGTAAATGTGCAGCTTCTATCATTCTTGGATGATTTGACAAAACCTACTCAGCATGCGTGGGGAGCTGCTACTCTTGCCTTTTTATACGCCAATCTGACAGAATTTGTGAGATCCAATCGCAAGAGTATTTGTGGATGTATTTCACTGATTCAGGTATGAATGAAAGACCTAAAAAAGTTAGAGTAATTTTATACTCAAATTTTGTTTGTACTAATGTCATATTTTTGTTTTATAGTTCTGGTCCTACGAGCACTTCTATATTGGTAGGCCTGTTACTAGCATTCTCAGTGATGTTGGAGTATTTTCAGTTGCTATGCGCTGGCCCACAGATGTAGTGGATTATCAACACTACCAATACAGGAGTGTATCAATTTATCGTAGCCAATTTGATACACTGCAGTATAATGAGGTAATTTTTAAATATCTAATAAATATCTTTAAATTATTTCAGTTTTTGTCACGCCCCAGTCCCAAAATATCGAGGGACTAGACACGTGGCAATGGTGTAAGATCCCTAATCCTGAAAACCCTATTTTATTATTTTTTTATTTATAAGTAGTTATGAGCTAAATAGCGGAAATAGATTTTATTGAGCCATTATACATTTCTCCTAAAAATTTATTTCATATAGGAGACCCTTTGGACAGTTGCCAGTTTAAACCATGTGTACCCCTATAATTTTCAAAATTTTCTATGTATATATATATATAGATATTATTAATAAAAAAAGAAAAGAAATAGAATTTTCTATTGGTGCTAACCCAAAACCCGAACCCGCGTATACTACTTCCCTGCGTAAAATCCACAATAGCAGCAACAACCACGTAAACTTTGCCTCTCTTCTCCGCACGTAACTATAACAACAGCAGTAGTAAAACCAACCCGCGTAAACTCTTTCTTTCACTGCGCGTAAACCCAACCCGCCTAATTCCTTTCTTTACGCGTAATACTAACTCCTGCGTAATATCCTTCACCACTTAAGATTCCTTTCACCACGCGTAAAACCACACCCTTTAGAAAATATCAGCAACGAAAGCAAAATTCAACTTTGCTTTGCTTTCCTGACATATACGTGTGTAAACCACCTGATTTTTCAGGATCTTTAAAACGGATTTTTCAAATTTTCTGAGATTTTTCGATAATTTTTACTAATTAAAATTGAGATATTTTTGAAATTAAATAAAATTAAATATTTTTAAACAATATTAAAATATTATAAAAATAATATTTTTGGGTGTAAAATAAAATATGGACTTAGGGTAATTTTTCTGGAATTTATTGGACCCAGAAAATATTTTTAAAATCCTAAAAACCCTATTTTTAAAATAAACCAAACAAACCGGGTTGAACCGGGCTCAAACTGGGTTGAATCGGCCTGAACCCGGTCCAACCGACCCGGACCGGACCGCCCACCCTAACGGGTCGGGTCCTACCCAAACCCGACCCGACCCGAATCCCTCACCCGCACGACCCGAACCCCCCCCCCCCCCCCCCCCCCCCCCGCGTTTTCCGGCGCTCCGCCCGCTCCGTCCTACCATGATCCCCCTCGGCCCGCGTCTCTCGCCGCCACGTCCCCGCCTTCCTCGCCACGACGCCCCGCCCCGCTCGGCCCCGCTCCCCTCGACCTCTCCGCCCTATAAACCCGCCCGCAGATCTCCCCGCCACCACCACGAACCACCACCGCCACCACCACCGGCAACTCCCCCGGACGAACCCCCGCCTCCAGCCCTCGCCGCCTCGCTGCCCTCGGCCGCTGCCACCCTCTCCCCTCGTCGCTGCCACCGGCCCCGCCTCCGCTGCCCCCGCCTCCTCCGGCCAGCAGCAGCCGCCCTCGGCCCCCGACGAGCCCCGGCGATGCCTCCCCGCGCTCCGCCGCCTCCGGCGATGCCACCCCGCAGCCGCCTCAGCCTCCCTCCGGCCGCCGCAACTCCGGCTAGCCTGAAAACCCTAAACCCTAGCTTCGTGTCGGTGTGTCGTGTCGACTCGCGGACACGAGAATCCCGGTTTCCACGGAGCCCTGTTCAGGTAGCTTTTTCTCTCTCCTCGCTGTCCCATTTTCTGTTCCGTCTGTTGCAACGCGAACCCTGCGTGACCCTCTCGATGCACGTGCAACCCGCTCGGTGTGTTGCGTCCTGTGTTGATCGCGAACTGCGACCCAAAATAATGAAAAATAACGTCCTATTTTACCCCAAAACTGAGTGCACCCCGCCAAACGGGACGACTTAGTCGCGTGCGATCTTCACCGAAAGGTGCACGTCGTTGATACGGACATGTGGGATTTCGCAGAAGTTGATTTGGATGTGCGTGCACACCGGAATCAACGCGTATCCGCCGATAACGTCCCATATCGGCCCATTCTGAAACTCATTGTAACTTTGTGTACACACGTCGGATCGAAACAAAACTTGCACCATCGGACTCGTAGGGATACGCTGGTCCTGTGACCCAAGTTTGGTTCAATTATGAGAACGTTGACAAAATCGCGTATCGTGGGCCCCACGGCTCCACTTGACGTTCGATTTTGTGATCGGCTCATCGAATTCCAATTCTGGAAGTTCCGTTGGGTTCGTATCATCGTTCTGGACTTGTTGATATTAAGTTTGACGAATTTGGAGAACTTTGTCCCTAACACATTTTTCGGTGCGAAGCGGGCCACATGTGGACCCCGCTCTGGCCAGGAACTGTCATTTTTGCCCTTGTGTCCAAATTGGACTCAAGGACAAACGTTTCTAGCTATTTGATATCTTTTGAAAATGATGGTAATGTTTGTTTCAGCATCCGAAGACGTTCCTGGAAATTTTACGAATACCAGAGCAGTAGTTGGAAACCAAACATCAGGCAAGTGTACCTTGCCAATCGCAGTGATTCCTGTTATAGTATTTTGCTTGAGTTCTTTGTACATACATATATAATCTTGATATAAATACTTAACCTAGGACCGTGTGGCTTTACTTAGCGTTCGATTAATAGTCGGGTGCCAACACCGTACGCGGAGTTGTATAACGTCACCTAGTGATGGATATCGAAACCCTTTTACATTCTTGTACTTGTCTTATTAAGTACATCATAACCCAGGACACTTAACACTATTCATGAGACAGAATCTTCCTGAGATATTTATGGTGATTCTGTATAGGCTACAGGACTTGTGACATAGATACTACATATGCTTAGCTATCATTATGACTTGTGGCATCAGTTAGAGGTCATGATCGTGCGTGACATGGACATGAGATATCGTGAACATGAGACGTGTGATTACATTGGGTGGGGAGAGACACACCATACTACAGGCTGACTATTGATATACATGATACAACTTGCTTTGGCATATATATACGGGAGTCGTGATACTGCTTGCTTTGGCATATATACGGGAGTCGTGATACTAAATGTTGTTATGGGTTTCCCCGACACAGAGCCTATAGTAGTTTCAGCCTAATTATGATTAATGCTCTCACTTGCATATCACATAACTGGTTATATAGTTTACCCTCTTGTTTTATTTTTATTGCACTGCATTTATATTGGCTTGAATTATTCTTGTACCTTGCTATGTCCCCTGAGGACCTGGATCCGGATTGTGTCCCCAGGTATAGCCGAAGAGATCTATCTCGAGGTATACGGGACAGGAGCATACGTTAGAGCAGTACCAGAACCCGTGGACGAGATCGTGCCGGAGGACTTTTTCTGAGTATTGGCTTTATATACTCAGTTATTTCTGTTTCTAGTTGCTTTATTTTCTGTCTATTGCATTGATGTATCAGACTTATTCTCGGGTTGTTCCCCGAGACACTTTTATTGAGATATGTTAGATTATATTTATTTGTATTTATTCTGGATTTTGATTTATGATTATCTGTTGTGGATGAGATTAGAATAGACTGTGACTTGTATCATTGGACCTATTTATTGTTGTATTACAGCTTAAGTACGCCCTGATGGATCCATTAAATTGGGTTTGTCCATCGGTGTGTGTTGTTGGCCATTGCCACGTGTCTAGTCCCTCGGTATTTTGGGACTGGGGCGTGACAACGTGTAAGTTTCTCATTGCACCACTTCTTAACACTATTACTAAATAACCCTCAACCGAAACCAAAACCAATGAAAAGAAAGAAAACAACGGCGGCAGTAGTTTTAGTTTCTTAACCACTAAGTTTCCTCCACCGCCTCTTATTCCCTATATATATCCATGTAATGCACCGCAAGCCCAAAAACCTCACTTCTTCAACTAAAAATACTGTTTGGACGTGCACTACCCAGGACTTTTGCTCGGCAAGTATACCTTGCCACTGTACTATTATTTACATTTTAAATTAAAGCATGATCCTGTTTTATTTAGTTATTTGCATTGAACCTTGTTTATGAGACTACCCCAGTATTATGGAGCATTATTTGGTTCATTGGCCGTGACACAGTTGTTACACGGATTGTGAGTCTCATATAGATCACGGACTGCGTGACAGGTCTGGCCTCCTGTGCGTATGAGCTGTGCGTTAAGAATAACTGCTGATAGAAACTTTGTATGCTAGTAGACCTGGCAGTTATTTAGAGGTTTTATCGTGTCATGGATGTGGCATGCTTAGAGCATGGGATGAGAAGAACAACAAGTAAGACATTTGGGCTCCTTTGCACTTTCCTTATATATAACCCGTACGCTCCACCGGAGATACGCGAGATAACCCCTATACTACCTGGCGGCCTCTGTCGTTCAAAAGACGACATGCTTTGTAGACCTCTGATTTTTCGAGAAAATTATGTCAATCTCATTTATGGCCAGATAGCCCACAGGTTGCAAAGTTGTTCTCAAACTGCATTCACCTAGACGGTTAGGTGACCCAGTGGATGTTTATATTTCAGTACTTATTGGCATGTTTATATGTATCTTGTTACGTCCCACTGAGGACCTGGTCTCTTTCCAGATATGGACGAGCAGAGTACCCACAGGAGTACGGACCTGGACCTGACTCCACGTACCTGGATGAGGAGGCCTTACCCTCAGAGTACTTGTGATTCTTTACCGCTGTTTAGTTATGTTGCCACTTCAGTATAGTGATTTTGTAGTGGATTTGTTTCCACCCGACTATCAGACTTGATACTCATTTTTGGATATACATTATTATTCAGCCTTATTACTAATTACTTGTGTTGTGGATGAGATATAGATTGCGTATGACTTGTTATGACAGTATATTACCACTGGTGGATTGGATATTCATGAACAACGTACGTGTGCATACGTTTTTCATATATTGGAGTTCGTATGGATACGGCTGGGCGTGTTACGTATTCCTAGTCCTACGTATTTTGGGACTGGGACGTGATAAATGGCCAGCATCACACACCGATGGACAAACTCAATTTAATGGATCCATCGGGGCATACTTAAGCTGTAATATAACAATAAGGTATACTAATCTCATC
The DNA here is from genome assembly GCA_036927795.1 of Iris macrosiphon. NCBI lineage: Eukaryota > Viridiplantae > Streptophyta > Magnoliopsida > Asparagales > Iridaceae > Iris > Iris macrosiphon. Next base: position 199,850,009 of record JAYESA010000008.1, read on the forward strand.
CACAGAATGAACACATCAATAACATCAAAAGGAAATAGAAACATCATCAGTCACAAGTAAATAAAATCGGGAAACAACCCGATAATAAGTCTGTTACAATTGTTCATTAAACAAGAATTTAAAAGAGTTTAATTGCACCAAGACTGAGCATAGAAGAAACATATACTCAGGAGAAATCCTCTGCAATCACCTCGTCCTCGGTTCCTGGTTCTGCTCCAATGTATGCACCGGTTCCTGCTTCTGCACCTGCTAATGCTCCAGTCCCGTATACCTCGGGATAGATTTCGTCTGCTAATCCTGGGAACATAATCCGGATCCAGGTCCTCAGGAGACATAGCAAGGTACAAAATAACTAATGCCAAGATAAATGCAGTGCAACAATAAATGAAACAATAGGATAAACTATATAACCAACTAAGTGATATGCAAGTGAGAGTTTTAGTCATACTCGGGCTGAGACTACTATAGGATCGGTGTTGGAGAAACCCATAGCAGTATTTTCTCGAAGGGACAATACATGTGTCAAAGCTCTGTGTCAGAGTCTAAGATACCTCCAGATAACAATATATATATATATATATATATATATATATATATATAATCAGCCTTTTGTATGGTAAATCTTTTCCCACCCAATGTAATCTCACGTCACAGTTCACGATGTCTCATGTCCATGTCACGCAAGATCAAAACTAATGCAACAAGTCATATAATTAGTTATGAATATAATGTCTATGGCACAAATCCTGTAACCTATACAGAATCACCTCGAATATTTCAGGAAGATTCTGTCACATGAATAGTTTCAGGTGTCCTGGGTTATAACGTACTTGATAATGCAAGCACGAGAATGTAAAGGGTCTCGATATCCATCTCTATGTGACGTTACACAACTCTGCATATGGTGTTGGCACCCGACTATTAATCAAACGCTAAGTAAAGTCACACGGTCCTAAGTTAAGCAGGTACAACATATGAATAAATCAAGACAATAATATGAAGCAGGTACTGCATGTTTTGGCAAGGTACACTTGCCTGGAATTCTGACTCCAATTGTAGCTCTGGCAGCAGCAGAATTTGTAGGTAGTCCTTCTGTTGCTGAAATAATCATCACCATCAGATTCAGAAAATATCAAATAGCTAAAAATGCCTGTCCTTGAGTCCAATTTGGACACAGGAACAAAAATAACAGCTTTTGGTCAAAACGGGGTCCAAATGTGGGCCGTTTCGCACCGAAAAATGTGTCAGGAACAATGGTCTCCAAAATTATCAAACTTAGTATCAAAAAGTCCAGAACGATTATACGAACTCAACAGAACTTCCAGAACTAGATTCCGATGAGCCGATCACAAAATCGCCCGTCAAGTGGAGCCGCAGGGCCCACGATACGCGATTTTGTCAACGTTATCAGAATTGAACCAAACTTGGGTCACAGGACCAGCGTATTGCTACGAGTCCAATGGCGTAAGTTTTGTTTTGATCTGACGTGTGTACACAAAATTACAATATGTTCCAGAACAGGCCGATACGGGGCGTTGTCGGCGGATACGTGTTGATTCCGGTGTGCACGCACATCCAAATCAACTTCTGCAAAATTTTGTACGTCCGTATCAATGGCGCACACCTTTCAGTGAAGATTGCACGCGACCAAGTCATCCCGTTTGGCGGGGCGCACTCAGTTCCGGGAAAAAATAGGGTATTAATTTTCCTGTTTTTGGATCGCAATTCGCGATCACCACATAACGCTACGCACCGAGCGGGTTGCACGGGCATCGAGAGGGTTACGCAGTCTACGCGTCACAACAGACGGCACGAGAAATAGGGTAGCAAGGAGAGAGAAAAGTTTACCTGAACAGGGCTACGCAGAAACCGAATTTCTCGTATCCGCAAGGTGACACGACACACCGCGACACGGTATTGTGTTGTGTCCGGTTTAGGGTTTTGACTACAGGGGCGTCGGGGCTTCGCCGGAGGAGGGTGGAGTCGGCTCGGCTCGTCGGAGGTGGCTCAGGTGGAGGCAAAGACGCTCGGGGACGGCGCCGGTGGCTCGAGGCGGCGCTGGAGCTGTGGTTGGAAGCGTCGGGCACGGCGGCTGCTCAGGGCTGAGGGAGGCAGAGGCGGAGACTGTTGAGGTCGTCGTGGAGGAGACGGCTGGGGGCTCAGGGTGGCCGACTGTGGCGGTGGTGCTGGGGGTTCGACGTGGACGACGACGGAGCGGGGATGGGAGCGGCCGGAGCGAGGGGTTTTTATAGAAGCGAATGGGAGAGGGAGCGGCGGCCGTTGCTGGCAGGGGAGGCGGAGCGGCTGGCGTTGCGGGGGAGCCGGAGCGGCTGGGAGGTGAGGCGCCACGGCGGGTCGGCCAACGGAGACGAAGTGGCGTCGGGGAGAGGGAAAGTCGGGGTCAGTTACAGGGAAAGGGTCCCCGGGTATGGTTCGGGTCCGGGTCGGGCGGATGGGGATCCGACCCGCAGGGTTTGAGGTTGGTTCAATTGAATCGGGTCCGGTTCGGGTTGGTTTGGTTCACTTGAACCATATTTATTTCTAGGGTTTAATTTGGTTTATTTTAAACTTAGTTTTTAGGTCTTTAAAAATATTTTTGGGTCCAATAAATTCTCGAAAAATTACCCTATGTCTAATTTTTTATTTTACACATAAAAATATTATTTTTATAATATTTTAATATTAATTAACATTATTTAAAAATTATTTAATTTTAAAATACCTTTGTTTTAATTAATTAAAAATCCCAGAAAAGTCCAAAAAATTGTGTAAAATTATTTAAAAAAATTCCTGAAAAATCAGGGGGTTTACAGTTTTGATCGTAGATAAACATCACATCTATTTGATACAATATCTTTAAATAGGTTACCTGGTTACCTTACTCATGTGAAGATGATGCTCCAGAAATCAAGAGGACATCATATGCGTTTACTTTACACATATCTCATATTATATATAATCGGTTCACCATGTACCATCCGGTAGACCGTGTTCTTCGACAACTCGGAATGAGCCCAATAATTCTCGATGATCCACCGACAGTCAGTTATGAGGCATCAAATGCATTACAACGAATCCTTGGTCTCGTTGCTGACTGGAATAACCGGTTCGAGAATTATAGTGTGAGGGACATGTCTCCCAGACTAAGATCTGCTGAGGAATATAAGTTATAAGTTACTCATTATTCGTATTGATTTAGTGTAAATAGTTTGCTAAAATTTTATTTACATTGTGCAGACATGGGTAACATGGACTATAAGCAATGGTGGAGATGTCCTCTTATGAGGAACTATCACGACCCGCACCCGGAAAATCGGACATGAGTCGTGGGTACGTCCAGCCTACGTCACAACATCGGCGGTAGAACGTTGTCTAGGTCAACTATCTAGCTAACAATCTCACGCAATCAATATATAAACCTGTCAAGATCTCAACTCCAAACGGAGGAGCAATATCATAATGATAATCATAATGTACTCAATCACGAATCTAAGCACGATAAGATAACAAAGAAGACTAACAGCTACCAAGTCTAAACAACTGCAACTAAAAACAACCACAATATCAATAATAATAATACATCATCCAAAATTATATACAATACAAGGTCTCAATCCAAAACTGGAGACAAATCCGGTGCTAAAAGCTAATAAAAACAATAACAAGGTCCTAATGATCCCGGCTACCAACCCGGAAATCACTCCTAAAATAGAGGGTCCCTGTCTGCACCATCGACAGGCTCAGGTCCATAAAACGTCGGACACCAATCCTCCGGATACTCTGGAAAAAAATATGTCCAGTCAGGACTGGAGCAAGTACACCTCTAACAGCAGTTCCAGTTAAATGATAAAAACTATAAAACAGTTATAGCAAGTAGCAAGAAGAATAAAATAAAGTATGGAACAAGAAATATACATATCACTAGTGCATAAAGGTAAAGATGCATGAATATCAGAAGCAAGATAGTAATGACTGCAAGATACAAGAAATCTAAACTAAGATCAAGTATGTGCACAAGAACGTGTAGTGAGTCCAGCATGAAATACATGTAATGAGTCAAGTCCAGAAACTATAAGTGAGACCAGCAAGAAATGCAAGAGAGTCCAGCTAATACATATATGCATATACCTAGATATCTACATATATACATCACACATACACACATACAAATATACCCATATACCTTACCTTACCTTACCTATACATATATATATATAGCTATAATATATATCTAGCTATATGTATATATATATCTATACGCATAGATAGATATAACTATCTACCTATCTATCTAACCATCTATATACCTATCTATCTATCAATCTATATACCTATCTATATATCTATCTATTTATCTATCTATCTATCTATAAATCTATTTATCTATCTATCTATCTATCTATCTATCTATCTATCTATCTATCTATCTATCTAACTATTTATCAATCTATCTAAATATCTATTTATCTATCTATCTATCTATTTATGTATTTACCTATCTAGATATCTATCTACTTAGATATCTATCTATCTATCTATTTATCTATCTAGTTATCTATTTATCTAGTTATTTATCTAGCTATCTATATATATCCATCTATCTAGATATCTATCTATCTATATATTCATCTATCAATCTATCTGTAATCCCCTGATTTTCAAAATTTGATAAATTTGGATTTTTCTGAATTTTCTGGAATTTTCTTGGAATTTTCTGTAATTTAAATCAGTTGTTTTAATTTTTAAAGGATTTTTAAATGTTATTAATTAATATTAAAATATTATGAAAATAATATTTTATGGTGTAAAATAGAAAACCAGACATAGGATAATTTTTCGGAAATTTCTTGGACCCCGGATGGATTTTTAAAGCCCTAAATACTAATTAAATTAATTAAACCAAAATAAACCAGGTTTTTTTTTATTAAATAAACCAAACCAAACCAAGTTGAACCAAACCGGGTTTATTATTAACCCAATTCCTTATTGGGTCGGATCCGGGTCCAGCCCGAACCCGACCCATAGACCCGAACCCGACCCGCATTTCTATTCGGATCGGGCCGGATCCATAGACCCGACCCGTCCGCCTGTTAGCCCGCGAACCCGTTAGGCTTCTTCTCCCCCAACCCGTTCAGTCACCCGACTGTCCGCCTCCCTCCGTCGGCCGTTATGCCGCCGGCCGGCCGCCCCTCTTCCTCTCCCCCTCACTGGCTGCCGCTCCCTCTCCCCATCTCCGTCTATATAAACCCCCTTCGACATCTCCTTCTCCGGTGATCCCGACGCCGGAACCCTAGAGGTCAACCTCCCCGCAGCTCCCTCTCCGACCACCCCTGGCCGCCTTCACCAGCACTTCCACCACTCCCTGACCTCCGCTCGACCTCCTCCCCTGACCCGTAGAACCACCAGCGCCACCGCCACGGTTTTCCCTGCCCTCCTCCGCTCAGACATCCCGCAGCCCGAGCCGTCCAGCCTCCGCCGTGCAGCGCAGCTCCGCCGACGAGCCCGTCCCGCGCCTCCTCCTCCGGCCAGTGCTCCTCCGCTGTCCCTGCCCCCTCCGGCGAGCCGCAGACACGGATACAGGAAGACTCGACACAGAAGGCCGGACACAGAGAAACCCTAACCCTAGTGAACAGTACTCGGACACAGTGAATCGCGTGTCGGACATGATTCAAACTTGGTTTTCAGGTCCACTTCAGGTATCCGTAACTTTTGACTCGTAGCTCGGAATTCGATTTCGTAAATTGTATTGCGTAGCCTGTATGACCCTCTCGGTGCCCAGATAAACTGCTCGGGGCATCGCGTCCTGTGGTGATCGCACACCGCGATCCAAAAACAGGAAAACCAACACCCTGTTTCACCCCGGAATCGAGTACGCCCCGCCAAACGGGACGACTTGGTCGCGTGCGGTCTTTACCGATACGTGCGCGTCGTTGATACGGACGTACGGGATTTCGCAGAAGCTGATTTGGATGTGCGTGCACACCGGGATCAGTGCGTATCCGCGGACACCGCCCAGTATCCGTACTTTCTGTTTCTAGCTGTAACTTAGTGTACACATGTCGGATCGAGACAAAAGTTACACCATCGGACTCGTAGCAATACGCTGGTCCTGTGAGCCAAGTTTGGTTCGATTCTGAGAACGTTGACAAAATCGTGTGTCGTGGGCCCCACAGGCTCCACCCGACGGGCGATTTTGAGAACGGCTCATCGGAATCCAATTCTGGAAGTTCCGTTGGGTTCGTATCATCGTTCCTGACCTGTTGACACTAAGTTGGACTGTTTTTGAGACCTTTGACCCTGGCACGTTTTTCGGTGCAAAGCGGCCCACATTTGGACCCCGCCTTGACCCGAAAATGATGTTTTTGCCCTTGTCTCCAAATTGGACTCAAGGACAGGCGTTTCTAGCTGATTAATATTTTCTGGACCTGATGGTGATGTCTGTTTCAGCAACCGGAGTACTGCCTGCAAACCCCGCTTAAGTCAGAGCTAAATTGGAGACAGAATCCAGGCAAGTATACCTTGCCAAATCCTGCAGTTTTGTTGCTTATCTCCTGGATTATTTTTCATTGTCTTGCAAGATACTTGTATAATGGTTGCATGTTTTTCAGTTGTTACTTTCCTGTCATATATAGTTCTTGATGTGCTCTGGTTTATTCCTGCTGCTCTAGTCATATTTTCTCTGTTTGCGTGCATGTACATTATTTGCTCTTTTCCTTGGATCACTACTTGTTCCATAGACATATTATTTACTCTGCATTCCTGGAGTTGACTTGATTGATTTCTTAGTTTCCTGGATGATTGTTATTGGACATTGACTACACTTGAGCAAATCTCGATTGTGAGTACCCATTGTACTGCAAAAGAGAATTGTTCATTTGACTACCTCCTTCGTGAGCTCCCGCTGGGCTGCGAAAGAGACATACTATAGACTGTGAGTCTCCGTTGGACTGCTTTCTATAGGATCGTGATCTCCCATTGAGATGCGATTACCCCGATTGCTTGTAGTCATGTTTGATAGCATCCCTGGCATGCCACTGTCTTAGATGTAGTATTTTCTCGTGTCTTATTTGCTGATGATTACTTTCTTCTCTATCTTGCATGTCATTTACTGTATTTGGCTCATATTCTTTTGTATCTTGCTATGTCCCCTGAGGACCTGGTTTTGTTCTCCAGATTTAGCAGACGAGGAGTACCGCAGCTTACGAACCAACACCAGACGAGAGTTTGATTGCAGTTGATGGCCCTGCTTCTTAGTTACTTCCTAGCATGTTTTAGTTATCTTTTCCTTGTCTTTATTTTCTTGTTTATCGGTAGTGGATTTGTCTCCACCCGATGTTGTATTATTTCTTGCTGGATATTCGACCGTAACTTTACTTTCAGCATTTAATTCAGTTTTGATTTAGTTCATGATGTTCTTTGGATGAGATTAGTAAACCCTGACTAATATAATACAGCTTAAGTACGCTCCAAAGGATCCATTAAATTGGGTTTGTCCATTGGTATATACTGCTGGCCATTGCCACGTGTCCAGTCCCTCGTTATTTTGGGACTGGGGCGTGACACTATCTATCTGTCACGCCCCGCTTCCCAAGATACTATGAGTGGGTACGTAACTGCATCTCCAGGCTACGCTCTATACGAATACTGGCACATTCGTATCAGCGATTGTCGCCTGTAAGTCTTTTAGAATAAAATGCAAGTCATGCTGAAATAATAGGCAACATATCTAAACCAAAACATTCTAATTATATATATATACAACCAGATAAGTCTTTACAACAGGTCTTGATTAAGTTACATATTGCAGTTATCAACTACTAAGTGTTATACTCTCTGAACCACCAGCTGACTATTCCTCGCTTTCGTCCACGTTGTAAAGGGGTAGTATTTCTCCATTTCCTTCTTCAACCCCTAGTGAACAATACTAGGTCGTCAGAACGACAAGCAAGTCCTCGGCCAAGAACGGTAAACAAATGAAAGATATGATATTAGAACAAGAACAATAGTTAAAAGAATTAAGAGAATAAATATAATAAGGTATACTTGACTTAAATAACACCTAATCTTAATTCCCCTATAGTAACTATTATCAATCATCACAAATCCTAAATCACTACCACAATACACAATCAATTTCCTATATGATGATGCAGTTTTGGAGAACAAGCCTTAAATAACCACTTCACCTAGTTTCCCGCCACAAATCCCGTTGTGAAGGATTCTGTTGTGACTTGAATGGCACGGTGCTTAGAATCCGGCCCTGCCCTCATGGCTTAGTCTTGATTTCACCTATTCGAGTATTATAATTCGAGATAGGCGTGTTGTTAATTGGTGATTTAGAAACATATGATGGCACGGGATTATAATCCGGCCCAGCCTCTTTGGGCAATCTTGAATCCACCCATTCGATTGTTTATCCTTTTGGATCGAAGAAGGTGCTTTTATCATCATAATCAGGGTGACTTACGGATGCATGGCACGGGGTTATGATCCGGCCCAGCCCCTTATGGGCAATCATAAAGTGAGCTAAGCCTCACCCGCTCACTTCGCAAGGCCTTGCGAGAGAGCCTAAACCGCTGAATTCAGCCAGAGTTTACTAAATCAGTAGGTTAATAGGATCAAATCAATTCCTAGAACCAAATTCTGAAATCTGGAAGAAGAGAATTTGGGGAAATATATATATACCTAGGTTTTCCTTCTTGGAAGAAGCACAAACTCGTGTCCGGCGGTGTCTGACGACAAGGTGGTGGTGGTGATGTTCACACGCGGAGGAGGAGCGCCGGCGTTGGCATCAGCGGCGGCGGCGTCTTCAACAGCGGCAGCGGCAGCAACAGTAAAGCAGTAGCAGCAGTAGCAGAGCAGCGGCAGCGGCAGGCGGTGGCGGCAGCGGAGCGGCGTCGGCGGCGTGGCGGCCTGCGGCGGAGACCAGCGGCGTGCGGCGGTAGGGTTCGTCGGAGCAGCAGTAGCAGAAGTAAGAACGGTAGTAGTAGCAGTAGGAAAAGAATAAGGAAGAAAGGAGAAAGGGGTTTATATTAAGAATGAATGAAATGTATTGAAAAAGCAATAGGGATTGAGAGTTTGCCATCTCTCCCCCCTTGGAAATGAAGATGAGGGGAGGAGGCCACAGGTGGAAAGGAGAGGGTGACTCAGGGAGGAGGGCTGCTGGTTTTCCTTCTCCATCCCATGGATTTGGATTTTTAGCATAAAACTCCTCCAATATCCAGGAATTTCTATAAAACTAGCTCCTATTGTAATTTGAAAATTGCACAATCTAATTTGCAAATTGCATATAGGCCTTAGAGATAAAATAGAAAAATTAAAATTATATAAATATTTAAATAAATAGCTAGCAGCTATGACACTCTATCCTCCTTAGATAAATTTCGTCCTCGAAATTTAAATCAAGAGTAGCTAACCTTGGTCAACAAATAAGTATGGAAATTGCCTTCGCATGTCTTCTTCTTTTTCCCAAGTAGATTCCCCTGGAGAGTCCTTGTTCTATGCCACTCGGACTAATGGAATGATCCGATTTCGGAGTATTTTGTCTCTACGATCCAAAATTCCAACAGGTCGTTGTTCTATGCGTAGAGTTGGTCCGATAGTGATTTCTGAGTGATCCAGTACATGGTTCGGATCTGGCACATATCTTCGAAGTTGAGATACATGAAATACATTATGTACTCCTTCTAGTGCTGGAGGTAGGGCCAGTTTATAAGATACTTTCCCGACTTTCTCTAATATATCAAATGGTCCAATATACCTTGGACTCAGCTTCCCTCTTGTCCCAAATCTAATTGTCCCTTTTGTTGGCAAAATTTTCAAAAATGCATGATCGCTAGGTTGAAATTCCAACATTCTTCGATGTTTATCAGCCCACATCTTCTGTCTATCTTGAGCTGCTTGCAAATGATTTCTGATTGTCTTAACCTTGTCAACAGTTTGTGTCACTAGTTCCGGGCCCAATAATTGCCTTTCTCCCATATCTGTCCAACACATAGGTGATCTACATTTTCTTCCATATAACGCTTCAAAAGGCGCCATCTTAATACCAGTATGATAACTGTTGTTATAGGAAAATTCTACCAAATGCAAGTGGTCGTCCCATGATCCTCCAAAATCTAATGTGCAATCTCTCAACATGTCTTCTAAAGTTTGAATTGTTCTTTCTGACTGACCATCGGTTTGTGGATGGTATGCTGAACAGAATTTCAACTGAGTGCCGAGACTTTCTTGCAGACTCTTCTAAAAATGTGAAGTAAATCTGGTATCTCTATCTGAAACTATACTTACTGGTATTCCATATTGACTGACAATCTGTTTCATATATAGGTCTGCTAATACTTCAGTTGATTGTCCCACTCGAAATGGTATAAATCGAGCTGATTTAGTAAGCCTGTCTATAATGACCCAGATAGCATTGTTACCTCTTTGGGTCTTAGGTAACCCGGTCACAAAATCTATTATAATATGTTCCCACTTCCATTCAGGAATTGGAAGAGGTTGAAGGAGACCTGCTGTCCTTTGATGTTCTGCTTTTACTTGCTGGCAGACAAGACATTTGGATACAAATTTAGCAATTTCTCGCTTCATTCCATGCCACCAAAAATTCTGTTTCAGGTCCTTGTACATCTTAGTACTCCCTGGATGAATAGAATATTGCGAGTTATGAGCTTCTGACATGATTTCTGTTCTTAGATTTCTATTAGGTACACATACTCGATCTCCGAATCTTAACGATCCATCTGTGTGCTTCCTTATTCCAATCTGGAGTCCTCCTTCGGTTTGGCTCCATATTTTCTGGAGTTTAGGGTCGCCTTGTTGAGCCTCTTTAATCCTGTCTATTAGGGAGGATTGTATTTGTAAATTTTCCCATAATCCTTCTGATGTTGGATATATTACTTCAATTCCCATCTTATTTAGGTCCTTGAGAATTTCCTTTGGTGTATTCATGAAGAATGCCATTGGTTTTCTGCTTAAGGCATCTGCTACCTTATTTGCTTTGCTTGGGTGATATTCTAATTCCATATCGAAGTCTTTAAGTAATTTCAACCATCTTCTTTGCCTCATATTAATCTCTTTCTGAGTGAACACATATTTCAGACTTTTGTGATATGTGTATATCTTAATTCTTTCTCCATATAAATAGTGTCGCCATAGTTTGAGTGCAAACACTACAGCTGCTAGTTCTAGATCATGAGTTGGGTAATTCCTCTCATGCTGTTTCAGTTGTCGAGAGGCATAAGCTATAACCTTTTCGTGTTGCATTAGTACACAGCCTAGCCCCTTTCCTGATGCATCGCTGTATATTTCATATTCTCCTGATCCTGATGGTAAAGCCAGTACTGGTGCTGTAATCAATCTTTCTTTCAATTCATCAAAAGCTGCTTGACATTTCTCTGTCCAATTGAATTTCTTTTCCTTTCGGGTCAGCCGAGTTAATGGTTCTGCAATTCTTGCAAAATTTTCCACAAATCTTCTATAGTATCTGGCTAATCCCAAGAAACTTCGAATTTCTGCTACAGATTTTGGCGTTGGCTATGATTTAACAGCTTCTACTTTCTTCGGATCTACTGAAATACCTTCTCCGGTGATTATATGGCCTAGAAATGATATTTGACTTAGCCAAAATTAACATTTACTGAATTTAGCGTACAATTGTTCCTGCCTTAAGGTTTGTAATATTATCTTCAGATGTTCTTCGTGTTCCTCTTCATTCCTTGAATATATGAGGATGTCGTCAATGAATACAATTACGAATTTATCCAAATATTGGTAAAATATCCGGTTCATTAGATCCATAAATATAGCAGGAGCATTTGTTACCCCAAAAGGCATGACTAGGAACTCGTAATGTCCATAACGAGTCCTAAAGGCAGTTTTCTGAATGTCGTCCCTCTTGACCTTTACTTGATGATATCCAGACCTTAAATCAATTTTTGAGAACACCTTAGCTTCCCCTAATTGATCAAATAGTTCATTTATTCTGGGCAAAGGGTATTTATTCTTGATTGTTACTTCATTCAGAGCTCTATAATCAATCACCAATCGTAGGGTCCCGTCTTTCTTTTTCACGAAAAGTACTGGTGCACCCCACGGTGAAGCACTGGGTTGAATAAATCCTTTTGCTAATAATTTTTTTATTTGTTTATTTAGTTCAGCCAATTCTTCCTTATTCATTAGATATATTTTCTTGGCTATAGGCGCTGCTCCAGGTACCAAATTGATGGAAAATTTTATTGCTCTATCTGGTGGCAATCCTGGTAATTCATCAGGAAATACATCCTTGAATTCCCTTACTATCTTTGGAAATTGTTTCTCTTCTAGTTCTTGAAATCTTCCTTGAATTGGTAGTTCAAATTTTTCTAGCTCCATAGCATCAAATTCCTTCTGATCTCGAACAAATTCATATAGCTCTCCATTAGTGAGCTGGAACTGGACTTTTCCTTGACCGCAGTCTATATTTGCCAATGTTTTGGTTAACCAATCCATTCCTAGCACTACATCATAATTGTTCATTGGAAATACTAACAATCTCACTTGAAAAGCTGCACCACCTAATTTAACTGGACAAGCTTCGCAGAACCGACTAATTTCTACCGTACCATTACCCGTAAGAATATTTAATTTCTTAAGTAATGGTTGCGATTTGATTTCATGCATAACTATAAATGCTGATGATATAAGTGAATGGGTTGCCCCAGAATCAAATAATACTGATACGGACAATTTGAAACTAAAATAGTACCTGTCACCACCTCTCCGGCCAATTCTGTCTCATCAGTATTCATCATGAACGCATGCCCTTGCTTTTTCTTTTTCCCAGTCTGAGTTTGGCCCGTTCTCTGAGCTTGCAGGAATTGGTGAGTTTGAGATGCAAAGGGCGGTCTTTGCTGATTCCCATAAGTCAGCATAGCTTGAGGCATTGGTGCTTGTATCAAAGGTCGGAGACTATTTCTTTGAATCATAGGCCTGATATTGTTTCCTCGGAATGGAGGCCGTGCTCCCTGGTATTGGTTTTGGGTCGTTGATCCGGAAGTCCGTTGTAGTGAACATTGGTCAGTCCGATGCCTATCCGATCCACACTTTAAACAGAGACCTAGAAATTTCCTGCACTCAGCCTTCATATGACCTGGTTTGTGACAAAAGTGGCAAATAATTGGTCCTCCCGAGACACTAGTTTGGAAACGTTTGGATGATCCTTGCCATGAATGCTTTAAGGATGAATTTCCTGTTTCCAAGGCCCTTTTCTGAGATTGGGATCGAAGCGGTTGTTCTTCATTTAACATCCTCTCTTGACTTCTAGCTGCTTCAGTAACCTCGGGATAAGTTTGGCACCGATAAGCCGCAACTCTACTTTTCAGCTGACTCCCTAGCCCTTCTAGGAATCTAGATACTTTAGTCTCCTCGTCAGCTATTAAATTTGGAGTAAAACGACTAAGTCTGGAAAATTCAGCAACATATTCATCTACTGTGAGTTTTCCTTGTTTCAAGTGAGTGAACTGTCGTTCCAACTCAATTCTAGCCGACTTCGGGAAGAACCTCCCTTCAAACTTCCTTTTAAATTCCCCCCAGGTTATCTTGTCTTCTGAATCCTCAGGATGTTCAGCACTCCACCAGTGCTCAGCGATGTCTTCTAATTGGATTCGAATTGTGGACACCATATCTTCAGGATTGATCTTTGCTGCCCTTAATAATCCTTCTATAGTCCTTATCCACTGCCCTGCTTCGATTGGGTTCTCCGTTCCCTTAAACTTAGGAGGATTCAGGTTTCTAAAATCCTTCAACGAACCGTCCTTGGAGTTTGTAGATGTTTGCAAATGTTCCAACATCGTGGCAGTTGTGGTCAAGGCCGTATCCGTACGTCGATTGTTGGATTCCAAAATTTGCTGAAATAATTTATACATATCTCCGATAGAAGGTTCTGTCTGAGTTTGCGAAGATGATGCGTGGAATTGATCGTGATTAGACATTATCCTGAAAAATATCCAAATGCAATTTCTCAGGAATAATCCTGAGATTGAAGAATAGAAAGATGTTGAAATTCCTAAGAATTTACTGGAGAGTAGAGAAATATATAGGTACATAAAAGCATATTTCATTCACTAAAGTCAAAATATGATACAAATATGCCATTAGAGTTACTTGCTCATAGGCATAAACTTAAGACTAAGTACATTCCCATATTCCTCCCTTGCCTAACTTCCATACATATATACACATACACCTTACTTCCACAAAAGACACCTGATGGATAGGGGATCCTTATACATATGAAGTCTAGTCCAACCTTCCCATGATACGGGTCCATTCTTGAGTAAGGATTGTGGCTTCAGGATGAAATTCTTGGAAGTCAGTTAACGTCCCTTCATACCCTTCTAGCTTAGGATAATCATATTCATGCTCTGGGTCCCGTACGTAGATGTAATATGTTTCTCTTTTATGGTCCACCTCAGCACCATATTCTAAATCTCTAATGATGGGACGTAAGATGCCATAATGTACTTCATAGAGGGGTATATGATACCAATCTGGGAGATGCCATAATTCCCTTATGTATTGCTGATATCCATAGAGTGTGCGATTACTCCCATCCCACCATACGCTTGGAAGAAAAAGATCCATGTCCTATATCAAAATAAGAATTTAGTAAAATATATAGTAAGGAAACCAAATTTCTTAAAATCCTTTGCTCCCTCTTTTCCAGTCTCTGACATTTCCTATCTTAGGCATTCTTATGGTTTAGGAGTCTAGCGCTCTCTTATTCCTGACTTATACTCTGTAATACTTAGACTTGCACCTTATCCTAGGTTCTTCATTTTAGGTCCTACCTAGGTTTCCTAAAAGCATGACCTGCATGGGCCACCACTAAAAGACGTGTCATGTTCCGCTTCCCAAGATACGATGAGTCGGGTACGTAACTACATCTCCAGGCTACGCCCTATACGAATACTGGCACATTCGTATCAGCGATTGTCGCCTGTAAGTCTTTTAGAATAAAATGCAAGTCATGCTGAAATAATAGGCAACATATCTAAACAAAAACATTCTAATTATATATATATACAACCAGATAAGTCTTTACAACAGGTCTTGATTAAGTTACATATTGCAGTTATCAACTACTAAGTGTTATACTCTCTGAACCACCAGCTGACTATTCCTCGCTTTCGTCCATGTTGTAAAGGGGTAGTATTTCTCCATTTCCTTCTTCAACCCCTAGTGAACAATACTAGGTCGTCAGAACGACAAGCAAGTCCTCGGCCAAGAACGGTAAACAAATGAAAGATATGATATTAGAACAAGAACAATAGTTAAAGGAATTAAGAGAATGAATATAATAAGGTATATTTGACTTAAATAACACCTAATCTTAATTCCCCTATAGTAACTATTATCAATCATCACAAATCCTAAATCACTACCACAATACACAATCAATTTCCTATATGATGATGCAGTTTTGGAGAACAAGCCTTAAATAACCACTTCACCTAGTTTCCTGCCACAAATCCCGTTGTGAAGGATTCTGTTGTGACTTGAATGGCACGTGTCACGACCCGCACCCAGAAATTTGGGCACGAGTGCGTGGGTACGTCCAGCCTACGCCGCAGAGTCGGCGGTAGTACGCTGTCTAGGTCAAATTCATATTTACTAAACTAGCTCATTCACAATTAACATAGGCAAGATAATAATGAGAACAGAAACTTAAGATTGCAACTGAAATAAATACGACAACAGATTCAAATGTTTTAGTACAGAAATTCAGAATGAAATCGAGGACAAACCCGATTAATAAGATAAGAAACAGAAATAAAGGATAGCTACTATTAGCTACTCTGCAGCAGGGGTCTCCTGGGTGGGTTCTGGCTCCTCATAGGTATCATCAGTCCCCTCATAAGGACCATAATAAGTAGGGGCAAGGTCCTCACCATCGCCTAAATCAACAGATCCAGTCAAGAAAGGAGCAAAGTACACAGTGCACAACAAGGTTAAACTAAATATTTATGACAATCAAATATTGAATATCGTGTTAAGAAACTGCATAACAGAACATCATTATCTCAGAGTTAAAACTGTAAACAGGAATATGAGAAAGCAGAAATAAATGAGACAGAAAATGAAACTACACCAGTCAGCAAGAAATATAACATGACCAGAAACTATCTGTGTGAACTTGTGTTTATTTTTAGAATACATAGTTGGCATATAGGGGTTTATAAGGCTAATTCGGCCATCATAAACGGCTATTAAATAGGGGAAATCAAGATCCGGCTGAGGTACAGTCGTGTACCAACAGCTATTAAATATGGCAGGGGAAAGGGTAAACTACATGCCTTCTAGTATTCTCCCACCCGACATGAAAAATAAGACATGAACTCCAATATTCAAGACATGAAATCCAGCATTTCTAACACTAGGTGTAATCATCAAAGGGTACTAGTAAAGCAGGGAATTAATTATCACAATATAAAGGTTTAACTTGAAGTGCAGGTACTTGCCTGTTGTTTGGATCTGATTAATTGGTTCTTGGGGAAATTTCCAGAGATGAGTCCAAAAGATGAAATAGACATTACCATCACGCTCAGAAGATGTCAAATAGCTAGAAACGCCTGTCCTTGGGTCCAATTTGAAGACAAGGGCAAAAACGGCAGTTTTGGGTCAAAACGGGGTCCGCCGGTGGACCCGCTTTGCACCGAAAAACGTGTCCGGGTCAAAGGTCTCCAATTTTACCAAACTTAGTGTCAACAGGTCAGGAACGCTGATACGAACCCAACGGAACTTCCAGATTTGGATTCCGATGAGCCGAACACAAAATCGCCCGTCGAGCGGGGCCTGTGGAGCCCAAGACACGCGATTTCGTCAACGTTCTCAGAATCGAACCAAACTTGACCCACAGGACCAGCGTATCGCTATGAGTCCGATGGCGCAAGTTTTGTCTCGATCTGACGAGTGTACAAGAAGTTAGGGCAAATTGTCGAAAAGTCGGATACGGGGCGATGTCCGCGGATACGCGTTGATTCCGGTGTGCACGCACACCCGAATCAGCTTCCGCAAAATCTCACACGTCCGTATCGACGACGCGCACGTATCTGTGAAGACCGCACGCGACCAAGTCGTCCCGTTTGGCGGGACGCACTCAGTTCCGGGGTAAAACAGGGTCTGGTTTTTTCCTGTTTTTGGATCGCGGTGTGCGATCACCACAGGATGCTATGCCCCGAGCGGTTTGTCCGGGCACCGAGAGGGTCATACAGGCTTCACAACGCAATTTGTGGAATTGAAAACGGAGCTACGAACAAAAAGTTACACGCACCTGAAGGGGACCCGAAAATCAGGGTCGAGTCGTATCCGACTCGTGTCGGACACGTGAAGGAGAATTAGGGCTAGGGTTAGGGTTTGGCTGCTGATGGCTGTGGCCAGTGGTCGGCACGGCGGCGGGGAGGCCGAGCACGGCTGGGGGACGGCCGGCTCGAGGCGGGGCGAACTCGGCGGAGGCGGCGGCGTCTCAGGCTGACGGCGGCGGCGCCGGAGCGAGCTCGAGCGGCTGCTGCTGCGGCTGGCTCGGCGCTGCGGGATCGACGGGAGGAAGGAGGAGAGGGGAGGGCGACGCTGGCGGTGCGGGGCGGAGCTGGGCGGTCGGCGAGGCGGTCGACGAGGAGCGGCGCCGGGCTAGGGTTAGGGTTACGGTGAGGGAGGCTGGAGGAGGAAGAAGAAGAGGGGGAGGTGGGTTTATAAAGGAGGAGGCGGTGGTTAGGGGGGCCGGGCAAGGCGGGGAAGAGGGGGAGGTGGTGCGGTGGACGCGGCGCTGCGCGCGGAGGGCGGCGGTGGAGTCGGGGGACGTGGGGGCTGGGTCGTGCAGGCGGGTTGGCGGGTCGGGTCTGACTAACCCGACCCGATCCGATAGGGAGGTTGGGCTGGGCCGCGGCCCAATGGGCCAGGGTGCGGGCTGGGCCGAAAATAATAAAAATAATAATAAAAATAATAATAATAATAATAATTAAATAAATAAATAAATAGTTAATTAATTAATTAATTAATTAAAAATAGTTTTTAGGCATTTAAAAATAGGTCTGAGGCCCAGAAAAATCCAGAAAAATTATCCTAAGTCCAGTTTTTTATTTTACACCCAAAAATATTATTTTCATGATATTTTAATATTATTTATTAACAATTAAAAATCATTTAATAATTAAAACCTTAATTTTAATTACAAAAAATTTCCAGAAAATTCCAGAAAATTGGGAAAAAACCAAGATTTAATAATTTGAAAATTCAGGGGGTTTACAACCTACCCAACTTACAAAAATTTTGTCCTCGAAATTTAAGAATAACAAGGCACGAAAGGAAAAGCCGAGAAATAAAATATACCTCAGGGTTCAAAAAGATAGGGGTATCGCTCTCTAATCTCGTCTTCTCGCTCCCAGGTGGATTCGCCGGGAGAATGGTGCTTCCAAGCTACGCGAACCAGGGAGATAACCTGGTTCCGTAGAACTTTCTCCGATCGATCCAGTATCTCCACGGGTTGCTCTTGGTAAGTCAGACTTGGGCCTACTTCGAGCTTTGGGTGATCCAAAATGTGGCTGGGATCTGACACATATTTCCTCAGCTGCGACACGTGAAAGACGTTATGGACTCCATCCAGAGAGGGTGGCAATGCCAGTCGGTATGTCACTTCTCCGATTTTTTCCTGAATGCCAAAAGGTTCAATAAATCTTGGGCTGAGTTTTCCACTCCTTCCGAACCTAATGGTGCCACGTGTCGGGAAAATCTTTAAGAATACCAGCTCTCCAACCTTAAAATAGAGTCATAATCAAGTCTTAGTTGCATAATCATAATATTTAAATTGACTTGAATTTATAAATTTAATTACCTCAAATTCCAAGGGCCTTCGGTGGCTATTTGTCCAATGTCGTTGCCTGTCGTGAGCCACTCGAAGTCTGTCCCTTATTTGCTTTACCTTCTCAGTTGAATCGATCACCATCTCTGGTCCCAGCAGGGCTCTTTCTCCAACGTCGTCCCATGATAGCGGGGTACGACATCTTCGTCCATACAGAGCTTCAAATGGAGTCATCTCAATACTTGCTTGGTAACTGTTATTATAAGAGAACTCCACAAGATGTAGGTAGTCTTTCCAGGATCCTCCAAAATCTAGAACACATGTATGGAGCATATCTTCAAGTGTCTGGATTGTACGTTCCGATTGTCCATCGGTTTGGGGATGATAAGTTGTGCTGAATTTGAGTTGAGTCCCCAAGCTGGCTTGTAAGCTCTTCCAGAAGTGAGAGGTGAATCTTGAATCTCGGTCGGAGATAATACTTACTGAAACTCCATGCAGCCTGACAATATGTCTGATATATAAATCTGCCAGCTTTTCTGTAGATAGCCCTACTTTGAAGGATAAAAAATGTGCAGACTTGGTCAGTCTATCTACTATCACCCAGATTGCATCCTTTCCACTAGGTGTCCTTGGAAGACCGAAAACAAAATCCATTGTGATATGTTCCCACTTCCACTCCGGAATGGGTAGTGGTTGAAGCAATCCTCCAGGTCTTTGTCTTTCTGCCTTGACTTGCTGGCACACTAAACAACGAGATACGAACCTGGCTACTTCTCTTTTCATGCCATGCCACCAAACATGTGTCCTCGGGTCCTTGTACATCTTGTTGGCTCCTGGATGTATAGAGTATTGCGATCTGTGCGCCTCTTGCATAATTTCTTCTCTTATGTCTCCTTGAGGTACACATAATCTATCGCCATGCCTCAGTGATCCATCTTCATGAATTCTGAATTCTTCTACTAATCCAGCTTGCACTTGACCTCGAAGGCTCCGCAGGCCTTCGTCTTGAAACTGAGTTTCCTTGATCTTGTCTATTAAAGTAGACTGAATCTGCAAGTTCATCATTTGGCCTTCTTTTCCTGGTATAATTACTTCAATACCTAAACTTTCCAAGTCCTCTAGCAGGTGTCTGTCCATAGTCAAGTACATCGCCATAGGATATCTGCTAAGAGCATCAGCAACTACATTGGCCTTCCCAGGATGATATTGAAGGGTGATATCAAAGTCTTTCATTAGTTTCAGCCACCTTCTTTGCCTCATGTTCAGCTCTTTCTGAGTGAAGATATATTTTAGACTTTTATGGTCCGTAAATATTTCCACCCTTTCTCCATAAAGATAATGCTTCCATAGCTTAAGAGCAAAAATGACAGCTGCCAATTCTAAATCATGAGTGGGATAGTTCTTTTCATGAGGTCGAAGCTGTCTAGAGGCATATGCTATTACTTTCTTGTTCTGCTCCAAAACACAACCTAGACCTTTTCCAGAAATATCACTATAAATAGCGAAACCTCCGGTTCCAGAAGGTAAGGTCAGAATAGGGGCACTAGTCAGCCTTTTCTTCAATTCCTCAAAAGTATGCTGACATTCATCAGTCCAGGTGAACTCTTCATCCTTCCTTGTTAATTTTGTCATGGGCTCCGCAATTCTTGCAAAGTCCTTCACAAACTTCCGATAGTAGCCAGCTAGTCCCAGGAAACTTCTAATCTCTGCTACCGAGTCTGGAGTGGGCCAGGATTCTACTGCCGCTATCTTCTTAGGATCTACTGCTATTCCATCTCCAGTCACAACATGTCCCAAGAATTCTACTTTGTCTAGGAAGAAAGCACATTTAGATAATTTTCTATAAAGTTTTTCCTTCCTCAAAGTCTCCAATGCTAACCTCAAATGTTCTTCATGTTCTTCGGGGGTCTTGGAGTAGATCAAAATATCATCAATGAAGACCACTACAAATTTGTCTAGGTATGGCTGGAAAACTCTGTTCATTAAGTTCATAAAAACTGCTGGAGCATTCGTCAACCCGAACGGCATTACTAAGAATTCGTAGTGTCCGTTCCGGGTATTGAAAGCAGTTTTAGGGATGTCTTCCTTTCTCACCCTTACTTGGTGGTAACCAGACCTCAAATCAATCTTTGAAAATACCCGAGCTCCACTTAACTGATCAAATAGGTCATCTATCCTGGGCAGGGGATACTTATTCTTAATTGTTAAGGCATTCAAGGCCCTATAGTCAATACACATTCGGGATGTTCCGTCCTTCTTGGGCACAAATAATAC
This sequence comes from Iris macrosiphon, assembly GCA_036927795.1. Taxonomy (NCBI): domain Eukaryota; kingdom Viridiplantae; phylum Streptophyta; class Magnoliopsida; order Asparagales; family Iridaceae; genus Iris; species Iris macrosiphon. Next base: position 199,871,118 of record JAYESA010000008.1, read on the forward strand.
TGGAGCTCCCCAGGGTGAGACACTAGACCTAATGAAGCATTTGTCTTCTAGTTCTTTGATTTGCTCATTTAGTTCTATTATCTCCTTCTTGTTGATTCCGTAGGGATTTTGAGATACTGGTGCTGCTCCTGGCACTAAGTCAATGGAGAATTCAACTTCTCAGTCTGGGGGTAAGCCTGGAAGATCCTCATGGAAGATATCAAGGTATTCAGAGATGATAGGTAGTGGCAATTCTTCTGTTACTAGGGCTCCATAAATTTTGTTATTACCCATTTCTCTAGAACCTCTAGCAAATTCAAATTCTGGCTTGTCAGGGGGCCTGAAGATTACACTACCTCTGTGGCAGTCTATAGTGGCATGATGTTGACTCAACCAATCCATACCCAGTATAATATCAAAACTGGGAACTGGCATTACGAGTAGCCTAGCATACAGTTCTCTTCCACACAATATAATAGGGCAATTATTACAGGCATCACTAACCGGGATAATTCCTCCACCGGTAATGATCTTATAACAATTCCTAAGGGGTTTAGTGATTAAGCTATGCTTCATAAGGAAATCTACTGACATGAATGAATGTGAAGCTCCAGAGTCAAACAAAGTAGTAGCTGGTATTGAATTTACAAGCACAGAACCTGTGATCACGTCTGCCGTGGCTTCAGCTTCTTCCAGAGTCATTGCATAAGCACGGCCTTGCTGCGGTGCACCCCTCTGTTGCTGCTGTTGGTGCTGAGCAAAGCGTTGTTGTTGTGTTGGAAGCGGGGGTCCCCTCTGTTGTGCTGCTGGGGCCCTGGCCTGGGCTGGAGCCTTTGGTGCAGCGGTGCGTCCTTGAGCAGCTGGACAGTCCCTCATTTGGTGCGCTGCTGAGCCGCAGTAGAGGCAGGCACCTAGCCTCTTCCTGCAGACTTGCCAAGTATGACCTGGTTTTTGGCAAAAGTTACAAACAGCAGCTTGTTGGTTCTGTCCTTGAGCCTGGTGTTGGGGTGCTGGAGCTCGAGGGAGAGGACGCTGAGTTTGCTGCGGGGCCCTCTGCTGTTGTTGTTGTTGTTGAAAAGGGCGTTTGTTGGGTCCCGCATTTCCGGTATCTCTCTCCCGTTTTAGTTTATGCCCCATATCTCTCTCAACGCCTTGTGCCACGCTCAGGATTTCCTCATAGGTGCGAGCTCGGCTGGTGGTGACAGCAAGGCGAATATCCGGAGACAGCCCCTTCTTGAATCTACGGGCTCTGTCCTCCGGGGTACGAACCATGTACTCCGCAAAGTGGCTTAACCTGCTAAATTCAGCAGTATATTCATCAACAGACAGGTTACCTTGTTCCAGTCTCTCGAATTGGCTTTCGAGAGCTTCCCGAGCCACTTCGGGGTAGAATTTCTCCTTGAATAGCCTCTTGAAGTCCTCCCAGGTGAGGTCAGGAGCAGATAGTTGGGGTTCATCTCTGAACCAGGTTCGAGCAATGTCGAACAGTTGCAGGCTTGCGGACTCCACTTTGAGGTCATTAGGGACCCGAGCAGTCTTCAGGAGTCTCTCAACATTCTCTATCCACTCATCGGCATAGAGAATGCCCTCAGTTCCGTAGAATTCCAGGGGTCTAAGATTTTTGAAGTCTTTGGCACTCCCTGGCCTCTTGAGTGGCGACTCCTGGGACCTAAGAGCTTCTGAGAGGCTGGTCCGCAGAAGTGCAGTCTGTTCTTTCTGGGATTCTACCAATCCCTGGAACACTCCAAGTAGCTGTGCCCCATCCAGAGTAACTGCCGGAACAGATGGAGGCGGCGGGAGTGCAAGAGTCTCGGGCATATTCTGCTCAGCTGGTTCTGATATGCCTCCTACTGTGTTCCTTGTCTGGACCATTCTGAAAGATTAAGGGATAGGGAATCAGAATAGATTACTTGAAAATCAAAGACGATAGAAAAATTGAGCAGAAATGATATCAAGAATTGAAATAGGGACCATATACTGTGAATGAGCTTTTCCTAGAATCCTCAATCTTATTCCATACCCTGTCCTAGAGTATTACCTTATTTAAGGATAGGACCTGCATGGGCCACCATAAAAATGTGTCACGACCCGCACCCAGAAATTCGGGCACGAGTGCGTGGGTACGTCCAGCCTACGCCGCAGAGTCGGCGGTAGTACGCTGTCTAGGTCAAATCTATATTTACTAAACTAGCTCATTCACAATTAACATAGGCAAAATAATAATGAGAACATAAACTTAAGATTGCAACTGAAATAAATACGACAACAGATTCAAATGTTTTAGTACAGAAATTCAGAATAAAATCGGGGACAAACCCGATTAATAAGATAAGAAACAGAAATAAAGGATAGCTACTATTAGCTACTCTGCAGCAGGGGTCTCCTGGGTGGGTTCTGGCTCCTGATAGGTATCATCAGTCCCCTCATAAGGACCATAATAAGTAGGGGCAAGGTCCTCATCATCGCCTAAATCAACAGATCCAGTCAGGAAAGGAGCAAAGTACACAGTGCACAATAAGGTTAAACTAAATATTTATGACAATCAAATATTGAATATCGTGTTAAGAAACTGCATAACAGAACATCATTATCTCAGAGTTAAAACTGTAAACAGGAATATGAGAAAGCAGAAATAAATGAGACAGGAAATGAAACTACACCAGTCAGCAAGAAATATAACATGACCAGAAACTATCTGTGTGAACTTGTGTTTGTTTTTAGAATACATAGTTGGCATGTAGGGGTTTATAAGGCTAATTCGGCCGTCATAAACGGCTATTAAACAGGGAAAATCAAGATCCGGCTGAGGTACAGTCGTGTACCAACAGCTATTAAACATGGCAGGGGAAAGGGTAAACTACATGCCTTCTAGTATTCTCCCACCCGACATGAAAAATAAGACATGAACTCCAATATTCAAGACATGAAATCCAGCATTTCTAACACTAGGTATAATCATCAAAGGGTACTAGTAAAGCAGGGAATTAATTATCACAATATAAAGGTTTAACTTGAAGTGCAGGTACTTGCCTGTTGTTTGGATCTGATTAATTGGTTCTTGGGAAAATTTCCAGAGATGAGTCCAAAAGCTAAAATAGACATTACCATCACGCTCAGAAGATGTCAAATAGCTAGAAATGCCTGTCCTTGGGTCCAATTTGGAGACAAGGGCAAAAACGGCAGTTTTGGGTCAAAACGGGGTCCGCCGGTGGGCCCGCTTTGCACCGAAAAACGTGTTCGGGTCAAAGGTCTCCAATTTCACCAAACTTAGTGTCAACAGGTCAGGAACGCTGATACGAACCCAACGGAACTTCCAGATTTGGATTCCGATGAGCCGAACACAAAATCGCCCGTCGAGCGGGGCCTGTGGGGCCCACGACACGCAATTTTGTCAACGTTCTCAGAATCGAACCAAACTTGACCCACAGGACCAGTGTATCGCTACGAGTCCGATGGCGCAAGTTTCGTCTCGATCTGACGAGTGTATAAGAAGTTAGGGCGAATTGCCGAAAAGTCGGATACGGGGCGATGTCCGCGGATACGCGTTGATTCCGGTGTGCACGCACACCCGAATCAGCTTCCGCGAAATCTCACACGTCCGTATCGATGACGCGCACGTATCTGTGAAGACCGCACGCGACCAAGTCGTCCCGTTTGGCGGGGCGCACTCAGTTCCAGGGTGAAACAGGGTCTAGTTTTTTCCTGTTTTTGGATCGCGGTGTGCGATCACCACAGGACGCGATGCCCCGAGCGGTTTATCCGGACACCGAGAGGTCATACAGGCTTCACAACGCAATTTGCGGAATTAAAAACGGAGCTACGAACAAAAAGTTATACGCACCTGAAGGGGACCCAAAAATCAGGGTCGAGTCGTGTCCGACTCGTGTCGGACACGTGAAGGAGAATTAGGGCTAGGGTTAGGGTTTGGCTGCTGATGGCGGTGGCCGGTGGTCGGCACGGCGGCGGGGAGGCCGAGCACGGCTGGGGGACGGCCGGCTCGAGGCGGGGCGAACTCGGCGGAGGCGGCGGCGTCTCAGTCTGACGGCGGCGGCGCCGGAGCGAGCTCGAGCGGCTGCTGCTGCGGCTGGCTCGGCGCTGCGGGGTAGACCGGAGGAAGGAGGAGAGGGGAGGGCGGCACTGGCAGTGCGGGGCGGAGCTGGGCGGTCGGCGAGGAGGTCGGCGAGGAGCGGCGCCGGGCTAGGGTTAGGGTTACGGTGAGGGAGGCTGGAGGAGGAGGAAGAAGAGGGGGATGTGGGTTTATAAAGGAGGAGGCGGTGGTTAGGGGGGCCGGGCAAGGCGGGGAAGAGGGGGAGGTGGTGCGGTGGACGCGGCGCTGCGCACGGAGGGCGGCGGTGGAGTCGGGAGACGTGGGGGCTGGGTCGTGCAGGCGGGTTTGCGGGTTGGCGGGTCGTGTCTGACCAACCCGACCCGATCCGATAGGGAGGTTGGGCTGGACCGCGGCCCAATGGGCCAGGGTACGGGCTGGGCCGAAAATAAAAATAATAATAATAATAATAATTAAATAAATAAATAAATAGTTAATTAATTAATTAAAAATAGTTTTTAGGCATTTAAAAATAGGTCTGAGGCCCAGAAAAATCCAGAAAAATTATCCTAAGTTCAGTTTTCCATTTTACACCCAAAAATATTATTTTCATGATATTTTAATATTATTTATTAACAATTAAAAATTATTTAATAATTAAAACCTTGATTTTAATTACAGAAAATTTCCAGAAAATTCCAGAAAATTGGGAAAAAACCAAGATTTAATAATTTGAAAATTCAGGGGGTTTACAGCACGGTGCTTAGAATCCGGCCCTGCCCTCATGGCTTAGTCTTGATTTCACCTATTCGAGTATTATAATTCGAGATAGGCGTGTTGTTAATTGGTGATTTGAAAACATATGATGGCACGGGGTTATAATCCGGCCCAGCCTCTTTGGGCAATCTTGAATCCACCCATTCGATTGTTTATCCTTTTGGATCGAAGAAGGTGCTTTTATCATCATAATCAGGGTGACTTACGGATGCATGGCACGGGGTTATGATTCGGCCCAGCCCCTTATGGGCAATCATAAAGTGAGCTAAGCCTCACCCGCTTACTTCACAAGGCCTTGCGAGAGAGCCTAAACCGTTGAATTCAGCCAGAGTTTAAAATAATGTGGCAGAATTTTGTAGGTGGTTATTTATGCTGCTCTCCCCCGCCCAATGCTTCTAACCTAGAACTACAATCATTCCTTATTCTAATTGTTAAATAAGTTGAGTCTCTGCTCTGTGTTGTCTTAACCGTTTGTTTGTCTTAAATGGAATGCATGTCCAGAATACTGCAAAATTTAACTTGAGCACAAGTATTTAATCACACAATTTTAAGGTATCGACTTTCACAGAGCAGATCTTCAGTTGGTCTGAATTAATTTCCTCGTGTCTGTGTCCTATGTACTCTAGACTTTTACTAGATATTCCTAGTTTAAAATAGAATCTCTAGTGATCTGAAGTGTGTGAACCTAGGGTTTAGACATTGGGATGTCGGCGATATCTCAGAATATCGAAATAGTTTAACTCCCGAAATTCTTAAAAATTTCGGCAGAATTTTCTTTATATTTCGGCTTCCGAAAATTTTGACAATTTATATATCCACCCGGAGCAACCCTCCGTAGCATTCCCGGGCTCGCCGACCCCTTCGATGGAGCAACTCTCAACACCGAAATACACGCAGTTGATATAACTCAATGAAATAAAACCTATTCTTACTTGGAAGGAATCATACCTTAGTACTAGCAATCTATACTTTGCGTAGTATAACTACAAAGTTTAAATTCAACAACCATGTTAGTTTATACAAAAATAATAAATATGAATAATCAGTGGATTATTTATGTATATGGTGAAGTTCATTCCTACACATAGCACAAATATTATAGTTCAATTCTGTATTCCGTATACAAGGTAATAAATAAGAATAATCAATGGATTATATATATATATATACATAGCCAAGTTCATCTACACATTCCTATAGATAGTATAGTTCAATTCTAGATTCCTTGTATAAAGAGTATGTAATTGCTTCTATCTCAATTATGTCCTAGTGTTTGTAAGGTATTATATATGTCTATAGACTTATACTTCATGTAATCAAGGCACTTATCATTGGAATCATCAATCTTTCTAACATAGATCAAATCTGAATTTCATTATCCATATCAAGAGTTCGTATAGTATTCATATTATATCAAACAATTCTAATGAGATTCCTATATCTTAACTCGTATATTCCATCTCCCGAATTGATCATAATTAACTATAATAACAATCGAGCTATGTACTATTATTTTGTTTATATGAACAAATGAATTCCTAATTACAAATCACAACACGACTCTATAATATATACATAACATTATCGCAAAATATTAATTAATTGGTGTCCTAATATATACTTGTGTCCTAAACCTTTGTCCAAATTCTAGATTCTAATTTATACGTCTAACATAAGTAAATAGCTAACGTATAAATTCTGAAATCTGGAAAGTAACTACACAAGCAAAATATGGAAGAATTTGGAAGAGAAGGAAGAGGATGAGGACTTGCCTTGGTTCTGGATTACTAGGTATTTCCCGAGTGTTGATTCCCTAAATCAGTAGGTTAATAGGATCAAATCAATTCCTAGAACCAAATTCTGAAATCTGGAAGAAGAGAATTTGGAGAAATATATATATACCTAGGTTTTCCTTCTTGGAAGAAGAAGAAGCACAAACTCGTGTTCGGCGGTGTCTGACGACAAGGTGGTGGTGGTGATGTTCACACGCGGAGGAGGAGCGCCGGCGTTGGCGTCAGCGGCGGCGGCGTCTTCAACAGCGGCAGCGGCAGCAACAGTAAAGCAGTAGCAGCAGTAGCAGAGCAGCGGCAGCGGCAGGCGGTGGCGGCAGCGGAGCGGCGTCGGCGGCGTGGCGGCCTGCGGCGGAGACCAGCGGTGTGCGGCGGTAGGGTTCGTGGGAGCAGCAGTAGCAAAAGTAAGAACGGTAGTAGTAGCAGTAGGAAAAGAATAAGGAAGAAAGGAGAAAGGGGTTTATATTAAGAATGAATGAAATGTATTGAAAAAACAATAGGGATTGAGAGTTCGCCATCTCTCCCCCCTTGGAAATGAAGATGAGGGGAGGAGGCCACAGGTGGAAAGGAGAGGGTGACTCAGGGAGGAGGGCTGCTGGTTTTCCTTCTCCATCCCATGGATTTGGGTTTTTAGCATAAAACTCCTCCAATATCCAGGAATTTCTATAAAACTAGCTCCTATTGTAATTTGAAAATTGCACAATCTAATTTGCAAATTGCATATAGGCCTTAGAGATAAAATGGAAAAATTAAAATTATATAAATATTTAAATAAATAGCTAGCAGCTATGACACTATCAATCCATCTATCTATCCATCTACCTATTAATCTATCTATCTATTAATCTATCTAACTATCCATTATATACATCTAACCCTCACTCTCCCTCGCTACCTAGCTGCTAATGCAACGCGCTGCGCTGCACAAACGTCGATGCGCTGACCGCTGGAGCTGCTTCGCTGCTGGAGATGCTGGAGCTGCTGCTGGCAGCTACGCTCGAGCGAGCTGCTGTCGCGGTGCTGCGGCTGCTGCTGTGCACGCAGTGCGCTGCGCTCCGCTCCGCTGCAGCGGCTGCACACACACACACAACCATACACATAAATATATATATATATACACACATATATAAATAGAAACACACACACATATATATATACACACGCACAAATATATATATATAGACACACACACTAGCACACTAACACAACACACACAACACACAACAACGCACACAACACTCCACCAACACGCGCCCAATGACCCCTACGCACACAAACACATATATATATATATAAAATATAACCCGAGAACTCTAGAACACACTTCCCGAATCTAACCCAACGCACGCACAAGCCCGAAACTAGGAAACCAAGTCGAAATAGCCGTTCGGTCATTTCGACGAACACGCGGTGTGCGGTTCGGAAAACCTCCTGAAACGCACACCAAACCAACTCGAAATCGGCCCAAAATTTACCCACGGATTCTAAATGATGTTTAGGTCCTAGAAAAAATGCTAACTCATCGTTTCTAGGTCCGTGGCAAAAACGCACACGCACTTAGAACCGGCGACGACGAAAATCTCGAAAATGTTCGAAACGCCCGTTTCTCCGCGACACGACTTCACGTGTCCGAACGGAGACACGCACTAACCCTCAAGACACCCGACAACGTCTACCTAGGTCCGTCTAACCTAGGACATCATCCAAAATTAGGCCAATCTCGGATTTTATCCGAAATCGACACAAAACCTAATGTTAAAGTCTCCAAACACAACCAAACTAGTTCCAACTTCATCCCACGAGTAGCCCTAAGATTCATGAAGGTTCTAAACTACTAATTATACTATATAAGAGCAATTAGAAAGGGGAAAGTTAGGGTTTACCTCTTGGGAGTTTGAATCCCAAGGCCAAAGTCTCCAATCCACTTGAAATCACCTCCCTCAAGCTCCAAGCCTCCAAATCTAGCCTCCATACCAAATCTAAGCTCTACCCACCTAGGTTGGAGAAAAATATAGGGATAGGGTTCACATCCATGAAGAATAGAAGAAGAAAGAGGAGAATTAGGGTGCTTACTTGAAGTTGGGAGAAGGAAAGAAGAAGAAATGGAGAATGGAGAAGAAGAAGAAGAAGAAGAAGAAGAAGAAGTAGTGAAGAAGAAGAAATGGGGGGCTGGGGCTGCTGTGATCGGCTAGGAAAGGGGGTTGGGGGAACCGGCCATGTGAATTAAAGGGTTTCCTAAGTCTCCAAAAGACCAAAATGCCCTCCTTAACTTGGGTTTTGGGTTTCGGGTTCCAAAAGCACTCAAACTAACTCCCAATCTCTCCAACTAACCCACTAAAAATATAATAAATATTTTAAACCCAAATATAGGTCTCACAAGGGTGTGGATTGGGTCGGACATGGGTCCACTAGGGTCTGACATGGGTCCAGGCTAGCCAAAACCCTAAAACAATCAATATAAAATAATACAATCACTAATTAAATATAAATACAATTAATTATAAATAATACACAATTAACCAAATTAAAATAAAAAAAATATCCGGCTCAGAAAATGGGGTAGTGACAGTAACCGAGTATACCAATATAAGGAGCAAATGTTCAAGAGTAGATCTGTAGATGATTCTACTCTGCGTGCTTTTGCCGATGGCATGCGTGATTTGGTATGACTTCATTATACTTTCAAAAATACATATACATAGATATGATAAATATATTAATTTACAAGTTTCAAATTTCAGAGTGGTATATACCGACAATATTTACAACAACCTCATAGAAATCTTTCCCCACAAAGTCAACGTCTTATAGAAATGCCTCCAGTACAATCACGTCTTCCACCAGAATATCCGACCGGCTTAGTACGACAGAGACACTCTCGTAATTTCTTAATCCAGGTTGACTAGTACATCTTCTTCGGTTGTGTCCCATAGCACCACAATTACTGCAACGTAGATCTCTCGTCGATGAATCCCGAGGTTTGATGCGGTTCTTCTTTGGTCTTCCGGCTTTGCGTCTTACATCTGCTACCCCAATTTTTCCTCTAACCAAAGGAGCTTGGATCTTGTAGAAAACTGGAATTGGTTCCATTTTTGGTGCGTACACACTTGTAAGCCCCCTGATTTTCAGTAATTATTAATTTGGATTTTTCACAATTTTCTGGAAGATTCCGGGATTTTTCTGTAATTAAAACTTAGGCTCTTGATAATTAAATGATTTTTAATTGTTGTTAAATAATATTAAAATATTATGGAAATAATATTTTATGGTGTAAAATGGAAAACCGGACATAGGATAATTTTTTGTGAATTTATTGGACCCCGGAATCATTTTTAAAGCCCCGAAAACCGATGTAGAATTAAACCGAATCAAACCCGTGCCAAACGCCTAACATCCCCATGAGAGCCGAAGCCAAGCCCAAGGAGCGTTGACCCAGCCCAAATTCTAGGTCAAACCCTAGTCCAATTTCTGTATGTATAAATACATAATTTCCTAGTTTTTCTCCACAAACAAAAAAGAAAAAAGAAAAATATTAAAAATAACCCTAATCCCAAAACCTAACCCTAACCCTAAGCCGCCACCCTTTCCCTGACCCCTCCGGCGAGTCTCCGGCGTTGCCCCTAGCCCAGCCGATCGTCCACGCCGATCCCCGCCTCTGCCCAGCCGCGTCCACTCCGGCGCACCGCCCGCGACAGCACACTCTCCCTTCCTCCTCCGCCACGACCCGAGCACCCTCCGCTCAGCCGCTCGACAACCGCCCTCTCTCCCTTCCTCCTCCGCCACGACCCGAGCACCCTCCGCTCAGCTGCTCGACAACCGCCTCATCTCCCTCTTCCCCGACTCCGCCTCAACGACCGCAGCCCCAAAGCCCAGACACAGTCACCGCCCATCTCCGCCCTAGCCGCCCGAATCTGCCTCAACGACCACCACCCGCAGCCCCGATCTCCTTCTCCGACCAGACTACCCCAGCAGCCGCCGAGAGCTCCGCCTCCCCTCCTGTGCAGCACCCGAGCGCCGCCTCGAGCCACCGGCACCACCTCCGTCGTGTCCGCCGTGTCCGCCGAGCAGCCGCTAACACGGACACATCGGCCCTGAATCAGACACAACCAGAAACCCTAACCCTAACGCAGCACGGACACAGGACACAGGACGCGAAGGAGACACTCGGACACGAGAAATCGGTCTTCACGGAGCCATGTTCAGGTAGCGTTTTCTCTCTCCTCGTATTTCCGTTTTCGATTCCGTTAGTTGCAACGTGTAGACTGTATAACCCTCTCGGTGCCCGTGCAACTCGCTCGGTGCATCGCGTCCTGTGATGATTGCAAACTGCGATCCAAAAACAGAAAAAACAACGCCATATTTCACCCCGGAACTGAGTGCGCCCCGCCAAACTGGACGACTTTGTCGCACGCGGTCTTTACCGAAACGTGCGCGACGTTGATACGGACGTGTGGGATTTCGCAGAAGTTGATTTGGATGTGCGTGCACACCGAAATCAACGCGTATCCGCCGACAACGTCCCGTATCCGTCCATTCTGGAACACGCTGTAACTTTGTGTACACACGTCGGATCGAGATAAAATTTGTGCCATCGGACTCGTAGCAATACGCTGGTCCTGTGACCCAAGTTTGGTTCGATTCTGAGAACGTTGACAAAATCGCATATCGTGGGCCCCACAGGCTCCACTTGACGAGCGATTTTGTGATCGGCTCATCGGAATCCAATTCTGAAAGTTCCATTGGGTTCGTATCATCGTTCCTGACTTGTAGACACTGAGTTTGAAAATTTTAGAAATCTTTGACCCTGACACGCTTTTCGGTGCAAAGTGGCCCACATATGGACCCCGCTTTGACCCAAAAATATCATTTTTGCCCATGTGTCCAAATTGAACTTAAGGACAGGCGTTTCTAGCTATTTGGCATCTTCTGAGACTGTTGGTGATGTTTATTACAGTTTTTGGAGGAGTACCTGCAGGATCCACTGACACAGGGCTACAGTTGGAGCCAGAACCCCAGGCAAGTATACCTTGTCAAATCCTGCAGTTTTGCTACTTATCTCCTAGACTTATTTATACATTGTCGTGCAAGATACTTTACAATATTTGCATACTTGTACAATATTTGCATGCTTTCCTTTTCAGTTGTTATTGTCTTGTCGTATATAGTTTCTTGATGCGTTTTTCTTATTGATTTATTCCTGCGGCTCTAGTCTTATTTTCTTGTTTTACGTGCATGTACATTATTTGCTCTTTTCCATGGATCACTATTTGTTCTATAGACATACTGTGATGGTATATGTTTACTCTACGCTTTCTTGAGTTGACTCGATTGGTTACTTTAGTTCCTAGATGATCGTTATTAGGCACTGACTACACTTGAGCATTCTCGATTGTGAGTACCCATTGTGCTGCGATAGAGACTTGTTCATTTGACTACCTCATTCGTGAGCTCCCATAGGGCTGCGAAAGAGCCAAACTATAGATTGGGAGTTCCCATTGGCCTACTTTCTATAGGACCGTGATCTCCCATTGAGTTGCGGTTATCCCGATTGTTAGTAGTCATGTTTGATAGCACCATCGGTACGCCACCGTCTTAGATGTAGTAATTTCTTGTGTCTTATTTACTTCTCTTGTGTTTAATTTCTTGCCTATCTTGCATGTTCATTTACTGTACTTTTGGCTCATATTCTTTTGTATCTTGTTACGTCCCTCTGAGGACCTGGTTTTATTCTCTAGATTTAGCAGACGAGGAGCACCCGCAACTTTACGGATCGACACCAGACGAGGGTACGATAGCAGTTGATGGCTCTGCTTATACTTAGTTACTTTCTAGCATGTGTTAGTTATTTTTCCTTGTCTCTACTTTTCCATTTATCGGTAGTGGATTTGTCTCCACCCGACTCAGTATTATTTCTTGCTGGATATTCGACAGTATCTTATTTCCAGTCAGCATTTATTCCAGTTTGCTATTTAGTTCATATACTGTTCTGTTGTGGATGAGATTAGTATAGACTGTGACTTGTATCATTGGACCTACTTATTGTTATATTACAGCTTAAGCATGCCCCGATGGATCCATTAAATTGGGTTGTCCATCGGTGTGTGCTGCTGGCCACTGCCACGTGTCTAGTCCCTCGATATTTTGGGACTGGGACGTGACAACACTTTTCAAGGTCTCCGTCGAAAATACTGCAGGATAAAAATTATCAATACTAATATTGCAATATCTACAAACAAAATATGCATGTATACATGGTATATAAGTATGATACCATCTAAAACATGTACAAGATCTGTCAGTTATATTAACAATATAAGTTCTACTTGTTGCACGGTCTATTATTTTAAACTTATAACTATCAATAGCTAATATTTTTAGGTGATTCTTCTCTTTGATAATAGAAGCCATGTTCTTTAACATCTTCGAACAATAATCTATGTCTATATTTTCAGCAATCTTTCTACGATTGTCATGAAGTATAATAATCTTGGCTCTAATACCTTCGAGAAGTATTGTTATTGGCTTATCTCGTAATTTCTTAATCCAGCTATTGAAATATTCAGCAAGATTAGAAGTGTTAATATCTAATCTAGGACAAGTAGCATACGCTTTTATCCAATGTTCAAATCGACGACTTTCATCGTTTACACAAATAAGCCAATCGTACAAAATTATGTTCTCGGCTTTAATTATATCAAACACACTCTCTGCATCCGTTTCATTATATGATCTAGCAAGCGAGTCTAACAAGTGTTGAAATACTGGTTCTTTGGTAACTTTTTTCATGTTTTGTTTAAAATGTTGAATACAAAAAAAATGAGGAGATGTAGGAAAAATAGCACGAACATCATTTATTAATCCCTTTTGCTTGTCAGATATAAATGAAATTGTACTACAATCATTAAAACAACTTTCAAAAGATATTTTAAGAGAATTTAAAAACCAAGACCAAGAATCACTATTCTCACCTTCAGCAACAGCATAAGCTATAGGATATAATTGATAGTTAGGATCATAAGCACAAGCAATAAATAAGATACCTTGATATTTAGACGAAAGAAATGTAGCATCAGTACTAATAATTGGTAAACATCCCCTTAAAAATCCATCAATACATGACTTAAAACAAATAAAAATTCGTTGGAAGCTATTATTTTTGGCAGTTTTAATAAAACATGTACTACCTGGATTTGTCTCCATAATTCTATAACAATACTCCTCAAGACTAGCGTATGCCTCATCATAACTACCATTAATTTAAGCTAATGCTGTCTCTCGGGCTCTCCAGACTTTGAAATAACTAACTTGTATACGGTGCTCCCTATATATATCTTTAACAATTTGTGATTGACTGTATGACTGGTTATCTCTAATAATGTCAATTATCATGGTCTTAATCCATGCAGCGGTAGCTAGTCGATGACGTCCTGTACTAAGTCTTCCTAAACAAGAATGACGATTTTCTAATGTACTAACTTTAACTATATCGCAATTTTCAATAGATTTGACATATACTTTCCAATTACAATTCGGTTGATCACAACTATATATAATTCCACTAGCATTATTCATAACACTAGCTGAACAACTAAAATTATATTTAATTGCTAAATTACTTATAAAGCTTTTAAAGTGAGAACGATTAGGAAATGATTGTCCCTTAAATACTTCATCAGTGATAGCTTTTACAACATCATCATCTACCGTATAATATACATTTTTAACTAAATCATCACTATTTCCATCGTCGTTGTCACTATCATCATCATGGTTAGATTCATCTTGTGAATGACCTTCTTGAATAAATGAAACAATTTGTTGAGAAGAACTAGCACCCGAACTAACATGCTGATATTCAAAAAAATATTCATTATTTCTACTATCTAATGTTGCTGCTACTTTAATAACATATATTTTTATATACCGTGATTGTGAATTAATCTCAAGAATATAATTTCATGCATCTTCACTATCTATCAAAAAATAATTAGAACAAAAAATAGACTTCAGAATAAAATCATAATGAATAGAACAACGTTCAATAATATGATTACATATATTTTCAAAACTAATATTCGGATAAGTTAAAAAAATTATACTTTCTCCTCCTTCGTAATTTAACCCATTTACTTTACCGCCGTGCGAGCATACAATTCTTACGCTACGATCCATGACGGTTGAGAACTTTTGCTACAGGAAACTCAAATGAACTTTAGCTGCAGGCAAAACTTTGACTGAAGCTTTGCTAGCGGCAGAGAGACAGAGAGAGTGTTGGAGACTTTGCTAGAGGGAAGAGAGGAAATAGAGTGAGTGTGGGATGATTTGGTTGAGATAGAAAATATATAGAGTGAGAGTGTTGAATGTAATAGCCGTTGTGCAACGGCTATAATGCTTTCCAAGTGTGTGAACGGATCCTTACTCGCCAACTGAGTTGGCGGGCAGAGTGCAACGGTCACTGCCTCAACACCCCCACCGCCACCCTAAACCATCACTCGCCAACTGAGTTGGCGGACAGAGTCTCCAACTCAGCATCACTCGCCAACTGAGTTGACGAGCGGCCTCTCGAGGACTGCGCCCCGCCAACTCAGTTGGCGAGTTCCTCTCGAGGACTGCACCCTGCCAACTCAGTTGGCGAGTCCTCCCCCTACCTACAATTTCATCAAAGTTTTTCCTTTTTTTATAATTTTATATAAATATATTATTTTATATGAAAAAAACCGATAGATTAAAGCTTAGTTGATAACATGTATCTCTATATTAGTGGAAATGAAGTCAGAACTCCTAAATGCAGCCCTGTTTGCTTTGAAGCATCAAAAGTTTCTATCAACATCAAGCTTTCAACTATTTTGATTACAGGATAAAGAAGGATTCTGGAGTTTAAAATTTGTCATTTCAGTATTAGTGAGAGGGAAGGATTGAACCATGAAGAGGACAAGGTGGATCCGGAGCCCCGCCCACAGGGCCCCACGGGAGTTCCGTCCCTCTCGACCGTCGGATCGAGCGGACAAGCACGCGGGCTCCACGCGGATCCCCTGATCCTTTGGTGCAGGGGACGGGACTTTGACAGGGCTTCCATTCCATATATATACTTTGAAGAGTTTAGAGACCTAGTTTTGTACTTTCACATGGCACCAGAGTAAGCCAAGTTCGATTTGAACCCCAAGGTTGGTTTTAAGTGGACAGAAAAAAAAAAAAAAAAAAATGGTTGTTGCAAGGATAATAGTTCTCAAGCAACAGAGTAAAAGAGATGTTCAACCAATACTGGGATGTAGTATATTTACTCAACCGTCAGCACAAATCTCTAGTTTTGGTGTGATAAGTCAGACTGTTACTATTAGTAGCTCCTAAAATACTCTCCTTCAGGCAAATAACCTCAGTGGTCCAAAGGTATCCTTATGAATAAAGTTCCGATGGTTAAATTTCACAGTTTCCATGGAAGTTGGAGAGCTTGGAGTGTAGTTTGAGTTCTAATGGTTGGTTTCTTAGTCTCCATGGATGTTGGAGTGTACTATGGGTTCTAATGGTTGATTTCGTAGTTTCCATGGATGTTGGAGAGTTGGAGTTGTAGTAAGAAAATCTTGACTAGAGTATCACCTTCCAATAAACTGACTTCTTAATGCCAAACATTTGGATGTTTGTAACTATTAAGCTAATATATAATAATGCCTGGGTTTCCTTACTTTGCTGAGTATTGAGGTCACAATCACATTAGGCTCCGTGTGGACTCGGTGTGTGCATCATGTATGTATTTGTTGACCACTTAGATATAGTGTCATGTGCTGCTGATCCATGCAAAACTGAGTCAAACATACATATTCTTGAGACTTTCTTTGTCATCACCACTCATGTGGTTTCATGGGTCATGAGAGCTATTCCTTCTTTTATTTGCTAGTGTATATGTTTCCCTTGCACTATGTTTGGCAAGTATGTGGGAGAAAGGAAAAAAAAAAAAAGTTTGAGAACAAGAAAAATGAGAAGAAGAAAAAAAATTATCTATTTTTTTATGACAAAAAAATGATAAAAAAAGTGATTTAATCTTTTTTTTTGACGTAGATAAAATTGTTGGTGTTTTCATCTTGGCTTTGGGAGTTTTAGTTCCACATTAAAAAATTACCAATGTGTATATCTCAATATATAGCTATGCTTAGTATTGTTATATGCACATGGGGTGGAAGTCCATGTGGGCTGATTTTTTCGAGAGGGATTAAGTGTGAACTCCATTATGACAATCTTTGTTTTGTCGCCACCTTTGAGAAGTCTTTCTTAGGAGCTAAGTCCCGCGACTCGGACTCGGACTGGTGCTCAAAGGCGCAAAGTGGCGCTTTGTTGACGCACTTTGCACTTAACATCGTCGCATGACGCTCATACACGATTACTAGCTCGGGCGTCATGCGGCCAAGTGCGCATGCGGCTAGGTGCCCATGCGGCCTGTGCTCATGCGGCCAGGGCCTTGCGGCCTGGTCGACATGAGGCAAGGTGCTATGTGAAGAGTCTGACGTGGAGGGGACAGGGCCTGCTTTCGGCATTTGGCGGCGTTGTCTGCCTCGTTCAGTACAACATGTCAGACGATGCGAGCGGCTGCTTTCGGCGTTTGGTGGCGATGTCTGTCCTGTGCAGTGCAGTGCAGTGCAGTGCAGTGCAGTGTGACTTACGGCGCCGACGGCTCTGACACCCAGATTTGGGGGATCTGGTCGGTCAGCGCGTATGCGGCCTGGAGTTTCCTCCGGTCGTATATGTGTTGTTTTCCTCTATATATAGATGACCTCCTCTTTCATTTGAAAAAAGAGAAAAACAGATGAAAAATCGAGTATACCAAATCATATGCGGCCCAGAGTGTCCCCCTCTAATATGGTGCTTTTTGAGTATTTTTGACGGTGACTTTGAGCGTTCCAGAAGTTCTTTTATGAACTTGCTGGTTCCTGGGGACAGATCGTCTGTACGGCGAATCTTGCTTTGAGCAATAGTGGTTTTGACCACCCCAGCAAGGAGCTTTTCTTTAGCTTTTTTCTTTGCTTCGTTCTTTCTCATTGTAGTGTCTGCGAATGTAAAGAGAAGAACGTTTTACCTGTTACTTGTTGTAATTTTTTATTTTCCTCGAAGTCAGTTTCTAATCTGTTCTTGGTTCGTGTTTCGTTGTAATCGAGAAATATCAGATAATAAACTCTTGTGTGGATCTCTGATCTCGACGACAACTTGGATTCCAGTAGAGAACGGACCTTCGGGTCTCGCTAGTAGCTTTGCTATGGCACGCGTTCTACCATCTTTGATCTGTCTCGTTACTAACAAAAATTACTAGTCAGTCCTTGACTTTCTCAAAATAAAAAATAACAACAAATTAATTGAGGAATAATTGGATAAATTTACCAAACAAAATTATTGTGTATTCATTTTTCTCCCATTTATGGGAGGAAAAAAAAATTGTGCGGCCTACATAAATATTTTTTTTCATTGCATTGCTAATAGCTTATTTGTATCCCCCCAAATTTTTTTTATTAATGTTACCTTCATTTAGACAATTTTTTTTTGGGTAAATATAATTAACATTAACAAACTATGAATGTACGGGGTAGTAGTAATTAAAAAAAAAAAATAGAATAGTGGAGTTAGACTTAGAAAAAAGGGGTAATAGTAATTTTTTTTTCTTCCAAATTTCTCTCCTCCACTTTCTTTTTTTCCTTTCTAAACATCATAATTTTTTATCTTCCTCTCACTTTTTTCTTAATTTTCTTCTTTTCCACTGTTTTTCTCCATTTTTAAAAATGGTGTTAATTACTTGTTCTCAGTGATCCTGATGAGTCGTCACTAGAATAGTGACAACAGTGGTATTGTTATTGTTTTAGGGAGTTTACTTAATTATCTCTCTCACGCTCTCTCATTATTTAATATAATAAAAAATAGTGTTATTTTTTTCAAAAAAGAAGATGGCCATAATTAAAATACATAAGCATATACAATTGTTTAGAACTCTTGATCTTTCTTTACTTAATTAATTCTCTTTCTTCCTCTTTACTTATTTTTTCTGACAATTAATTCATAGTTGACCCCACCATTTTTTTACTTATACCTTTCTCTCTCCCTTCGTGTTTAATTTCTAAAATTGATTAATATTTGGCCTTATTATTTGTAGATAATTTATTCTTAACTTAATTAATTGATTAATTTTATATTTTTTTAATTTATAATCTTAAAATTTTACATCCTATAGAAACTAACTAAAATCGTAATTAAATTTTAAATATATTTCATTATACTATATTCTTATTATGCATGTTATCTTTTATAGATTTACTGTAGAATACACTTTACTTTAATATTTTATTTATTGTTATATATTTGTCGAGTAAAATAAAATATTTGAGGAAACTAATCATAGTTCCAACGACACGGATCACCAACTAATAAATTATAGATGATTGCTATTATTATTACTTTGGTTGTGGTAAAACAAATAAATATTTAACTCTCGTGTAAATATATACAAATTCGGTGTAGCCGCAAGGTCTCTAAAATGTTACTAACGATTTTTTTTTTTGCTAAAATATGGTACTAGTGGTCGGGTAACGCATTTTAAAAAAATTTATAACAAAATTGCTAAAATATGCACACACAAAAAACTCAAATAAGTACTGTTTGCAAAGGTTTTTTCTATGTAAATACTTTCTTAATTTGTAATAAATTACCAAAAAAAATGAAAGTACCTTACTCTGGGAATCAACAGTTGGAAGACGTGGGATAAATTTTGCACAACAAAAATTATTAATAATTTAATAATTACAAAAAAATATAATCAAATTTTTGTTTAAAAAAATGCCATGTCGTCGTTGAATCTGTCAATGTTGTAAATCCACTTGAAGAGCGTCTTTGCTACGACATACTCAATCATGACGATCGTCAGATGCTTTGGTGTCAATGCCACCTTCCAAACAAAATATCAATCAAGAAAGTCAAAAAAAAAAAAACAAATTTCACATCATTTTTTTTCTTTAGAGATTAAAAAATTATAATATCTTTGAACCAGATGATGTTGGAATTTCAGAGCGATTTGTGGTTGATAATCTCCCTCGTCACATTCGAGTCCACCTAAATTAAAGAAAGAAATTAAAGAAATAAACAAGTAGTCATGATCAAATATGAAAAATTATGGAATTGTTGAGATAATCGGGTTGGTGAAAGAGGTAAGTAATTTTTAACCAAAAAAAAAGGACACAAAAAGAAAAAGAAAAAAGAAAGAAAGGGCAATGATGGAACAGGGATAGAGAGAGGAGGTTACGATGATATAAATTTGAGTTAGTGGATGAGTATATGATTTTTAATCCCTAAATAATTATATTTTTAGATAAAAATATCTTACACAAAAAAATGAGTGATACCCTTAATATTTTGAGTATATGCTAGTATTTATAATATGATAGAAAAAACAAGAACTATAAATCTTAGTTGAGAAGATTTAAAGTGAATTAGAAAAACGTGGAAATTCCAACTTTCTACAATCAACTTGTAGCTTAGAAATTGAATCAAAATCTTTTATTTTATCTTCAATATAAAATCGATAAAATTTTAGTATCAATGTTAAATGATTATCAACTTAATTCTTAAGAATCAAACCATTGAAAAAGTGATCTAATGGTAACACTAGTACAAGAGAAAAATAGTGATTTAGAATTCCATCTAGAATAATAATCAAATAGAAAAAGATTTTGCTACTCTAGTGTTGTGGGAAGAGAAGATCACTAATGATTGTTCTTAACAAAAATATATTTAAGAACCAAAATAATAATATATTATATGGTGATTTAATTTGTCATATACTAATAATATTGATACTTGATATTCATAAACCATCCAATGTTAACCCCTTGTCAACTAGACTAGCATGGAAGAACATCCCATCCAAGTAGGAACCAATGATGCCAAATACAAGAAGACAATATAATTTTGATAAATTCTCTAATTGGACACCTAATGTATCTATCACCCAATGAATTTTCTAATAAAAAACTTAATATTTCATGCACTAAATGAAATATCTATTTAATTGTACAACTAACATATTATCTAGTAATTTTTTTTAACTATACAACCATAAGTCCATAACTAGTGCCATAAATATTTCATAAAAAAGTAAAGAACGTTAATTAATTAATATAACGATTTAGATGGTGAAAAGATTCATTCCAAGAGATAAAAAAATCTTATCAAATTAAATGGATTAGATTTGAAAATTTGTCTAACTTGTTTATGTATATTAACTCTAAAACATTTCATCCCTAAAATATTATCTTTTTATGAATTATTATTATATTTTAAAATATTCGTCCTAATTCATAAATTATTTCAACATGAAATTTTGATATATAAAAGAAGAGGAGGGGTGGTTGTTAAGAAAAACGATTTTTTCGTTTAAAATAATAATATTTATTAAAATTATAAAAAAAAGGGAAAAGTTGGAGGAATTTGCGTGGAGGAGGAGGACCCGCCAACTCAATTGGCGGGGTGCTGAGTTGGAGAGTAACTCGCCAACTGAGTTGGCGGGGCGCTCTCCTCGAGAGGCCGCTCGCCAACTCAGTTGGCGGGGCATGCTGAGTTGGCACTTAGGACCGTTGCAATCTGCTCGCCAACTGAGTTGGCGAGTAAGGATCCGTTTTTCGACCGTTCCACAACGGCTATTAACAACAACGGCTATTACATTCTTCCTCTATAAATTACCTATTTCAACCAAATCATCTCACACTCACTCTACTTCCTCTATTTTCTCTCTTCCCTCTAGCAAAGTCTTAAACACTCTCTCTGTCTCCCTGCCTGCAGCTAAAGTTCATTTGATTTTCTGTAGCAAAAGTTCTCAACCGTCATGGATCGTAGCGTAAGAATTGTATGCTCGCACGGCGGTAAAGTAAATAGGTTAAATTACGAAGGAGGAGAAAGTATAATTTTTTCAACTTATCCGAATATTAGTTTTGAAAATATACGTAATCATATTATTGAACGTTGTTCTATTCATTATGATTTTATTCTGAAGTCTATTTTTTTTTCTAATTGTTTTTTGATAGATAGTGAAGATGCATGGAATTATATTCTTGAGATTAATTCACAATCACGGTATATAAAAATATATGTTATTAAAGTAGCAACAACCTTAGATAGTATAAATAATGAATATTTTTCTGAATATCAGCATGTTAGTTCGGGTGCTAGTTCTTCTCAACAAATAGTTTCATTTATCCA
This sequence comes from Iris macrosiphon, assembly GCA_036927795.1. Taxonomy (NCBI): domain Eukaryota; kingdom Viridiplantae; phylum Streptophyta; class Magnoliopsida; order Asparagales; family Iridaceae; genus Iris; species Iris macrosiphon. Next base: position 199,892,931 of record JAYESA010000008.1, read on the forward strand.
AGAAGGTCATTCATCAGATGAATCTAACCATGATGATGATAGTGACAACGACGATGGAAATAGTGATGATTTAGTTAAAAATGTAGATTATACGGTAGATGATGATGTTGTAAAAGCTATCACTGATGAAGTATTTAAGGGACAATCATTTCCTAGTCGTTCTTACTTTAGAAGCTTTATAAGTAATTTAGCAATTAAATATAATTGTAGTTGTTCAGCTAGTGTTACGAATAATGCTCGTGGAATTATAGAATTGCACCACTAAATTAAGTCATAAACAAATTTACTAATAAAAATACATACCCACATTTCATCTACATCAACCACCCCATCAATAGTTTGATGTAGGTCCATAAAGTTGCCACAGAGCCATGTAAAATTCACAAAATTGCCGTCTTTTAGACCTGATGGAGGGCTAACACCGAGATACCTCCTGATCAGATCAGATCCCTTTAAGTGCGGATCAAAATATATAGCGTTACCTTTAATAGGTAACCCTAGTATATTCGCCACATCAAAAAGGGTGATCGTCATCTCGCCGAATGGGAGTTGGAAAGTGTTGCGTTCGGGCCACCAACGCTCCGCAAGGCTTACAACTAAATGAAGATCGTGGATTAAATATCTAACACGATCTATATAGTGGAATCCAAAGGATTCCACCAAAGCCTTTTGGACCGAATTTAGCTCCCACGTATGATAATTCCTTTCGGCCCGCCAATGTACATGGATCCGGGTTCGTAAACCAAGATCATGGTCGTATAACTATAAAAAACATATGCATTATATTTTGTGTGTAAATTAATATGCATTAATAAAGTAAACATATGCATTATAAAAAACATATACATTGATAAAGTTGGCAACTTGTAATTTCAAAAATTATCTCGCTAGTAAATATCTGTCTAGAAATTTGGTCTTCACGTTGCTTAATAATAAGCTGGGTAGTCGGTCCGCCGGGAATACGACCGTCATTGTGGGTAGTCATCGCCAGTAAATATCAGGAGGAGAAAGATGATTGCTGTGATTAAGGAGGAGGAAGCTGTGAAAATAGGAGGAGGAGGAGGAGGAGAATGTGCTGTGAGGAGTGTTTGGGGGGTGTTTATAGGGAGGGAATGTAGCCGTTGTGCAACGGTTGGAAAGCCAACTCAGCATGGCTCGCCAACTGAGTTGGCGAGCGATCTCTCGTAGACAGCGCCCCGCCAACTCAGTTGGCGAGCGGCCTCTCGAGGAGAGTGCCCCGCCAAATCAGATGGCGAGTAGTCCCCTGTCTGCTAATACCCCCAACTTTTCAAATTTTTTATAATTTTAATAAATATTATTACTTTAAACGAAAAAAATCGTAAGAAAAATTGGACAAATATACTAAAGAAGGTTTATTGGTTGGCAAAAACAGAAATGGTGTTCTAAGAATCCCCAACTTAAAAAAAGAAGAAAACATTTATACAGAGAAAGAGAGAATAAAATAAAATTAGGAGTTCTCAATCATTTAATCAGAAAAAGAGGAAGAGAGAGACAGAGAGAGAGAGGAGAGGGAGAGAGAGAGAGAGAGAAGAAAGCTTTGACCTTTCGCCTCTTTTATATGGCCTCCTCTTCAAACTCATCCTGAAATCCCTAAATTTCCCTCCAAAATTTTCCCAATTTCCAAAGTTCCAATCTTTTTTTCCCCAAATTGCCACCAAGTCTCCACAAACCCTCATTCGGGTCTCCATAATCCGGACCCCTCTCTCCGAAAACTAACCAAAGATCCGATCTTGGAAAACCTAATTTCCCATCCATGGGAAATTGCTGCGGCTCTCCGGCGGTGGATCCGTCGGAGCGTCCGGCGAAGCAGAAGAGGAACAAGAAGCCCAACCCCTTCTCCGTCGAGTACAACAAGGACAACTCCAACTCCGACTCCTCCGCGCCGAAGCTCGTCGTGCTGAAATCCCCAACCGGCCGCGACATCGAGGAGACGTACGAGCTGGGGCGCGAGCTCGGCCGGGGCGAGTTCGGGGTGACGTACCTCTGCACGGACCAGGCGACGGGGGAGCTGTTCGCTTGCAAGTCGATATCAAAGAAGAAGCTGAGGACCGCCATCGACATAGATGACGTCAGGAGGGAGGTGGAGATCATGAGGAACCTGCCGCACCACCCGAACATCGTGACGCTGAAGGACACGTACGAGGACGACAGCGCGGTGCATCTGGTCATGGAGCTCTGCGAGGGAGGGGAGCTCTTCGATAGGATCGTCGCGAGGGGCCACTACACGGAGAGGGCCGCCGCAGCCGTCACCAAGACCATCGTGGAGGTGGTGCAGGTGAGAATTTTATTGATATTTACGTTTTATTATTATTTATTTATGTATTTTGTTCGTGAGCGAACGAGAAAAGATTTTCCGAGATGGCCTGGACAGGAGACTAATTGGTAGGATCTTAGTTAGAAAAGCAGTAGACACTTCAAAAAATTGGTGTTTTGTTTTGTGTCGGACTCGTGTTTGACACAGCCGAACTCAATGCCTTGTCTGTGTCACCGTGTTAATATTTGCAGTGTTGCATTCATGCAACATAAAGCAGTAGGGAAGACAAGGATTTAACTAGTCAATATCCCCAATAAGTTAGGATGAAGGCTTTGTTCTTGTTTCTTAACAATAACTTATTGGGATAGCATTTTTTTTTTTTTTAAAATCATAACTATCTCGTTGATGTTTTAGGGATAGTTTGTGAATGCTCTTTTGTTGAGTGCTACGTCTATGCTATTTTTGTAATGTTTATTTGGGTGGTAGTGATGCCTGTTACTGATTTGACTCTTTATTGCTATACCAGATGTGCCACAAGCATGGAGTGATGCATCGGGACCTCAAGCCAGAGAACTTCTTGTTTGCTAACAAGAAGGAAACTGCTGCGCTAAAGGCAATCGATTTTGGGTTATCTGTGTTTTTCAAACCTGGTATGCCCCGTGGATCGTTCCTTCAATCTCGGTGTTATGCTGGAAACTATTGTGGCAGCGTGTTGGATGTTTCTCATTTTACTTTATGTTGATTGTTGTCTGCAAACAGGTGAAACCTTCAGTGAGATTGTGGGTAGCCCTTATTACATGGCTCCGGAGGTTCTGAAACGTAATTACGGTCCCGAAGTTGATGTTTGGAGTGCAGGAGTCATCCTATACATCTTGCTTTGTGGTGTTCCACCATTCTGGGCAGGTAACTCTTACTTCTATAACAAGAACCTGAAAGTTTATGCATTGTATATGAGCTGTTGATGGAAATGGATTTAGTTAGCCCGCTGATGGAGTGTGTCTAACCATCTGATGTTTGTTTCTTTGTAGAAACTGAGCAGGGAGTTGCACAAGCAATCATTCGTTCTGTAATAGATTTCAAGAGAGATCCATGGCCTAGAGTTTCTGACAATGCCAAAGACCTCGTCAAGAGGATGCTTGATCCAGATCCCAGAAGGCGGTTAACAGCTCAGGGAGTGCTTGGTAATCTATCTCTTTCGTGTTTATTATTTATCGAAGTTAATGCCCAGCTGGCAAAGCTGCTACAAGATTTAAGAAATATCAAAAACATAATACAACTACATATCAGAATTACTACATCTCACAAGTGTTATATCTCGTTAACATGGGGCACATGATCAGTTGTGCCGAAAATGCTTCAATTTTATTTGTCCTCATTTGCTAAATAGTAGTCCTATGCTAAAGAAGTAATTGATGTTTGCACGTAGCACTGTCTTTCCTGCATCGCTTTTATCTGCTGTTACTACATTTTAGTGCAGAATCTGAAGAGATACTTGATTTTTATTTCACTACAGATCATCCATGGCTGCAGAATGCCAAAAAGGCACCAAATGTTAATCTAGGTGAAACTGTGAGAGCTAGGCTTCAACAATTCTCTGTGATGAACAAGCTCAAGAAGAGAGCTCTTAGGGTAAGATTCGAGTCATTCGACTCATCATGCATAATAATACTTGAAGATGACCAGGATTTTCATCCAGGCTTTTATATCATTGGGATTTTTCTAAGGAAACAAACTCCTGTGTATTTTACTAGCTGATTACATCCTATTTCAGGTGGTGGCTGAACATTTATCCGTAGAGGAAGTAGCAGATATAAAGAAAATGTTTTCGAAGATGGACAAAAACAACAATGGGAAGATAACACTAGAGGAGCTGAAACATGGACTGCACAAGCTTGGTCACCAAATTGCTGATGCGGATGTCAAGATTTTGATGGACGCTGTAAGTGTTGTCTTAGCTTAACAGAATTCATCTTTCATTTTAGAACCATCGGTTCATTTTTGTTATCAGCATGAGTCCATATAAATTTGCACGTCCGTTACTTGTAAGTTATAATAATATAGTTATTCTCAAATTATGGCAGTATATAAAGTCATTTCCCTTTTTTTCTTGTTAAAGATGCCACCAGCAACATATGATTGGGAGTTCTTAGACCTGACCATTTACAACCTCATCTTAAGACATAAACAAGGAAAACCTGTAGTAGCAATTAAAATATGTACCTTTTGATGTTTTTCCTTGTGTGGAATTATCATCATTTGGTCTGAGTTCATGAACCAAATTGACTATATTTGGCCACAGGCTGATGTTGACGGAAACGGAACCCTGGACTATGGGGAATTTGTTGCTGTTTCCATTCACATCAAAAAGATAGAGAATGATGAGCACCTGCACAAAGCCTTTGCTTTCTTCGATCAGAACAAGAGCGGATACATAGAAATTGATGAGCTCAGGGAGTCTTTAGCTGATGATTTGGGTCAAAATGGTGAGGAAGTTATCAATGCCATAATACGTGATGTTGACACAGACAAGGTAAGCTAACATATTAACTTTGCTGGTTCTTTTTTTTTTTTTTTACTTCCGATCTCTTCATAACCATGAACTTCACGGTTAGTAACTAGTAAAGAAATTGGAAGATGGTCATTGAACTTGCATGGAGTCTTAAGGCTGCTCTTCTCTACTTCAGGATGGGAAAATCAGCTATGAAGAGTTTGCAGCAATGATGAAGGCCGGTACAGATTGGAGGAAGGCATCAAGGCAGTATTCCCGGGAGCGGTTCAACAATCTTAGCTTGAAGCTGATGAAGGATGAATCTATGCAGTTAAGCAATGAGGTTAGATGAGAAGAGGTTGATGGGCAAATACCAAATTTATAAAATTCCAACTGGCAATTCCCTTTTCATGGGTGAATTTACGAGATTGATTATGGTTCTTTTGTTCTTCGTCTTTTCATTAGAATGCCTGATGATTCTTTCCCACTTGTTTTCCTTTGTTGTCTGGGTTGGTAGGAAAAATTGTCAGGGCTTGTCTTTTTCAATTCCTATACAGCTGTTGTATGTATTGTTTCTACCTTCTCTTGGATGTATGGGGAAAATTAAGGATTGTTTTGTCAGTGGGGCTTGTGGCTGTAAATATGTAGTGTGTTGATGTTATAACACAAAAGTGGCAATTACGAGATGGTGTCTCACTAAAATTGGCCCTTGTTCTTAGAAACTTTGCTGCAGCATTTTTGTTGCTTCAATCCCATTATATGGATTGGTCATTTCCAAAAATGAGGTGCACTACTACCTTTTGTTGCTTTCATAGTAACTTTGTCCATGAGATGCTTGTTGGAAACAAGTATCCACTTGTGAGAGATGGTTTTTGCTATTGAGATGGCACCTCCTTTCTTTTAGTTGGGTCAAGATACATGTGAAGATAACACTATTATTTTTGTTCAAAACAAATGTGCACTTCTGAGGCTGTGGTTTATTGTTGGTTTTTTAGACTTTCGGTCTCAAATAAGTTTTGAATTTTTTGTATTTGGATCTACATAATTGACATAATTAATATTTGGATATTGGATCTACGATTGACTCGACATACTGGATTGTGTTGTTGTAAGAATCTTTGTATTTATCTCATGGTAGATTGACTTTTTCATGTACTAGATTGAATTTTTCATCATATATGTACATGAATGATCATATATGTACATGAATGACGATACTTATTAGATCAATTATGAAAATTCAAATGCACATTTTATGAATTTTTAAGATCCAAAGTCTAAAATCATTTTTATTGTTGGTCAAGGTATGACATGATAGTTGTTCACAACTTTTGGGTTGAAAGAAAGGTGGTGATAAGCTCACTTCAGGGAAATTCTTGATTGTTTATTGATTAGGTTGGAGTTCTGCCTAACTAATGAAAGGCTTGGAGGGATGGATATATTTAGTCTGTGTCTTTTTCTGACTATAGCTCCCATATGATAGGGGTGGCCATGTGGGTTTTGGTTGGTAAACAACCCTGCCTTCCAGAATGTGGACTTTGTGACCATAATTCATGGGGATGCATGAATCTGGGCATCTAGAAATGCGCAATTCTTTTTTCGAAAAATTACAGTCAGCATTCAAATTTAAATTTATTATGTAAAAAGTATGAAATTTGTAAAAAATATAGAAATAATCGTCAAAATTTAGGACGTAAGTTTTATTTACGTCATAATAAAGAAGAACGTAACTCTCCTTCACCCCTTAACAAATATTAACCACTTTTAATTACCTGCGTAAAAATTTAATCCTAAACAAGGGCGTAAGGCAACTTACGTCCTAAATAAGAGCGTAAGTTTGTTGGCTGTGTATTTTTTTTTTATCACGGGATTTCAACGACTAGACTCTTTTCTTTAAGACACAGCATCAGGGATTAATATTTTCTAATTATATTTTTAGTAACTTACGTTATAAAAAAGGACGTAAGTTTGTAAGTTACATCCTAAAAAGGGACGTAACATATTTATATAATTTTTTTTAATATATACCATCGTTTTTGTGCCCCACTTTAGGGCAATCGTATGATGTAAAAACAAATATCCTAAACTTTATACTTTTTTATGAAATAAACTTGAACTCGAATGTCTTTTATGTAATTTTTTGAAAAACACGTCTTTGGGTTTGTTATATGTCACTTGCACCTTTAATTTTCTTCATTTTGTGGGAAAGAGGCATGGATTTGCTCTCTTCAATACTCAAAATCTTTTTTGAGAGATGATAAAGCGAATATTAATATATCATTCAAGAACGGTGGAATTATAGAGGATGAGGATGAGATTGCATTTGCCTATGTAAAAAGTATATGTTCACAATAAGAATGTCTTCAAGATGTTTGCATTACTATAGTCTAGGTAATTAGTAGCGTATTTTATGCTATATGCCTTCTATAACCCGTCCTCCCAATATAAAGGTTCAACATTTTCATACACATGTTTGCTTAGGTTAAAAATATGTAGCTGAAAAATTCAATTTTATCATTCCCATATTTGGTTCAAATAAAAATATGAATTTTAATTTTTTTTATTTTTTTATAAATATTTTTTTATCAATTTTATGGTGCTACCATTGTCCAATTGTAGTTGGTGTCATTAAAGATGTTAATGTCCAAAATAATTATAATTAATGTACCCAACCAAAATTTTCAGAAAAACAAAAAAGAATTTGGAAGGTGATCTTGGATTTTACTTTTTTTCACAAGTGTAAAAAACTATGTTCCCTCGTAATTTTCAATTCTGGGTTACCAAACACGGCCAAGCCTCTAAAACTTCTAAAACATAAATCAAATAGTCTAGGTAATTAAGGTTGTGGTTGATACTTGATTATGTATTCTAAAACATGAATCAAATAGTTGGAGGATTTGTTTTTTTTATTTTTTTTTACTAGGGTATATACTACTTTTGACATTTTTTTGTAGGAACATTTGCTAAAATATCCCATAATACTATTTATTTGATATTTTTTGGTATTACTTAATTTTTTAGATTTAAAATTTTTAATAAATATTTTTGTTTTGGTATTATGAATGTAAATTTTTTGTAATATTATAATAGATAATTTGTTATTATCCATTTACAAAATTTAATTGATTTAGAAAGAAATAATATATATATATATATATATATATATATATATATATATATTCAACTCCCACCGCCAACTCAGTTAGCGAGTTCTTCCTTTCCCTATAATTTTACCAAACTCCACCTCATTTTGTACAATTATATATAAATATATTACTTTATTTAAAAAAAATCGTTTAGAGAATTAAGACAACACGTACGTAGCACCATTGCCATAGCCCACCTATATATGACTATACTCTCACGAGTACGTACGTGGAGATGATCGGATCAAGAGGGACTCCTGCGCCAGTGGCGGAGGCAGCTCCTCTTGAATGAAAACAATTTGTGACCATGAGCTATTAGTAATGTTGTCTCAGTAACACTGATAAGGAAACGATACGATACAGTAAGGACACGACAATACGGACACGTTGTCTATTTTGATGTGTACTATTGTATTTTGAAGTGTGGTCCTGTATGATCGTATCCAACACGCACATACCACCTTCTTTTTCTTTTTCTTGGGTGTCCGGACTTTCTAGGCTATTACAAAGTAAACACAAAATTATTATTTTTCTTGACAAAGGAAAGAAAAGTGACAATTATCACAACTTTGACCTAATCTAACAATCTCCACCTTAACTCGTTTTCGTTAGCCGAGCAACCTAGCACCCTGGCTACCTTCATTCGTTTCCGCCAGCCGAACATCCAGAAGATCCAACATATTGTCATACCGATCCGTTTGACCACAAAATCAAAATAACATGTTCATCCACATCATCATCGTGTGCCAACCACAACTTCTTGCAACCAAACAATTTTCACCTTTGAAGCCAATCAGTATCCAACATAATGTCATCTCGATTCTTGAGAAGCACCCTGGCTCCCGCCAGCCGAGCACCCAGGATATCCAATATATTGTCATATCGATCTGTTCGACAACAGAACCAAACTGACACCACCAAACCGATACGTTCATCCACACCATCATTATTTGCTAAGCACAACGTCTTGCAACCAAACAATCTCCACCTTTGAAGCCAATCCGTATCCAACATATTGTCATCTCAATCCCTTAAGAAGCACCCTGACTACCTTCGCTCGTTCACGCCAGCAATCCCTTGAGAAGCACCCTGGCTCCAGCCAGCCGAGCACCCAAGAGATCGAACATACCGTCATCTCGATCCGTTCGACCACAGAACCAAACTGATACGTTCATCCTCATCATCATTGTTTGCCAACCATAACGTCTTACAACCAAACAACATCCACCTTTGAAGCCAATCTATATCCAACATATTTTCATCTCCAACATATTGTTATCTCGATCCTTTGAGAAGCATCATAGCTACATTTTCTCGTTCCCGCCAACCTAGCATCCAGGAGATTCAACGTATTGTCATTTCGATCCGTTCGACAAAAAAATTAAACTAACACGTTCATCCACCGCATCATTATGTGCCAACCACAACGTCTTGCACCATATTGAATGCGTCGAGTTGATCCCTTGAGAAGCACCCTTGCTACCTTCGCTCGTTTTCCCTAGCCGAGCATCCGGACGATCCAACATATTGTCATCTTGATCCGTTCGATCACAGAACCAAACTGACACGTTCATCCACGCCATTATTGTGTGCCTACCACGACGTGTTTCTCCACCTTAAATGCGTCGAACACACCTTTGAAGTCAATCCATATCCAACATATTATCATATCGATCCCTTGAGAAGAGAGCTCGTATAATCCGATCATAAAGTTGCCCAAACCAACCATGTAACCGTGGGCTCTGATACCACTTGTCGGAAACGCGCTCGTATAATCCGATCATAGAGTTGTCCAAACCAACCCCGTAATCGTGGGCTCTGATACCACTTGTCGTAAACGCGGTGTGACCAGAACCAGAGTTGGTCCGTGAGGTGTGATATTGGACTGTGCCCATATGCTTTAAAAGGGAATTGTCATGTAAGGCCTGAACCAATCTCAATTATCTACACACCTCATGATCCCACTTCCCATTCGATGTGGGACTAAATTAGCAACTCAATTGTCACAACCTTTGAACGTCCAACCGAAAATGAGATACAATCTAACCAAATGTTCCATCCGACTCAAGATCGTTCTAGCTTAGATGATTTAAATAAGCAATTGATTTTACAGTTAGAACAACACACTGAGAAGGAGAGGAGGATGGAAGAAGAAGAAGAAGAAGAAGTAGAAGAAGAAGAAGTGTTCTTTATATTAGCCTAAGGAGATCTCCATCACATATGCCCGTGACCTTTATTCATTCTCAAACTAATGTAGAGAGCTCTACCAACTTGCTGGCTACTTAAATCCTTTCTCAGGCTCTCTCATTTCCATAGCCATACCTAGTATTACAAAAATAAGCCGACTTCGACTTCAATCTCATGCACAAATTCATGTGTTCAAATCTACATTGCTTGCTAGATTTCTCCATGAGATCAAAGAATTTGGCACAACATAGACTTTAATCTCATGCACATAATTGCTGGAACATCAACATTAATAACAGTTGATAAAACCTTGTAACATTGGATAGCCTATGATCAACCAGATTCTAGTCTCATGGTATTTAAACAAACGATTTTTTGTAGTTTGCGTGATGGAACAGCATAATTTGGAGGTCTTAAATTGGAAAATATATTTAGGTTGGAAACAGCAGATGACAGGATTTGTTCACTAATTTGTCATTTCTTAGTAGTTACATTTGAGATTGAATTTCTTGTGCAAGTTATCTGACATACCCGAACATGTTGTAACCTAAACTAATCCATAGAATCGTGTCAATACTTGTGTTGAGTTATGGAAACTTATTTAGTCCCACATTGGAGGAGGAGGCTAGCCTCCTCCTATATATATGGACCCCCTCTTTGCAGGGCCGGCCCTGGCCCAGGGCGGACAGGGCGACCGCCCAGGACCCCATGGGCCAGAAGGGCCAAAAAAAAAATTTTGTTTAAATATATAAATAATTTTGTACCGAAAATAGAACTAGTATTTACCATTGACCATTCTTAACACAACGCAATTGTTGTATAGTGGTTATTACATTAGACTTGCACACAAGAGGTTCCTAGTTCAAATCTTGGTGGAGGCATATTTTTTATTTTACTTTTGTTTTATTTTTTTTACATTATGTATGGGGCCTCATTTTGAAAGTTCGCCCCGGACCCCTGTGAGCTCAGGACCGGCCCTGCTTCTTTGAGAAATAAATCAATTAAGTCTTGCTATATGATATCAGAGCCAAAGCTCTGAATCCTTTTTCCAAAAAAAAAAAAAAAAAATTCAAAATAACAAGGAGAATTCTCTTTCCCCCCTCCCCCCCCCCCCCCAACCCTCGGGTGTCGTCGACGTTCCCTGTGGGTTTGCCTGCGGGTGTCGTCAAACCCGTTATTGGATCGTGGATAATCAGAGAGGAACTCTTGTGTGATCCTCTAATTTCGAACTCAACGTGGGTTCTGAGATTAAAGAGCATACTTCCTGGAAAGTTTTGCACAAATCTCTATTTCTAGTCCATGTTCCGGCAAGTTCTATCCATCGTGCATTTCTCATGCAACATGAGTTTGGGGGTGTACAGATAGATGGAGAAAGTCGTGATCGCATATAGGCGCACGACAAGTGTTTGAGTTATATTTGACCTCGTTCCTGTGTGCAACTGTGGAGATGGGAACACTTGTGACTAGTCAGGAGTTGAAAGAGATACTGGAGAGGGTGGCCAGGGTGTTTTAGGCCAAATTAGAAGAGACATCATTCAGTAGGGCTGTTGTGCCCGCACCAGAACCGTCGCATATGATAAAGAAGATAGAGTTGCTGCCCAATGACATCAAACTTGAGGGGACGAGAAACTATCTAAGTTGGTCTAGGAGGGCGCTGTTGAACCTTCGGACCAAGAGACTTGAAAAATATGTGAAGGGAGAGTGTACTGAGCCAAAGGATAAGACGAGTGCTGAGTGGAGCACATGGAGTCACCTTAATTCTTTGGTGGTTTCTTGGTTGCTAACTTCTGTGTCTCCATCCATAGCTGGGATGGTGGAGTCGATCTGCAGTGCAGCTGATGTCTGGGCGACATTGGCTGGGATGTACTCTGGAGCTGGGAGTGTCATGATGATGATGGAAGTTGAGAAAAATATTGATGCTACCACACAAGGGGAGAAGACGGTACTCCAGTATGCAGCAGAACTACGTCGCTTATGGGCAGACTTGGATCACTATGATCCGCTATCATTGCAAAACCCGTCAAATGTTCTCCATGGGAAACAGTACCTTGAGTGTAGGCGTGTGGATCATTTTCTCAAGGGTCTGAACCCACAGTTTGAGGCTAGGAGGGCAGCAATGTGTCATCTGCCATCTTTCACATCCTTGGATGGGGCTATTGCATCGATGGAGCAAGAGAAGATCAGACAGAAAGTGATGAAAGGCGAGACCTCACCATCTGTCCGCTTGGCATTGGTGATTCCTAGTGCTCCCATCAGCGATGACAGGGAGTGCTACAATTGTGAAAAAAATGACACCTTGTTACAACTGCCCTCAATCTCGCAATTCTGGTCGTGACCGATGAGGCAGAGGACGGAGAGGTGGACGTACAGTTCAAGGAGGCATTGGACATGGAGGCCGGAGAGTTGCTCACCTAGCTGTGTCAGAGGTGACCACTACTAAGATGACTGGAGCCGAGATGACAAAGTTGGAGGAACTATGTCAATTCAAGCTTCATGTTGAGAGTTCTAAGGGCAAGGGACATGCCACTCAGGATCTAGCAATCACTACTACCTTAGTAATTTTACTGGTTATGCTGCTCATATGGTCAACAGTATCCCGATTGAAGCACTTGCATCCACTAAATTTCATACTGATTGGATCATAGACTCAGGTGCATCTAGACATATCACAGGTGCATCTAGTGAGTTTGCATTATATTATCCGAGCAAACATATGCATCACGAGATAGTTCAGATTGCTGATGGGACATCCTAACCCATCAGGGGTACTGGTTCGGTCCATTGTATTTCATATGTTACCCTGTCATCTGTCTTGCATGTTCCTTCATTTTCGGTCAACTTATTTTTTGTTAGCTCTCTCATTGATCAATTAAATTGCACTATTCTTTTTTATCGGGATATGTGTTCTTTCCAGGAGAAGGCCACGAAAACAAGGCTTGGAACTGGCATCAAGCGTGATGGACTTTGGTATTTGGACAGGGAGGCTGCAATACTCGATGCTACTATTAGTGGAGGACCAGAGACAGAAGCAATGCTTCAACACTACATATTGGGACATTTATCTTTTGATAGTTTGAATAAGTTAGTACCTGAGATATAATTGTGAAAAAGTGATAGGAGATAATATTCTGGGTATTTCATTCATCATGATATTACATATATATACATCCACATATCAACTTAGGGCCTAAGTCACATGGCTAATCACCATAAATACAATTTAATACAATTTAATCCTAATACTTCAATCACCATATATAGCCAGCCAATCACCATATATAGCTAATTACTATAAATGTAATTTAATGATACAATTTAATCCCAATACCCCCCTTCAAGTTGGAGCATGCAAGTCACAAATGTCCAACTTGCGCAAAAGAAACTCAAATTGTCGTTTGCCCAAAGCTTTGGTAAAAATATCCGTTAGTTGCCCATCCGTTGGCACATGAGATGGGCGAATAACTACAGCAAGAACATCATCCCTAATAAAATGATAATCCACCTCAATGTGTTTTGTGCGCTCATGGAAAACTGGGTTCTGTGCAAGATGTAAAGCGGATTGACTATCACAAAACGAAATACATAGCACACGAATATTGCACCCCCAAACTGCCAAGCAACCCCTTGAGCCACTTAAGCTCACGCGTGACCGCCGCCATCGTATGGTACTTCGCTTCGGACGATAGGACAACTCGCCCAATCAGACAAAAAGCATCGTGTGATGGGACACCGTCACCTATTTTTTCGTCTTCCAAGAGATAGGCGAATCACCAAGAAAAACCAATCAACCAGACAAAGAGCGTCGTGTGATGGGACAACTCTTCCAATCAGAATCACACTACCCCCGGAGCCGTAAATCACAGTCAGAACGAAGAAGAATGCCTTGACCGGGACAAACCCTTAGATATTTAACAACCCTCAAAGCCGCATCCCAATTATCACGTTGGGGCTCATGCATAAACTGCAACAAGATGTGAACAATATAAGTCAAATCCGGCCGAGTAAACGAAAGATAAATCAGCCGTCCCATAAGCCATCGATATGCTTTCCCATCAGACAAAAGTGGACTTGTAGAGTGTGCCAGTGGATGATGTTGTTTCATGAAAAAGCTTGCGGGTTTTGCCTCCAACAATCATGTCTCAGAGATAATGTCAAGTGTATATTTCCGTTGACACAGAAAAATACCTTCCGCACTTCGAGCTACCTCAACACCAAGAATAAACTTCAATGCCCCAAGATCTTTCATGTGAAAGCATGTACTAAAATAATTCTTAAAGGCAGTAAGAGCAGCAGAATTATTGCCAGAGAGAATCAAATCGTTGACATACACAAGAACATTTATCCGAACATCGCCCTTATGAAGAGTAAAAAGTGAATTGTCAGAGTACGATTGACAAAATTCGTACTCCCGCAAAAAGATGCCAACTTCGCAAACCAACAACGAGGTGCCTGTTTAAGCCCATAAAGAGATTTTTGAAGCCGACATACCTGACCAGGGTGTTTGGTTTGGAAACCAGGTGGTAGTTTCATATACACTTCTTCAATAAGGTCTCCATGTTGGAAGGCATTGTAAACATCCATCTGATGTAGTTTCCAATTCTTTGTTGCGGCTACAGCTAGAAAGGCACAAACAGTAACCATTTTTGCACCTGGAGCAAAATGAATAGTGTAATCAATTCCTTCAAACTGATAATTTTCAAAAACCACCAAAAGGGCTTTAAGCTGCTCAACACTCCCATCAGAGTTATACTTTATATTGTACACCCACCGGCTCCCCAGAGCATGTTTTCTGGCCGAAAGCATCTCCACGGTCCAGGTACCACTATCCTCCAATGCCTGTATCTCCTTCTGCATAGCTTCTCGCCACCCTGCATCTTTAACCGCCTCTTTAAAGTAGGTCGGTTATGTACCTGCAGTTACAGTTGCAAGAAAATTCATGTATCCCAGAAAAAATTGATCACAATTCAAAAAATGTGATATATGATAAGGAGTACCTGAGGAGTGATTGAACGTGGTGGAACGTTGAGAGGGAGGACTATGAGACAACTTTCGTATTGTATTTGTAACAAAGTCACGGAGCTTTACAGACGGAATCTTGGTACACATGCCACGCCCTATTGCACCCTCACCATTCGACACCACCACCGTCGCATCCTCTGCTGTCGCAGCCACCACGGCTGCCTCCGCTGCGGCGGCCTCCGTTGTCGCATATTCCACGGCGGCCTCGGCCTCAGCCGCGTTGTCCTCCACGGCGGCCTCAGCCTCCGCGACGTCCATCCCATCCATATGAGGTAGATCAAACCCCAAAGCATCATCGCCCAAGACAAGGGGCGCAAGGTCAAGAGGAGCCATATCACCACGATCATCTTCAATAGAATAGGGAAACTCATTCTCATAAAATCTAACATCTTGAGAGAAAAAAATTCACCAGTAGCTAGATCATACAATTTCTAACCCTTCTTGTCGTGGGGGTATCCCACAAAAATACACTTTCGACTGCGAGGAGCAAACTTATCCATCTTAGATTTTTTGTTGTGGGCAAAACAAAGACAACCAAAAACACTTAATTCATCATAAGAAGGAAAAGCACCAAATAATATTTCATAGGGGATTTTAAAACCAAGAAGGCTCGAAGGAGTTCGATTGATCAAATTACTAGCCACCAAAATACACTCACCCCAAAAAAAAATTGGTAAATTTTCATGAAAACGTAAAGCACGTGCCATATTCAAAATATGTCTATGTTTTTGTTCGACCCTCCCATTCTGCTGAGGTGTACCTACAAAAGATATCTAAAACAAAATACTATTCTGTGCAAAGTAGCCGCGCAGGCAATTAAACTCAGTACCATTATCACTTCGCACAATGTGAACTTTGGAGTTAAATTGCCGCTCAATCATAGAAAAAAATGACGAGAACATCTTATTTACTTCAGTCTTATCAATCAACAAAAATACCCAAACAACACGAGAAAAATTATCCACAATCGTCAAAAAATATCAAGCTCCACACGAAGAAGGCGTAGGATACGACCCCCAAAGATCACACTGTATTAAATCAAAAATTGCAACAGTCTGAGAGTCACTGACAGGAAAGATACATCGAGTTTGCTTTGCCTGATGGCGAAATTCACATGTCTTATTCACTGAACTACTAGAGATACTGACAACAGGAAGTGATTTTACTACTTTATCAGAAGGATGCCCAAGTCGTTGATGCCAAATGTCCAGAGAAGTCGTCCCAGTCACTGCCAAGGCCTGAGTCTTCGGTACAATACGAAAGTAGTAGAGTCCGTCCCGCCGTTCACTGACGCCAATCAGGGTCCTCAAACTGGGGTCCTGTATCACGCACAATTTTTTAGTGAATTGTACAGTACAATTTATATCATCAATAAGATGGGCCACATAAATTAAATTGTAATGTAATTGAGGTACGAATAGAACATTCGTGAGAACCACGCCTGGTGCAAGAGCAACACGTCCACAGCACGAGGCAATCACAGTTCGTCCGTCTGGGAGTCCAACCGGACACTCCTCCATTGTCGTCACCCCCGACAATAAATCCAAATTCTCCGTAACAAGATTCTAAGTATTTGTATCAATAATCCAAGGTGCAATGGAATTACCCACCATACGATCCTCCGGAGATTTGGCCGAAGAACTATCAAGTATAGAAATAAGTTGTTGCCATTGGTCTGGAGTCAATCCCGGCACACCGCCGCTGTCTGTACCATCATCTGCCATCTGCGGCTGTGCGGCAACGAAGCCACGTCCTGCAATCGTCGCACGCACTTTCTTACCCCGTCCATGTCCACGACCAGTCGCATGTCCGCTAAATCGGACATTGAGCGAATCTCACAGTGGTTTTGCCTCCTCAAAGTAGGGTATTGTCTTCTTCACCGAAGCGTCGATAGCATGCAAAATTTACTGCACAAGCATCGATTGGACATAATACCAATCCTCCAATTGATCCTTCTCCAAAGGTTTATTGATAGACCCATCAACAAACCCAAATTTGCGTCGATCCCGTAGAGAAAGCCGAATAGATATCAACCATTCCTCATAATTCTCCCCACGAAATACCACTTTCGTAATTGTATTACCCGAATTGTCATTAGAACCAAGGTAATACGGGGATATGGGATCGATCCGCGATACCGCCAGCATAGAAGTCTCGCCGCCGCCGTCGTTCGTCACGTCGCCGTCGTCGCTCGACGTACCGCCGTCGTTCGAAGAAAACGTGCCCTAGCCGCCATGCTCTAATACCATGTGAAGAAGTGATATGAGATAATATTCTGAGAATTTCATTCATCATGATATTACATATATATACATCCACATATCAACTTGGGACTTAAGTCACATGGTCAATTACCATAAATACAATTTAATTTCAATACCCCAATCACGATATATAGCCAGCTAATTATTATATATAACTAATCACTATAAATATAATTTAATGATACAATTTAATTTCAATAAAAATGTTTTTTTTTTTTTTTTACTGTTCCAACGTTGTTTTCTTGGTTTTGTTGCTGCTTAAGGTTACGTTTGTGGCCCACAAAGAGACAACAAAGAAAAATGAAGGGGACCATTTTGTTTCATCTATGAATCAAGTTTAGGTGGGCTATGCCATTATTTGCTTGTTGTTCATAGTGGGCCAAAAAGAACAACTGCATGAATTCTAGGAACCAAATCATTCTTCAAAATTCCACTTCCTTTTAGCACTTTCTTTTATGCGGAAAATTGGGAGTGAAAAAAAAAAATTATGGATGGGAGGAAATATTTCTCCCCTATTTTCCTTTATTTTGAAACAATTTTTCTATCATATTCTTTTTCTAGACATTCAAACACACAAAATAAATTTTTTTTTTTTTTTTGTCGGACTATACACACCACATCCTCTTCTTAACACATCACATATTAAATTAAATAATATATATATATATATATATATATATATATATATATATATATATATATATATATATATATATATATATATATTAAAAGACATGATTATCTATTCTTCGGTCGGCTACCGGCGAAACCTCCCCCACCCCCCCCCCCCTCCCCTCCCTACCCAGCGCGTACCGTCCTCCGCTAACCCTCGCGCGCACCCTCGCGGCCGCTGCTCCCCCCCCCCCCCCCCCCTCCCCTCCACCCCGCCCTCGAGCGCGGGTCTCCGCCCGCTTGCTGCGTCCCCGCTACCCAGCCTCAACGGCGTGGGAGCAGACGACGAGGGTAAAATGGTAATGTAGTGGGGTGTGTTTATGATTTTGATAATTTTTAATTAGTTAAATTAGTGTGTGTTTACCATTTGTGATGTGTTAAGTAGATGATAAAATGTGTACAGTTCGACCCATTATTTTTTCTAATGGTTTGGTTATGCAAAAAAAACATGACTTTTGTCAGAACGGCTTCTCTACCTCACCCCCTCCCTGTTAGCGCGATGAACCAACCGCCTAATAACATGAATATTAGCACCTGTATTTAATAAATATATTCAACAAAACACTAGATTCATGATTTCCTGGTTTTCCAATTATTTTCTCATTAAAAAAAAAAAAAATCATTAAGAAAGTTCTTGGTGTCTAATTAGATATGAAATTTCGACAGTGTCAAATGAAAGAATCATAATATATTACTTAGCTATCTAATTGAAAATTATTGTCCTTATAACTACTACAAAGAAGTTTATGCTAACATCTGAAAGTGATTATTCAATCTTTTATACCAAATTGCTTGCCTATGATTTTACATGTTTGCCATAACATTTGGACATTTTACTTCAATGAAGAATGACATGGCACCATATTTGGCGATTACATCAATGAAGAGCTGCTAAGAACGTTGGAGATGAGAAAGCTAAAGACATTGACGAAGTAGATGCAGACGTTGGGGTCGGCATTTCTATTTCTTGTGTACAAAACTATATACGTTGAGATCGACATTCATCATCCTCTCAATAAACAAACACT
This sequence comes from Iris macrosiphon, assembly GCA_036927795.1. Classification (NCBI taxonomy): domain Eukaryota; kingdom Viridiplantae; phylum Streptophyta; class Magnoliopsida; order Asparagales; family Iridaceae; genus Iris; species Iris macrosiphon. Next base: position 199,912,010 of record JAYESA010000008.1, read on the forward strand.
AACAACTTTGGTTTTGTGGTCACCAATTTTAAACCCTCAACTAGTACAATTTTTTAACTTAATTATATAAATCAATCGCTCTCGTCCAAATACAATTACAAATCAATCGCTCTCGTCTACACGTACGTTTTTCTTCGATCGGTGTTTGGATTATTACACATTACACGTGGACGGCTGAGAATTAGTTAACTATCCTCATTGTATAATAAAGTAAGTAAATTTCTCAAATAATAATTAACTATCATATCTATTAATTAATTACTAATAATTAGATCGTCGAAATATATTAAGTTCAAATCTCGATAGTACGGACGTATACAGAATTATTTATCGTGTCGGACACGTATTAAAAACTGAACAGATACATACATGTATGATACTCCAAAATATACCTAATGCTTATCGTGCCAAATTTTAATATAAATAAATTTTTTGTGTTAACCGATAACAATAATTAAGAAGGAAAAAAATTACATATATTAATTAATTTTTTATTACTTGTTAGTTAGTTTGATCAATGATTGGCAAAAAAAAAAAATTTGATGAGTGATTAGTTCCATTTAATCAATTATTACTCATATAATTAATTTATTAAAAAAAGAGGTTTTGGGAGGGTGAGGGGGAGGTTAAGTACGATTATCATTAGCAAACTATGATAGAATGGGGTAAAAATAATTTAAAAAAATAGGGAACAGTGGAGTAGCTATTAAAAACACAATTAGTTCTAAAATAAAATCTACAAGCAGAAAATTTTCTTCCCAGTACATTGTTTGGATCATATGATTTTGGTGTGGAAACTCTGTGCCATCCTTACAACCAAATGCTTATAATCTTTTTACAACGGCCACATGGCGGCAGTCGATTGGAGGAGGGGGGAGAGGTGGGGCCAGGTGGTTGTCCGGTTGGTCGCAAAGTGGCAGGAACATCATGTGGCAATCGTTCGTTGTGGGAGAGGTGGGGCCGGGTGTGACCCACGTTGTCCCACCTCTTTGTCCACTCCACTTTCATGTTGGACACGTAACCCTCAAAAAGATGATTTTTTGTTAGAGATTGGTAAAAAACAAAAATATTATTATTTTACTTAACTAATTAAAATAAAAAAAAATTGTTGTAAAAAAAATATTTTTAAATGAATTATGTGAAACACAAATATTTTGGACAAATTTGAATTCACGGAAGCTTTCACCATTTAGGATGGCGAAAAATAAATAAATAAATAAATAAATAAATATATATATATATATATATATATATATATATATATATATATATATATATATATATATATATATATTTTTTTCATTTCTCAAAAGTTAAATTTTAGCCATCCGAGTTGGCAAAAATATGACTATGGTTTTTTTTTCTGTTGGATTTTTTATTTTTATTTTGCTTTGGTTTTTTTTAGGTTTATTTTTTTTGGTTTTTCTTGATAGTTGGGGTTGAATTTTTTTTTTCTTTTTTTTTTATAGTTGGGATTGGTTTATATATTACTCTGTTTAATTGACAAGAATTTTTTTGTACTTTCAATTTTGTAACGTTCTGATTTTTCTAATATATTAAAAAATATTTTTCAATTTTGACAATTATAAGAATGACTTACACTATTCTGTTATTCACTACTTCCTCCCTCGTATACAACCCGCAAACCAACCAACATTAAATCCTCCCACCCATCATATTAAACCAACACCAACACCCACCATATTAACCAACACTAACATCGAACCACCGTATTAAACAAACACCAACATCCACCCGAAACGGTCAAATAAGTGAAAAGTCAGGATGTCCAAATTTTCGCCAACTCAATTGGCAAAAATTTGGACATGCTGACTTTTTGCCAGTTCGAATGGCGAAAACTTTCGTTAATTCAAATTTTTAAAGAATAGTATCTTTATAGTTAGTTTATTTAAAAAAATTATGTACATCAAGTTTTCTGATTAAAATAGTACATAAAGTTAAATTAGTTAGTATTCATTCGAGTCTATAATACTAAGTAATGTTCAATAATTAATAATATTAAGTTATTATTAAATAATTAAGTTAATTAATTAGTAAACTAATAGTGATAAATAATTGAATCATATTAATTAATTAATTATTAAATAGTATTTAATACGTAACAATAATAAAGATATTTAATTAATATTAAGTAGCAATCACATGCTTAATTATTGTTAAGGTAATTAATTAAACATATAATGTTAATATTTAATATTGTTATTTACATCAATCTTTCATATGTTCTATGTTTATTATACGGGACAACTCTAATTTTAAAATAATTACATGGGCTATCATAATTTTGAAAAAAAATAATTACACTAACCACCATTATTTTTTTCCAAAATAAAGATATTTCGTGTCAATTATTTTAAAATAGTGAGACATCTTGTAATAAACATAAAGTATAGAAGAGGTTAGTGTAATAACCCGGAAAAAAAAACAGCAATTGGACCAGAGAATGCTTCCATATTTCTACATTTTCTTGTTGGAGGGATTACTATTATTATTTAGGTAATTAATTAGTAAATTAGATAATTGATTATTTTTCAGTAATAATTTTTTTTTTATGTCATTTCTACCGGATCATGAATTAAGTTTTCAAGGAAGAACTGGAACTATGTATATCTTCACGGGAGTCCCCCATCGTAACCAATAAGTCACGATTCCACGAACAATAATAAATAGTTAATTAAATAACTTTATTAATATAATTTTATAAATTATAAGTTATATTAAATTGTGGTATTTATGGATTGATCAAGATTGAAGCTAAAACTAATTAGTACTACTGTTTTTCTAATGCACAAATCCACTATAACACTTTTCAACTTTCTTTGCCAAGCACACACTTTTTAAAATTACAAGGAAAAAAAGAACAAGTAGATGGATTCTATATACATACCATTCATTGAAAATGAAAATCCAAGTTCTTCAATACATACTTTTACTTGAACAAACCCTTACGTCATTTTTTTTTTGCTGTTAAAATGACTATTAACATCACTTAAAATAATATTTATTACGCCATTTTTTCTTGTCATCTAGTCATTCAATGCCATTAAGTAACAACCAAATAATATATTTTATTTAGGAATGGTTTATTTGACTGGAAGCAGTCTTTTATATAATTGGTGCTACAACATTTACATTTACAACAATTTTAATGTTTATTTTGTTATAAATTGTGTATTTGTTGTAGCAAAAATGTATTAACAATTTACCATTTATAACAGCAAAAAAATAGCTTTTACTGAAAAAATGCTTCATGCAACAAATTGTGAATCCTATTTCCGTTTAGGAGTAACCAATTTGGACTTTTATATGTATATAGTGATAGCACTTAAAAATATAAATATTGTTTATTTTTCATAACTATATAATGTACTTTAAAGTTTTGTTTATTTTTTATCATTTTAAAGTACATTATAAATAAATTAATTGACTATTTTGTCCTCAAGTACTACTACATAATTTTAAACACAATTTTAACACAACAAATAAAAAAATAAGTTCATACTCAAATACTTTTATTAACACAACATTAAACTATTTCATCCTCAAGTTTACTTTCAAATAACAATCAAATAAAAATATATTTAATAATTTGAAAAGTGTTTATTTTTCTTTGGAAATTATTTACATGTTATTTTTTTTTTTAACTAAATGTCTATTTTGTGCACAAAAAATTATTTGATAATTTGAAAAGTTTGAAACTATATATTTTTTTTCTTTTACTATAACTAAAGAAAATAAAAGGAATAAAGGATTATGATCGTTTCGATATATTTTTTAATAATTAAACTTTTTGAATGTTATAATATTTTATTTTTTCTTACAAGCTAAGTGGTAAACTATAGTTTAAGATTTTTGAACTTACAATTTAGCACTTATAAACGACGTTACTATACACTGAAGAGGACTTTTAAACATAAAAACTAAATACCTTAAGACGGTGGATTCTGCATTTAGGGGACATTTGGTATGCATAATACTAAAAAGCCAAAAATTCTATATTTTTGAGAATTTCATTTCCGATAATTTAATTTCTTGGTAATTATATTTCCTTGTTTCATGAATATATAAATATTTTCATGAAAAAAATAAAAAAGATGAAAAACTAGAAATAAAAAGGATTAAAAAATATGAAAAAAATAAGAAATCTTTCTTTAAAAAAAAAGCTAAACAAAAAAAACTTTAAAACATGAAAAAGATAAAAATTGGGGGGAAAAAACCAGAAAACTTAAAAATGAAAAAATGAAAAAAAAAACAGCAAAAGCAAAAAAAAAAAGTTAGTCCGTGAAAAATAAATACCCATCTATTTTCAAGTTATAATTTTTTTATATTTGTGGATAATTATTTATCAAAGAATTAATAACTTTTGTAAATAATTTTTTATAACCCAAACAAATATAAAAATATGATTTTTTTTTTACTTACGTCCCATTTTTTTTATCCGTATTCAAGGTGCACTCAACAGTTTTATATTAATGTACAAGACCTTCCATTTTTTATGAAAATTGTCCTTTTTTAACTCTAAACTCTTTTGATCAAATTATTTTGACTAAAATGTCCCTCCCACTCAACCCCCTCCCCTCCCCCCCCCCCCCCCCCCCCCCCTTCCCCTCTCCTCTCTCGCCCCCTTCACCCCCTCCTCGCCACCGTGACGGCAGTGGCGAGCGACCACGCGAGCAGCAGCGAAGGGGCAGGGAATGGACAGTGGCGGGGAGGGAGGGGAGACGGGGAGCGGCGGCAGTCTGCCAGCGGGAGGCGGGGTGTGGGGGGGAGGGAGAGGGACATTTTGGTCAAAAAAATGGGTTAAAGAAGTTGACCGTCAGGAAGAGACGATTTCCGTCAAAAGTGAGAATCTTGGACATTAATGTAAAACTGTGCGGTGCACCATCAATATGGGTAAAAAAATGTGGAGTGGGGTGGGGGGATTGAGGGGCCAAGTAAAAAAATTTATAAAAGTTTTTTCCACTTAAAGTTTTTTGGGAATAAAAAATGTATCATTTATCAAACCCCTCTTATTTGTGTATTTTAAAGAAATTTTTTGACTTATCTCCCACATTTTTTTATCATATTTAAGGGTGCAACCCACATTATTTTTATAATGTACATGTCCTTACATTTTTGACAGAATTCGTCCAAAAGTAATGCTTAACCTTTTTGACGAAAATTTCCTCCCTATTTTCATCTTCCTCCTCCCCCCCCCCCCCCCCCCCCCCCCACCCCCGTCCACACCCGGCCTCCTCTCCGCCCCCGCAGCAGCGCCACAGCAGCAGCTGTCGTCGTCGCGACGTGACGAGCGGAGGCGGGGAGGGGGGTGCATTGGGGCTGTAGTGGGAAGTGGGGAGAGGAGGGAGGGGGTGAGAGGAAAGTGAGAAGACGAGGGTATTTTCGTCCATTTTTTTGATCAAATGGATTGATCGTTACTTTTGGATAAATTCCGTTAAAAGTGAAAGAACACGTACATTATGAAAAAAATGTAGAATACACCATATTTAATGGTAAAAAAAGTAAGAGGTAAGTAAAAAAAAAAAATTTTTTTTAAAGGTTTCGTACTATATGGTGAAAAACAAAAACACTTTCCTAGACGATGGGGTGTGGCCTACTGAAAAAAAAACCCCCACAAATTCTTACTATTTTCATTGTAAATTACTCATAATGATTTATTTATTTGTCCTTCCCAGCAATAGAAAACGTGAATCAAGATTGGACCATAATTGTTTATAGACCCCTATTAGCCTACTAGTGGCCACGTGTGGACAAGCATTGGAAAAGTTAGGGGCCTATGTAGAAAAAGTACATCTTTCACTTTGTCCTTGCTTGATCAAAAGAATACACGAATGTTTATGTCCAGGTGGACGTTTGCCACATGCTTCAAATTTTTTTTTAGTAAAGTAGTAATTAAATATACAATAGAAGATTCCAGAATTCCCACTCTAGCGGATTTACGGGAAAGTAGAATCGCATGTTTTAAGTTTTCTTTTGTTAAAATGAAAGTTTTTTTGTAACATATATATGTTATTGTCCAACTTTAGAGTTTTTGGATGGATTATTGAAAACAAATTAAAATAAATAGGAGTCCCCTAATTTGGATCACAATGACTCCAAAATATATTATACTAAATGGTCACTTGTTAAAATAAATATATCGAAAGTTTTGTTGGAATTTGTTTCCTCTCAATTTCATTACCTAGTGAATGTGTAAGTTTGTTTACGGATTTCACTTCGAACTATCTATTAGTTATTGAATATGAATACAAAATATATTATATGCACACTAGTCATATTTACAATTATATTCAAGTGGGATGCACATACAAATAAAATTTTCTTTTATATGATAAAAAAAATTATCAAATTTTAAAAATATTAAATTAGTTTAATATAATTTGAATATATTTTAATTAAAATTTATTAAAAATATGTTTATAGAATTTTTTATATATGTTTTGATAATACCATATGATTTGAATATTGAATATATTTTAATTTTAATTTTTTATATAATTTTTGATATATGTTCACATAGTTATAATAATTTTAAAATATATATTTTATGCAAGAGGTATATACATGAGGTGGTAGTTATAAGAATTTATTTTTTTATTAATTATGTAATTATATACATACAACTTAGTTGACTCATTTTTAACCGTTTTCAACCCGCTTTATAATCGTAAATAATTTATTTTTGGGTTAGTTATGCATTTTATGATGAGAAAATTTACTATAGCAAAATTAAATTATATTAAACTAATGTAAACGAAATAATTTTACCTAAAATAAAAATAAAAACATAGTCCGCCAACTCAGTTGGCGAAGAACAGACCGCAACCGACACGTGGATAACAAAAGACCAACGTCACAAAATCAGCCAACTCAGTTGGCGGATTTTGGACAGTGGAGCCCGCAGGTTGGGTTGGGATGGTTTGGTTTGGTTTGGTTGGTTTGGTTTAGTTTAGTTTGATTTGGTTTGTTTAATGAGTTTTTTTTAATCAGTAATGTTTTGATTTTTTTTATTTAGTTTTTCTATATCTAGTTTTGTTTTGTTTTGTATTTTGATTTTTTTTATTTAGTTATGTTTTGGATTTAGATTTGGATTTATTTATTTATTTTAGTTTTGGATTTTGGTTTGATTTTTATTTAGGTTTCAAATTTGGATTTTTGTTTTGTTTAATTTTGCGCGAGTCACATCCTCCGACCACGACTTTGCGTTGACGTTTCTCCTCCGTCACTCAACCAAATTATAATTTTTCGTCGCTGGTACATTCACAACCTTACCCTCTTTAATCTCCTTCAAGTATTTTAATTTTAAACAGATTATTTTAAGAGAGAATCGAATCGAAAGTTGGACGAAAACCCATTTTTCAAAACTATCAGATTTTAGTCCAATTACCCTTGTTCACGTCCAGTTTCTACCAACTCGATTAATGTTTTACAAATCCACTTAAATAGACTCTCAGAAAACATAGCCAAGTTTAAAAGTTATCTTTTATTTTATTTTTATTTGCCCCCAATTTCTGTAAAATCAACTTCCTAAATCAAGAAAAATATATTTTCAAAACTCCTAAATTTTTTGATACGGGGTACGTCCCGCCAACCGAGACGATTTCGTCGCTTGAGGTTTACACCGAAAGGCGCGTATCGTCAACGCAGACGTGTAAAATTTTGCGGAACTTGATTTAGATGTGCGTGCACACCGGAATCAACGCGTATCCGTAAAAAAAATATCATATCGTCCTGTTTCGACACTTGTCATAATTTCGTGTGTGCTTGTCGTTTCGCAACAAAACTTGATCATCGGATTCGCAGCGTTACGTTGGTCCTGTGACCCAAGTTTGCAAAAAGAAAAAATTTCTTTACAATTTTCTAAAAAAAACAAACCGTTTTTTTTTCTATTTTTTACTTTACAATCAATTTATTTAAATTTTATTTCGTTAAAGTAATTTTTTTTAAACCAAATTCCAAAACTAAACTAAATCAAAAAAAACTAAACCAAAAAAATCAAAATCCAAAATAAAACTAAATAGAAAAAAACTAATTAAAAAACTCTTTAAACAAATCAAATTAAATCAAATCAAACCAAACCAAACCAAACCAAACCATCCCAACCCAACCCATGGGCCCCACTGCCCAAAATAGCGTCAACTAAGTTGCCGGATTTTTGACAGTGGGCCCAAGTTGGGGCCCACGTTTGCTTTTTGCGGGCCATGTGTCGGTTGCTGTTTGTTTTTTGCCAACTGAGTTGACAGACTGTCTTTATTTTTAATTTAGGTAAACTTGTTTCGTTTGCATAAATTTAATATAATTTTTTTTTCTACAGTAAAAATCCTATTTTATGATACAATATGGATTTGTATTTGAAATTCCAAATGACTATCATTTTAAGCAGGAATTAAAGAAAATTTATTATCATTTGGATTGTGAAAATTCAAATAAACATAGAGTTTTCAATTCAATTTTACACAAATTAGCTTGTATTTCATGTTACTGACATATTGTATTTGAAATCATAATATTATCCAAATTTTTTTAGCATTTTATCCATGGATAAAAGATCTTGAATAGGACATGGAGAATTATAACAATGAGCTTATGAATACTAGTGATATTCACGTGCGATGCACGTAAAAAATAATTTTTTTCTGATCTAATTTAATAATTAGATAGAAATTAAAATTATTTTTAAATAGTTTAAATAAAATTATATATATATTTTTTAGATATTATATATATATATATATATATATAATATTAATAATCTAGTTTGTTTAAATATATTAAACTAGTTTAAATTATATAGGAATTTGAATTAGATTAAATTTTATAAATTTGTATGTGAGGGTAAAGAATATACATACGTATAATTTTAAAAAATAAAAAAAATTAATTAGGTTGTAGATTTATAAACGGTTTTGACGGTTTATTTTTAGTCGTTTTCAAACCGTATTGTATAAATAGAAGATTTGTAGGAATGATTTGTAGAGTTTAGAGAAGAGTGCAACTTTTTTAAGAGAGTTTGAAGAATATTAGAAAGTCTAGTGAGAGTAGAAAAGGAGTGAATTATTAATGAGGGGAAATATTGTGAAGAGAATATAAAGAGTTTAGAATTAGCCGGTGTAAATCTATTCGTTGTAAATATAACTATTGCTCCACTTTTGTACCCTAATATCCAACGAGTTCAACCACACAAACTCAAATAGGAAGTCAAAATATAAAGTTTCAATAGAATTGTTACACGTGTAATTTTTTTCATTTAGGTACTTGACTATTTAGAAAATTACAATCAAAAAATAAGATGTATGTCATCCAACGATTTGTAATTGATGAGTTTGAAAAAAATAAGAACTCATGTGTTCTTCTAGGATTTTTAATACCAAACCATTGTACCCACTTCTGCTAGCTACTTTTATTTTGAAGAGTAAATACTATTTATTCTTTCAAAGTATTACTCAAAATTATTTCTCTTTATATGACAGTTAATATGGCATATTAAATAGCATTATGTAACATCTAATATGACACTTGACATATTTTTTTTAACAAAAAAAAATTTTCTATTTAAATTTTTTTTAATATTAGTGTTCAATTTAAATTTAATATTGATATTAATGTTAATTAAAAAAATAAAAATTCATGTTAGATGCCATCGCAGGTGTAAAATAAAGAGAAATTATTTTGGTTAAAACTTTCGAAGGAGGAAAATCATTATTATTTTAAACACTTACACAAAAGATATACTAAATAAAAATAAACAAAACTCGAAACACCTATTCCAAGAGCGTTTGTTTACCGAAAATTGAAAATGCGCACAAAAAATATTTCCGGAGAGGTCATTTTTCTTGATGTTTTTTTAACCTCTTAAAACACACAACCTAACATTGCTAATGTAAATTAACTTACGGTATTTTGCATTAAAAACACTATTTGAAAGGATGTAATATTTATAAAATTTTATAAACACAACCCAGTATTGCCTAATATAAATTAACTTACTATCTTTGCATAAAAAATGCTATTTGAAAGGAGGTAATGTTTATAAAATTTTATAAAATTAATTTACGCCCGGGAAGGACTAAATGTATATTTGAAAGGATGTAATGTTATAAACACAATTTTGATGGTTCTTAATTTTACAAAATTGTATTCTGACGATGAAATTTCAGAAAATATTATTTTTGTAAAAATAAAAAAATCAACTCATTTATTTTTATATAGCACATCTACTTTATTTTGCCTACCATCATCTAGATCTTTCAATTCTTTACCCATGTGTTTTACTAGGGGTGAGCAAATACCGACCGATACCGAAAAATCAATCGAATACAGATTAAAAATATCAAAAAAATCGAACAAAATTTTTGAACCGATACCGAATTGTCGAACCGATTTAAATATAATATATTGGTAGTGGTAGCGGTTTGAGTGTAACACCATACCGAAAATACCGAACCAATTATATATATATATATATATATATATATATATATATATATATATATATATATATATATATATATATATATATATAACATAAATTTGTATACTTTTTTCTTTCTCATAATGTTGCTCATGATTAATTTTATGCTACTTATTTTTATTTTTATCTTTGTTTCAGTTGAGAATCAGATTCTTAGAACATATAATGGATTTTGGTGAACTTGAAGTTATGTTAAGAATAATAAGAACATATAATGGATTTTCATAGAACTTAAAAGTGATTTTTTGTTTATTTGAAATAATGCTAAGGGTTAAACTTAGTAATTGTGCTGGATCTTTTAAGTTCCTTTTTAGATGTTTGTGACTTCTTACGCATTGTTCTAATAAATTTATTTAATTGCTTGTTTGGTAGAGATTTAGTTTTAAAATTTAATGCTTAAAAAAGTATATATATATATATATATATATATGTGATAAGAGGTTTCATAATAATAAGTATGCTGATCGATCGAATATTAATTGGTAAATATCACTGCCGAAAAAATTCCGACCGAATATTTTATCAAAATCGAAAAAATCGATTCTAATTAGTAAGATATTGATATTATTTTTTTAAATATCGATTTAAGAAAAGTCGATCGAATACTGGCCGATTATAACGACGTTCACCTCTAATTTTGACAAAGAAGAGTCCCATCCTTAAGTGGGGACCACTCATTTTTATCTTCTGCTTTGCCTATCAATTCGGTGGGTGGGTCTACGCGAGAAAAATTAAAAGTGTGTCGGACATTTCGAGATTCCGCGAAGACGATACATCCAACGGCAGTACAACGCCGTTTCACACAAAACACCTCCACAAATCCCAAATCCCAAATCCACCCCCTACCCACTTTATCACCAGATGGTCAAAACTGCCCTTGCGACTTCGTGTCTCTATCTGGAGCATTTGGACCCGGAAAACCGGATCCGACCCGCACCGGAGCCCGGTTTTGGACAGTTAATGTATGGGTTTAGTACATAGAGATAAACTAGTGATGTTTAGAACTAAATTTTCTAAAAAAATTCTACAAAGTTTAGTATAGAGTTAGAAATTTATCATCAATGGAAATGAGTCTTGGTTATGTTAGAATTATTATTGTTTTCTTATTGAAAAAATTTTAAGTACAAAATAAAATTTAAATTGATGTTACCGGTCTCTGGGGAAGTCGTGCACGAAGCACTGCCTTAAGAGTTGATTCGGGATCTGTGTGCAGAAAGAATTTTAGGGTCCCAGTCCGAACCCGAAGAGAAAATCGAATCGGCATTCGGCGCCCGCAGATGTGGGCGCGTAACCGCACCCGTTACGCGCGCCGAACCGGGCCGGACGGCGGCGGCGGCGCGCGCGTGTGGTCCAAGGGGTTCCTCACACAACAACTTAAGAGAGCAAATAAGAGAAACTAATATATGTACATAAGAGAACTTTGGCCCATCCGTTGTGGGACTAAAGAAAGAAAGATGAAGCTTGAGCTTTTGAAAACAAGAGCAAAACCAACAGGTTATTGCCATAATTTTTGAAAGTTCAGACTTTAGGGTTGGAAGTGTAAAAGAGTAGAAAGAGGAAGATAGAAGAAGAAAGAAATTTGAAAGATTGTGAGTTTAGCATATGTGCACATGCGTTGTATGTATTTTAATTATTTTTTAATTATTATTTTTTCCGGTATTTAGAAAGAGAAAAAATACCACAAGGTTACGTTTGGTCCGCGAAAAAAAATTCAATTTCTTGTTCTTTCTTTTCTTTTGAAAAATGATAATTCCTATTTATTTTTCTTTTCAGTGTTTGGAGAGGCCAAAAAAATTTGAAGTAATAATGAATTTTCTACGGTGGAAAAGTTATTCCTTGGTTAGGTGGGAGGAATCCCCTCTCCCCCATATTTTCCCTTTATATGTAAATCATTTTTCTTTTCTCATATTTTTTTTTGACATCCAAATGTAGTAAATTAATAACTTTTCTTTTTCAATACCAAGATTCCGCGAACCAAACGAGGCCTAAGAGCAAACTATATTTATCTTGTGTTTTTTATACGTAAATTATCTAGCTACTCTTATTAATTAATGAGCAATTTTAATTAGTAAAATTAGGTAATAATATATTTTGAAGAAAAAAATTACGATAAAACTAATTTTTTTTATTATAAAGTAGTATAGATATAGTGTGTACAGAGGATATGATTATCTGACAAGCAATTTTTTGGTTTTTTTTGTTTGTTTGTTTTTTATTTGTAGAGAGATTTTTTTTAACAAATTAGCTGGAAGATGAAAAATTGAGAAAAAAATTCGCTATGGAGAAACATTGAAAATATAACAAATTATACAAGGTGCATTGTATATTTAATATTTCTTTTATTTTTTTTACACCAAAAATTTTTATACAGAGCATTGAAAATATAACAAATCACACTCGAAGCACAAAAGTTTAGAAATTTACAAATAAAGTATCATAATGTCTATCCGAAGGACGTTTCACAAATTTCAATATTTTTATTTTTATTTTTGTTTGGGACCGTCTCCTTCTGTTACCTAAAAAAAATATAATAATAGAAAACGTCCATAGGAAGGACCTTTTCTCTAGAGAAAACGTCATTCCAAAGGGTATTTTCTATTTTTTTTTTGCGCTATCTCTCTCCGTCACTCTCTACTCTCCTTTCTCACTCACTCTCTGTGCTCTCTCTCTCTCCCACTCACTCCCTGCTCTTTCTCTCTACCCCTCTCTCTTCCTCTCATCTCTCTCTCTCTGCGCTCTCTCTCACTCGCTGCTCTCTCTCTCTGTCACTACCCAATTCTAGAAAATAGGGTATATTTTTTTTTTAATTTGATAAATAGTGTATTGTATTTAATTATTTATATTTATAATTAATTAGTGCTTGTCTTATTTTTATTTTGATTGTTTTAGGGTTTTGGCTAGCCTGGACCCATGTCAGACCCTAGTGGACCCATGTCCGACCCAGCCCACACCCTTGTGAGAATTATTTTGGGGCTTAGAATTATTATTTTATTTTTAGGAGGTTAGTTGGAGAGATTTGGAACTAGTTTGAGTGCATTTGGAGACCCGGAACCCAAAACCGAGTGAATAGGGGCGTTTTGGGAATTTGGAAAGTTGTAAAATCCCCTTTTCTACATGTGGCCGGCCCCTACCTACCCCCCACACCCGATTCCAGCAGCAAGGAGCAGCCCCCCCTCTCCTCTTCATTCCACTTCTTCACTTCTTCTTCTTCTCCACTTCTTCTTTCTTCTTCCTTCTTCTCCAAGTGAGTTTTCTTCCATTTTTCTTCTTTCTTTCTTCCATTCATTCTTCTTTATGCTAACCCTCACCTTGCATTTTCTCTAACCTAGGTGTGAGAAGCCTATATCTAGTGTGGGAGATAGATTTGGAAGCTTGGAGCTTGAGGGAGTTGATTTGGAGGGAATTTGGGACTTTGGCCTTGGGATTCCAACTCCCAAGAGGTAAAACCTAACTTTCTCCTTCCTAATTATTTTTGTGTAGTGTTATTAGTGTTGTAGGACCTTCCTAGACCCTAACCCTACCCGTAGGAGGAAGTTGGAACTAGTTTGGGTGAGTTTAGAGACTTTGACATTAGGTTTTGTGTCGAATTCGGGTGGAATCCGAATTTGGCCCAATTTTGGGTGATGCCCTAGGTTAGATGGACCTAGGTAGACGTTGTCGGGTGTCTAGAGGGTGAGTGCGTGTCTCCGTTTGGACACGGGAAGCCGCGTCGCGGAGAAACGGGCGTTTCGGGCGAAATTGGGGCTTTTCGTCGTCGCCGATTCTAAGTGCGTGTGCGTTTCCGCCACGGGCCTAGAATCGACGTGGGAGCGCATTTTCTAGGATCTAGACATCGTGTAGAGCGCGTGGGTAAATTTTGGGCCGATTCCGAGTTCGTTTGGTGTGCGTTTCAGGAGGTTTTCCGAGCCGCGCACCACGTGTTCGTCGAAATGACCGAACGGCCATTTCGACTTGGTTTCCTCGTTTCGGCTTTGTGCGCGCGTTGGGTTAGTATCGGGGAGTGTGTGCTAGAGTTTTCGGGCTATATTTTATATATTTTAGGGTATTGGTGAGTGTCGGGGTCGTTGGGCGTGCGAGGGGCGTGTTGTTTGTGTGTTGTGTGCATTGTGTGGTGGTTGTGTATATGTGTCTATATATATATATAAATATATGTATATATTTATATGTATGTTTGTTTATGTATATATATTTATATATATATGAGTGTATTTTTATCTATGTGCTTATGTGTGTATATGTCTATGTGTATATATATATGTATATGTGTAAGTGTGCTCGTGTGTATATGTATATATATATTTGAATATGTGTGTGTGTGTATATATCTTAGAGTGTGTGTATTGATATATATATATTAATATGTGTGTTTATATATATATTTGTAGCTGTGTATATATATTTATGTGTGTGTGTGTTTTAGTGTGTGAGTGTGCTAGTGTGTGTGTGTTAGAGTGTGTAGTTAAGTGTGTGTATATATATATAGATATCTAGTTATAGATATATAGATATATATGTATGTATATATATATATATAGATAGTGATATATGTATGTATATGTATATATATGGATGTGTGTGTGTGTATGTGAGTTGGAAGGGGGGGGGGGAGGACAGCAACAGTGGCTGCAGCTGCTGCTGCACTGCAGCAGCAGCACAGCAGCAGCAGAATCAGCAGCAGCAGTAGCATATGGGGCAGCAGCAGCAGCAGGACCAGCACAAGCAGCAGCAGCAGCTAGTAGATGCAGCGGGGAGCAAGGTAGCTAGGTTTTAGATAGGTAGATAGTTACTAAAATAGATAGATAGATAGTATTATAGATTAGATAATTAGATATATAGATAGTTACTTAGATAGATATATAGATAAGTAGATGGATAGATAGATACCTATATCTATGGATACTAGATAGGTAGATAGGTAGTTTTATCTATCTAGGAGATAGATATCTATATACCTATAGTTAGTTATATATATATAGATATCTTGATAGGTAACATATATATATGTTATGATTAGGTAAGGTATTGGGTAATCGGGTAAATGTGTGTGGATATCTAAATACATAGGTATATACATACTTAGATGTATATATATATGGTAGATATATATATTACCTAGCCTAGATTAATAACTAGGTATATAATTAATAGCTAGACAGCTAGTTAGAGGGCCTTAGGGCGAAACTTCAATACCTTGAGATACCGAGGTATCTCGATACCTTGAGATATTCAAGGTATTGAGTTTCGAGCGGGGTATTTGAGCATTAGCCTAGGAAATGCTTGGGAGTGATTTTTATATGTTTATATGTATATAATTACGCGTGCTAGCATAGGTTTTAGCGGGTTTAGGCGGGGTGCGTGGCCTAGGGCGAGGTATCGGATACCGAGGGTATCCCGGTATCTCGATTAGGCGAGTTTGTGAGTTTAGTAGCTTAATGAGCTCGGTTTGACCTAGAATTTCAGGGGCACCCTAGTTTGACCTAGCTTTGACCATAATTGTCCCCGTTGACCGTAAAAGTCAACGTTTGACCTAGTTTTGACCTAGAGTTGACTTTTTGGACCCCGGGTTGACTTTTTGACCCGATTTCACCGGTTTGACCCGTTCGACCTAGAATAGCCCTAGAAGCCTGTTTTTAATTATTTTATATCAGTTTAAATGCTTAGAACCCTGTTTAATCCTTGTTTTTGGCATTAGGTCCTTGCGACACCGGTCCGGACCTCGATCCTCATCAGTTGCTCAGGACATCAGGCGAGTACCTACCTCTGATAGTTTCCATTTCATGATAGCGTTTATATCACTTGTTCTAGAACTGTAATACTTGATTCTGACACATTATTACACGAGCTGGTACTAGTGGATCCCGTCATGAGGTGCTATCCCCCTTACCGTGTTCAGCGGGTACTCTATCACGTGTATTTCATCATGTGCTTCGGGTATTGATTATCATGTGCTATCATGTGCTTATTGTGCTCTCGCCTTCGTGTGCGCGAGCTATTATCATGTACGTAGCGTGTTGTGGTTGGATCCAATGGTATTAGTGGGGGAGGGGAGTAGTGAGTTGGTTATATGATCAAAGCCAAACAGTATTCATGTGTATGTCGGTTATGCAACTCACGCATAACGGAGTTATCTTAGTGTTCTTCATGTGCAACCTAAACCGATCATATAACGAACTTGTGCTCAAGGCACTTAGCTAGTATTCATGTTTCTCACCTGCAGTTACTTTTCCACTACTTGTATTGTTCTCCAGTTTACATTGCAGCTACTTCTTGTGCTCCAGCATATATTTATTTCCTGTGCATCTTGATTACTTTTCTATTGCTCGTCATATACACCTTACCATGTATTTGGAGTTGCTTTCAGAGTTATGTACTTCGCTCCAGTCCTGACTGGGCATATTTTTTCCAGAGGATCCTGAGGACTATTGCCCTACGTTCTACGGGCCTGGTGTTGACGACTGTTGTGACCCCGAGGAGGAGTGCGCCGAGGAGACGCCGATAGCACCCTAGTTAGCTAGGTGGGTTTCCTGGGTTATTTCCAGTGGTTTGTATTTTGGATGACTGTACTTATTCTTTTGTGCTTCTGTGAGATGTTGTAGCTTTTAGACTTGGACTGTATTATTTTGGATTGTCTTGCTCTCTTGGTTCTGGTTTTCTTTGTTTATATCATATCGTGCTTATTTCTTCCCCTAGATTTTGTGATTGAGATTCATATATATATTGCGTGGTTGCCCTCCTTCGGGAGAAGATTATTTTGATATATATATTGCGTGGTTTTGCCCTCCTTTTGGAGAGGTCATGCCGGATTTTTCAGTGAGATATAGATAGATATGGTTGACCTAGAACGGACCTTTACAGCGTTCTACCGCCGATTCTGCGGCGTAGGCTGGACGTACCCACGGCTCATGCCCGATTTTCGGGTGCGGGTCGTGACACGTTTTTGGTGGTGGCCCATGCAGGTCCGCTTTTTAGTTTACCTGCAGTAGGATATAGGATATAGGCTGAGAGAGAGTGTGCTCAATCACAACTAGGACCCCTCCTGATTTTTCTTGCTATCTTAATTTTCCTGAAATTGTTTCTTTTGCAATATTACTGTCCTTCATTGATGTTATCGTTTCTTGCACTGTATTGACTTCTTTTGATCTGTGTTCAGGATGCCTCCGAAGACCAGATCTCAGCGCACCGCCCCAGCAGCTGCCACCGAGAGGTCTGCCACCTCTCGACCTGCTCGACTTCCGGCAGCCGCTACCGCTCCACTCGCCACTCCTGCGGTTGAGGGAGCTTCAGTTTCTCTCGGAGATCCCCTTACTCCCATTGATCCGAGAGCCACCCCAGTTGTTCCGGTGGTACCTCCTCCACCACCGCCTGCGCCAGTAGATGCTACGCAGTTGTTCGCATTCTTCCGAGAGATGATGGATGCGCAGCACCGCCAGGCAGATATTATGAGGATGGGCATTGAGAATGCTCATCAGGTGGCTTTGACAGCGGTCGACAGAGTGGCTCAGATCCAGCCACAGCCAGAGCAGGCTCAGTATCCTAGGCCGGGTACTATCATCGATTTTCAGAGGATGCGGCCTAAGGAGTTCCGCGGCACAGAGGGGATCCTGTATGCCGACGACTGGATCGAGCATATAGAGGGCATCTTTAGGCTGGCGATGATCCCAGCCAGCATGCAGATAGAGGCAGCGGGCAGCCAGATGTTCGACCTTGCCCTTACTTGGTTCCGCACTGATACGCGGATAGCAGCTCCGGGATTGACTTGGGAGGCTTTCAAGAAGCTTTTCAAGGAGAAGTTCTTCCCGGACGTGGCTCTCAGTGCCTTAGAGAGTCAGTTCGAGGCGCTCGTCCAGGGGAGTATGCTAGTGGATGAGTATGCAGCGGAGTTCTGCCGTCTAGGCAGATTTGTTGAGGGGTTGTCTGAGGCAGCGAAGGCGCGGAAGTTCCGCAAGGGCTTGGTCATGGCGGTCAAGTCCTTGACTAGGAGCGACCGCGAGGCGACCTTCGAGCAGATTGTCAGCGATGCTCAGAGGGCTGAGGATGATTTGGAGCTGAAGACGAAGAGGGGCAGAGACACTTCCGGAGCAGGCAGCAGTGCAGGCCCGGCCAAGAGGCCATTCCAGCAGACCCAGCAGCACCAGGGTCAGGGTCGGGCGCCCTTCCGGCAGGCGCCCCAGCAGCAGAGGCAGGGTCAGCAGCAGGGCCAGAGGCAGCCCATCGTTTGCCCTTTCTGTAAGAAGCCAGGGCACGGATGGGACATATGCAGAAAGAGGCTGGGCAGATGTTTATTGTGTGGCGCCGCAGACCACCAGCTGAAGGATTGTCCTTCAGCACTTGCCCGTACAGCTCAGGGCGGAGGAGCCGCTCAGAGGGTACCAGCCAGAGCACCTGCAGCGCAGCAGAGAGGACCGCCTTTGCAGACTCAGCAGCAGAGGTTCGCCCAGCACCAGCAGCAGCACCGAGGAGGACAGCAGGGGCGAGCTTTTGCCCTGACAGTGGACGAGGCCGAGCCAGTTGGTGATGTTATCTCAGGTTCTGTTCTCCTTGATTCCATTCCAGCACTTGCTTTATTTGATTCCGGTGCTTCCCATAGCTTTGTGTCTGTATCTTTTGCTGTTAGACACCATCTTGTTGCTGAACCTTTAGCTAGACTCTGCAAGATCACGACCGGGGGTGGTATCATCCTAGTCCGTGATGTCTGCAGAGACCGGAGAGTTACCTTGGGAGGCCGGGAGTTGAGTGTGTGCCTACTCGTAATGCCACTTCCGAGCTACGATGTTGTACTCGGGATGGATTGGTTGAGTACGCATTGTGCTAGTATAGATTGTCGTGGAGGCAGAGTTTTGTTCAGTCCGCCGGGTGAGCCAGAGTTTCAGTTTGCCAGAGGAGCAGCGGAGCAGACAGAGGGAGTCTTCTGCGGAGCCCTGGTGGTAGAGCCGAGGTCGCTACATCCACTGATAGAGGAGTATATGGATGTCTTTCCGGAGGAGTTGCCAGGGTTACCTCCGGACAGAGACGTGGAGTTCTCTATAGACTTGGTGCCAGGCGCGGAGCCGATATCCCAGCACGTCTATAGAGTCAGCAACAGTGAGCTGGTAGAGTTGAAGAAGCAGGTGGATGAGCTACAGGACAAGGGATTTATCAGATCTAGTTCTTCTCCGTGGGGTGCTCCGGTACTTTTTGTGCCGAAGAAGGATGGGTCGATACGGATGTGTATCGACTACAGGGCTCTGAATAACCTCACAATCAAGAACAAGTATCCGCTGCCGCGTATTGATGATCTATTTGACCAGTTGAGCGGAGCGAGGGTGTTTTCCAGGATTGATCTGAGGACAGGCTACCACCAGGTGAAGGTCAGGAAGGAGGATATTCCGAAGACAGCTTTTCGGACCAGATATGGACAGTATGAGTTCTTGGTGATGCCGTTTGGGTTGACTAATGCCCCGGCAGTGTTCATGAATCTGATGAACAAGGTGTTCCATCAGCATCTGGACAGGTTTGTGGTGGTGTTTATAGATGACATCTTGGTGTATTCGAAGACCCCAGAGGAGCACGAGGAGCATCTGAGGATAGTGCTGGAGACTCTCAGGAAGGAGGAGCTTTATGGAAAGCTCTCGAAGTGTGAGTTCTTCCTTGACAAGGTGGAATTCCTTGGTCATGTGGTGACTGGAGAGGGTATCTCGGTGGATCCGAGAAAGATCGTGGCAGTTGAGGCATGGAGTGCTCCGAGTTCAGTAGCCGAGGTCAGGAGTTTCTTGGGACTGGCAGGCTACTACAGGAGATTTGTTCAGGATTTTTCCCGGATTGCAGAGCCGTTGTCCAGGCTGACTCGGAAGGACGTGGAGTTTGTTTGGTCAGAGGAGTGCCAGATCGCCTTTGATGAGCTGAAGAGGAGGTTGACGACAGCTCCAGTGTTGACGTTGCCATCAGGTTCTGAAGGATTCACTATCTATAGTGATGCATCGGGGAAGGGACTGGGTTGTGTGTTACAGCAGAATGGGAGGGTGATTGCCTATGCTTCCAGGCAATTACGTCCTCATGAGAAGAATTACCCTACCCACGATTTGGAGTTGGCAGCGGTCATTTTTGCTCTTAAGTTGTGGAAACACTATTTATACGGAGAGCGTGTGGAGATCTTCACAGACCACAAGAGCTTGAAGTATGTGTTTACCCAAAAAGAGCTGAACATGAGGCAGAGGAGATGGTTGGAGTTGATGAAAGACTTCGACATATCATTGCAGTACCATCCAGGGAAGGCGAACGTAGTTGCGGATGCATTGAGCAGGTATCCGGTAGCTATGTGCCTGACTACAGATCGTTATCTTCTGGCAGATCTAGAGAGCTTGGGCATTGAGGTGATAGTGCCTGGAGTTGAGATGCAGATGTGGGGACTGCAGATTCAGTCAGAGTTGGTAGACCGGATCAGGGCTACACAGTTTGAGGATGAGTCCCTGAGGAGCATCAGGGAGCAGGTTCAGATGGGATTAGCAGATGACTTCACCATTGCTGATGATGGTTCCTTGCGGCACGGTACCAGGTTGTGTGTGCCGAGTGGGTCGTTGCGCGAGGAGGTTCTCCAGGAGGCGCATCGATCCCAGTACTCTATGCATCCAGGTGCCAATAAGATGTATAGAGATCTGAGACAGCATGTATGGTGGTACGGGATGAAGCGGGAGGTAGCACGCTTCGTATCCCGATGCTTAGTGTGCCAGCAGGTGAAGGCGGAGAGGCAGAGGCCAGGAGGATTACTCCAGCCGTTACCCATTCCGGAGTGGAAATGGGAGCATGTGACCATGGATTTTGTTTCTGGGCTTCCCCGTTCTCCAGGCGGAAAAGATGCGATTTGGGTCATCGTGGACAGGTTGACCAAATCGGCCCACTTCCTACCATTCAAAGTGGGTACGTCTACAGAGAGACTAGCAGAGATGTATGTGCGCCAGATAGTCAGACTGCATGGAGTTCCAGTGAGCATAGTATCAGATCGGGACAGTCGCTTCACTTCGCATTTCTGGAGGAGTCTGCGGGCTAGCTTGGGCACCCAGCTCAAGTTTAGTAGTGCGTATCACCCACAGACAGATGGTCAGTCAGAGAGGACCATTCAGACACTTGAGGACATGCTTCGCACTTGTGTTTTGGATTTCAGAGGCTCTTGGGAGGATCACTTGCACTTGGTAGAGTTTGCTTACAACAACAGCTACCAAGCCAGTATCGAGATGTCACCTTTTGAGGCGTTGTATGGACGGAGGTGTCGCACTCCGTTGTCATGGGATGATGTAGGTGAGAGAGCTTTGCTTGGCCCGGAGATGGTGGTTGATGCAGCGGAGAAGGTCAAGCTCATTAGAGATAGACTTCGGGTGGCGCAGGACAGGCAGCGGCATTGGGCCGATAGCCACCGGAGACCTTTGGAGTTCGAGGTATAGCTTAGAATCTAGATTTTGTTCTTGTGTTTGCTTGTGATTGCTTGTTTTAGACTAAGTGCAGAGACCTTGTTTGTGCTAGGTTGGAGATCTGGTGTTCCTGAGGATTTCTCCGACGCGGGGCACTATTCGCTTCGGTGGAGGCGGGAAGCTTAGCCCACGTTTCGTCGGACCCTTCCGTGTTCTTGAGAGGGTCGGCGCCGTGGCGTATAGGCTTGAGTTGCCGCCTACGCTGGAGGGAGTTCATGATGTGTTCCACGTGTCGCAGTTGAGACGGTACGTGGCGGATCCCAGTCACGTATTGGATCACTCGGAGATCGCAGTGGGCCCTACTCTTAGCTATCCAGAGCAGCCGGTGGAGATTCTGGATCGGCGGGAGAAGGTGTTGAGGAACCAGACTATTCCCTTGGTTCGCGTCGCGTGGAGGCATCACTCTCCAGGGGAGTCGACCTGGGAGAGGGAGGATGAAATGCGCGAGCGATACCCCTATCTCTTCGAGCCCTGAGGTATGGTTCTTTCTTTGCATTCCTGTCCTAGTTTCGTCTTTTAATTTCGAGGACGAAATTATTTTAAGGAGGGTAGACTTGTCACTACCCAATTCTAGAAAATAGGGTATATTTTTTTTTTAATTTGATAAATAGTGTATTGTATTTAATTATTTATATTTATAATTAATTAGTGCTTGTCTTATTTTTATTTTGATTGTTTTAGGGTTTTGGCTAGCCTGGACCCATGTCAGACCCTAGTGGACCCATGTCCGACCCAGCCCACACCCTTGTGAGAATTATTTTGGGGCTTAGAATTATTATTTTATTTTTAGGAGGTTAGTTGGAGAGATTTGGAACTAGTTTGAGTGCATTTGGAGACCCGGAACCCAAAACCGAGTGAATAGGGGCGTTTTGGGAATTTGGAAAGTTGTAAAATCCCCTTTTCTACATGTGGCCGGCCCCTACCTACCCCCCACACCCGATTCCAGCAGCAAGGAGCAGCCCCCCCTCTCCTCTTCATTCCACTTCTTCACTTCTTCTTCTTCTCCACTTCTTCTTTCTTCTTCCTTCTTCTCCAAGTGAGTTTTCTTCCATTTTTCTTCTATCT
Organism: Iris macrosiphon; assembly: GCA_036927795.1. NCBI lineage: Eukaryota > Viridiplantae > Streptophyta > Magnoliopsida > Asparagales > Iridaceae > Iris > Iris macrosiphon. Next base: position 199,935,008 of record JAYESA010000008.1, read on the forward strand.
TTCTTCCATTCATTCTTCTTTATGCTAACCCTCACCTTGCATTTTCTCTAACCTAGGTGTGAGAAGCCTAGATCTAGTGTGGGAGATAGATTTGGAAGCTTGGAGCTTGAGGGAGTTGATTTGGAGGGAATTTGGGACTTTGGCCTTGGGATTCCAACTCCCAAGAGGTAAAACCTAACTTTCTCCTTCCTAATTATTTTTGTGTAGTGTTATTAGTGTTGTAGGACCTTCCTAGACCCTAACCCTACCCGTAGGAGGAAGTTGGAACTAGTTTGGGTGAGTTTAGAGACTTTGACATTAGGTTTTGTGTCGAATTCGGGTGGAATCCGAATTTGGCCCAATTTTGGGTGATGCCCTAGGTTAGATGGACCTAGGTAGACGTTGTCGGGTGTCTAGAGGGTGAGTGCGTGTCTCCGTTTGGACACGGGAAGCCGCGTCGCGGAGAAACGGGCGTTTCGGGCGAAATTGGGGCTTTTCGTCGTCGCCGATTCTAAGTGCGTGTGCGTTTCCGCCACGGGCCTAGAATCGACGTGGGAGCGCATTTTCTAGGATCTAGACATCGTGTAGAGCGCGTGGGTAAATTTTGGGCCGATTCCGAGTTCGTTTGGTGTGCGTTTCAGGAGGTTTTCCGAGCCGCGCACCACGTGTTCGTCGAAATGACCGAACGGCCATTTCGACTTGGTTTCCTCGTTTCGGCTTTGTGCGCGCGTTGGGTTAGTATCGGGGAGTGTGTGCTAGAGTTTTCGGGCTATATTTTATATATTTTAGGGTATTGGTGAGTGTCGGGGTCGTTGGGCGTGCGAGGGGCGTGTTGTTTGTGTGTTGTGTGCATTGTGTGGTGGTTGTGTATATGTGTCTATATATATATATAAATATATGTATATATTTATATGTATGTTTGTTTATGTATATATATTTATATATATATGAGTGTATTTTTATCTATGTGCTTATGTGTGTATATGTCTATGTGTATATATATATGTATATGTGTAAGTGTGCTCGTGTGTATATGTATATATATATTTGAATATGTGTGTGTGTGTATATATCTTAGAGTGTGTGTATTGATATATATATATTAATATGTGTGTTTATATATATATTTGTAGCTGTGTATATATATTTATGTGTGTGTGTGTTTTAGTGTGTGAGTGTGCTAGTGTGTGTGTGTTAGAGTGTGTAGTTAAGTGTGTGTATATATATATAGATATCTAGTTATAGATATATAGATATATATGTATGTATATATATATATATAGATAGTGATATATGTATGTATATGTATATATATGGATGTGTGTGTGTGTATGTGAGTTGGAAGGGGGGGGGAGGACAGCAACAGTGGCTGCAGCTGCTGCTGCACTGCAGCAGCAGCACAGCAGCAGCAGAATCAGCAGCAGCAGTAGCATATGGGGCAGCAGCAGCAGCAGGACCAGCACAAGCAGCAGCAGCAGCTAGTAGATGCAGCGGGGAGCAAGGTAGCTAGGTTTTAGATAGGTAGATAGTTACTAAAATAGATAGATAGATAGTATTATAGATTAGATAATTAGATATATAGATAGTTACTTAGATAGATATATAGATAAGTAGATGGATAGATAGATACCTATATCTATGGATACTAGATAGGTAGATAGGTAGTTTTATCTATCTAGGAGATAGATATCTATATACCTATAGTTAGTTATATATATATAGATATCTTGATAGGTAACATATATATATGTTATGATTAGGTAAGGTATTGGGTAATCGGGTAAATGTGTGTGGATATCTAAATACATAGGTATATACATACTTAGATGTATATATATATGGTAGATATATATATTACCTAGCCTAGATTAATAACTAGGTATATAATTAATAGCTAGACAGCTAGTTAGAGGGCCTTAGGGCGAAACTTCAATACCTTGAGATACCGAGGTATCTCGATACCTTGAGATATTCAAGGTATTGAGTTTCGAGCGGGGTATTTGAGCATTAGCCTAGGAAATGCTTGGGAGTGATTTTTATATGTTTATATGTATATAATTACGCGTGCTAGCATAGGTTTTAGCGGGTTTAGGCGGGGTGCGTGGCCTAGGGCGAGGTATCGGATACCGAGGGTATCCCGGTATCTCGATTAGGCGAGTTTGTGAGTTTAGTAGCTTAATGAGCTCGGTTTGACCTAGAATTTCAGGGGCACCCTAGTTTGACCTAGCTTTGACCATAATTGTCCCCGTTGACCGTAAAAGTCAACGTTTGACCTAGTTTTGACCTAGAGTTGACTTTTTGGACCCCGGGTTGACTTTTTGACCCGATTTCACCGGTTTGACCCGTTCGACCTAGAATAGCCCTAGAAGCCTGTTTTTAATTATTTTATATCAGTTTAAATGCTTAGAACCCTGTTTAATCCTTGTTTTTGGCATTAGGTCCTTGCGACACCGGTCCGGACCTCGATCCTCATCAGTTGCTCAGAACATCAGGCGAGTACCTACCTCTGATAGTTTCCATTTCATGATAGCGTTTATATCACTTGTTCTAGAACTGTAATACTTGATTCTGACACATTATTACACGAGCTGGTACTAGTGGATCCCGTCATGAGGTGCTATCCCCCTTACCGTGTTCAGCGGGTACTCTATCACGTGTATTTCATCATGTGCTTCGGGTATTGATTATCATGTGCTATCATGTGCTTATTGTGCTCTCGCCTTCGTGTGCGCGAGCTATTATCATGTATGTAGCGTGTTGTGGTTGGATCCAATGGTATTAGTGGGGGAGGGGAGTAGTGAGTTGGTTATATGATCAAAGCCAAACAGTATTCATGTGTATGTCGGTTATGCAACTCACGCATAACGGAGTTATCTTAGTGTTCTTCATGTGCAACCTAAACCGATCATATAACGAACTTGTGCTCAAGGCACTTAGCTAGTATTCATGTTTCTCACCTGCAGTTACTTTTCCACTACTTGTATTGTTCTCCAGTTTACATTGCAGCTACTTCTTGTGCTCCAGCATATATTTATTTCCTGTGCATCTTGATTACTTTTCTATTGCTCGTCATATACACCTTACCATGTATTTGGAGTTGCTTTCAGAGTTATGTACTTCGCTCCAGTCCTGACTGGGCATATTTTTTCCAGAGGATCCTGAGGACTATTGCCCTACGTTCTACGGGCCTGGTGTTGACGACTGTTGTGACCCCGAGGAGGAGTGCGCCGAGGAGACGCCGATAGCACCCTAGTTAGCTAGGTGGGTTTCCTGGGTTATTTCCAGTGGTTTGTATTTTGGATGACTGTACTTATTCTTTTGTGCTTCTGTGAGATGTTGTAGCTTTTAGACTTGGACTGTATTATTTTGGATTGTCTTGCTCTCTTGGTTCTGGTTTTCTTTGTTTATATCATATCGTGCTTATTTCTTCCCCTAGATTTTGTGATTGAGATTCATATATATATTGCGTGGTTGCCCTCCTTCGGGAGAAGATTATTTTGATATATATATTGCGTGGTTTTGCCCTCCTTTTGGAGAGGTCATGCCGGATTTTTCAGTGAGATATAGATAGATATGGTTGACCTAGAACGGACCTTTACAGCGTTCTACCGCCGATTCTGCGGCGTAGGCTGGACGTACCCACGGCTCATGCCCGATTTTCGGGTGCGGGTCGTGACACTCTCTCTCTCTCTCTCTCTCTCTCTCTCTCTCTCTCGTTCCCGTTCGTCTCTTTGTATGAAAGTATCTTCTGACTTGAATTTGCCTTCTGAATTCACCGATTGTAAGCTATTTCATGTCTGAGAAAATATTTGGTAAAGAGAGTAAAAGTGAATGAGATATACAAAACACACATGAGTCATATATATAAGCTAAATTTAACCGTTAAAATATAAACGTTATAAATTGAACGTTACAAATTGAACGTTACCTATTGTACAAATACTAGTATTACCTAGTATACTAGCATACCAAAAAATTTGATGACAGAGAAAATAGTGACAGGGAGAGAGTAAAGGGAGGGATGGGAGTGACATAGAGAGTAAAGAGAGGGAGAGAGGGTGAAAGTGACAGATTGAGAGAGAAAGAGGGGGAGAGAGAGAGAGAGAGAGAGAGAGAGAGGAAAGAGAATGAGAGTGAGAGTGAGAGAGAGAGGGTATTAGCTAAATTTAACCGATTAAATTTAAACGTTACAAATTTAATGTTACAAAATTGAATGTTACCTAGTGTACAGATAAACGTTACCTAGTGTGCATATGCATGTATTAGCTTTAGTGTAGATAGCGTACAGAAAAAGAGAGAGAAAGAGTGGTAGAGGAAAGGGTGACAGGGAGAGAGAGTAAAGAGAGGGATGAGAGTGACATGGAGGGAGAGAGGGAGGAGAGTGGGAGAGGGTTGAGAGTGACAGAGAGGGATGAGTGAGAGAGGGAGTTGACAGAGAGAGAGTTGTTAGAGAGAGTGAGAGAGGGATAAGAGAGAGAGAGAGAGAGAGAGAGAGAGAGAGAGAGCAGTGAGTGAGTGAGAGAGAGGGCGCAAAGAGAGAGAGATGAGAGGAAGAGAGAGGGGTAGAGAGAAATAGCAGAGAGTGAGTGAGAGAGAGAGAGAGAGAGAGAGAGAGAGAGAGAGCACAGAGATTGAGTGAGAGAGGAGAGCAGAGGGAGAGAGAGAAAGAGAGCGCAGAAAATGAGAGAGAACGCATAGAGTGTGTGTGAGAGAGAGAGAGAGAGGCAAAAAAATTTATAATAATAGAAAACGTCTTATTATATTATTATTTTTGTAGGTAACGGAATGAGACGGTCAAAAACGAAATTTTTTTTTTCAACTTGTGAAACGTCATTCATATAGGCGTTATGATGCTTTCGTTATAAATTTTTAAATTTTTTTGCTTTTAGTAAAATTTGTTATATTTTTGATGCTCTATATGAAATTTTTCGTTTTTATATCTCTGCCGTATTATAGTGTATATAATTTGACTGGATCAAACACATAAATTATTTTTATTTTCTACACATGTTGTCTTAAAAACTGTCAAAATTTATAGATTTTAAAAAATATTTAAATAAATAAAAACACTAGAATGCCACATGGTGTTGTGGTTATGCAAAAAAAGTCATTCGTTAGGTGTGTTCTATGAGAAAACACAAAATTGATTGACAATTTTAAATTTTGTAAAAAAAATTAATGAACAAATACGTCATATTATTGTGCAATTAAAATTCGTAAAACTAAGAAAAAAAAGACTCAATTATAATTTGATACTCTCAACTATTCAAATTATTCAACTTGATACTCTTAACTTTGACATGTATCAACTAGATACCCTAAAAAATATATGAAATAATTATTGCCTCTCTCACCCCCCTCCCTCCAGTGGTTGCCCCACCCCGCCTCCACCTGGCTGTTCCGCTCCCCGCTGCACACAACCCTCCCCTCCTCTCTTTGCGCGCTAGCTCTGTCGCCGCCGCCACCGCACGCGAATAGATGGGTGGGGTTGGGGGAGGGGTGTGCAGCTGGAGACGGAGTAGCTGAAGGGGGTGGAAGGGAGGAGTAGGGGAGGGTGGGGACATGCGTGGGGGGTTGTGGGAGGACGGAGGAGATGGGGAGGGTCGACGACGAGGGCGAACGTGGGTGGGCAGTCGGAAGTGGCGGTGCGAAAGAAGGAACAATTTTGTTATTTTTTTATTTTTAGGTATCAAGTTAGAAATATTTTTGATGGAGGATATTAAGTTACTATGGATATCAAGTTACAATTTAGCCTAATTTTTTTATTAATAACCCTAGCAAAGTCTGAACTAACTCTATTATAAGCTTAGTAGGAGTAACGGATCGGATATTACCACTACCCGGTCCAAACTCGTAATTTACATAGGTAGTCAACCAAGGCGGCTAGGGTTTGGTAATTATCCGTTATTTTGCTTTGCTTTTCTTTTCTTTTCTTTGTTTCTTCCTTCACCAGCCGGAATTGACCCGGTCTATCAACGAAATTTGACAAATATGTGAAGTCCGGGAACTCCACATATTCGCGGACTCCACTTGGGATTCCAATCCAGCACAAACCCCTTGAAGCACGAAACCGGCACGAGCCGGTCAACCGGGGGTCTTTTTCACCGGCTACTCCCAGTCACCGCCTTTTCGAATTTACATCTCGCGTTAATTTCGATCGAATTTCATCTCGGACCAGTAGAAGTAGAAGTAGCAGTGGAGAGCCAGAGAGCAGCTGTGGTTAAAAATTTGGTCTCGTTCCAGAATAATAATCTTTTTTCGTTTTGATTTCATTTGTAGAGCTCTCTCCTTCCTTTCTTCTTCTTCTCGCTTATTCTAGTCGATGAAGTGTTCGATGGGTTCGCGATTTTTTGATCTGGATCGTGGTGATTAAATCATCCGGCCGGTTGGTTCGTTCGATCGGTGAGGCGATCAAGTCGGTGGAGCTGATCTGCAGCGAGTTCTTTGGGCTTTGAGCTGATTTGGTTCTGGATGGTTCTCGAATCGGTGAGTTTCCTGATCTTGACGTTATTCCTCAAGCTCGATCTGTTTGATCATGATGTTTTTTTTCCCCTTTTTTTGATTTTATAGAGTTATTGATGCTTTTTTCTTGAAGTTGTTTGATGTATTTTTATTAATATTTGTTTTCCAATTTTTTTTTTTTTGGGGTTTTAAGGCTATTTTGCTGCAAAGATACGATTTTTCTTGAGTTTAAGACTTGCTAGATTAAGGAGCGATTTTCACATAAATAAATAAAAATGATTTTTTTTTTTTAGTTTATTAACATGCAAAAATCTATGACGATAAAAAAGTTTCCATTTTGAGCTCAAATCTATACTTAAATCGGTGTAATGTTTCTATTTTGTGCTCTGGTCTTCAATCCCTCCAATAGTTTGACTTGTTTGGCAGACCAAATCTCTGCTGATCCATACTATGTGCGGTGGACCGCCTCCTTCCTCCAAAAACCCCTCCGCCATGAAGAACCACCTCACCGTTGAGACCGACGACAACTTCTCCAGCCTCCTCGAACTGGCGGCGAACAACGACCTCGACGGCTTCAAGCGGTCCTCCGACCGCGACTCGTCGGCCGTTGACGAGATCGGCCTGTGGTACGGCCGGAAGAAGGGGTCCAATCTGATGGTGCTCCAGCACCGGACGCCGCTGATGGTTGCTGCCACCTACGGAAGCATCGAGGTCCTTAGTTACATCGTTTTGGAGTTGGTGGTGGACGTTAACAGGAGCTGTGGCGACGACAGGACCACTGCCCTTCACTGTGCCGCCTCTGGCGGTTCCGAGAATGCTGTCGAAGCAGTCAAGATCTTGTTGTCCGCTGGAGCTGATCCCAAGTGTGTGGACGCCAACGGGCTCCGTCCGGGCGATGTCATTGTGGTGTCTCCCCGGCTTTCTGAAGTCAAGGTCGCCCTTGAGGAGCTGCTCGGGGGTGGTACTAGTGTTAATCCTCACGCTCTCCGTGTTCTGACGAGCAAGGCTGTTCCCAACTCCTCGCCGCTCTCGTTGTCTCCGGAGGACTGTGTGTCGCCGTTGTCGAACTCGGCTTCCTCCCCCGTGTCCGTAAAATTTCCTGAGCTCCAGACACTGATTGCTGGACCCGAGAAGAAAGAGTATCCGGTCGACCTGTTGCTTCCGGACATCAAGAACAGCATCTATGCTACGGATGAGTTCCGCATGTTCTCTTTCAAGGTCCGGCCGTGCTCTCGTGCTTACTCCCACGATTGGACTGAGTGCCCTTTTGTTCACCCGGGGGAGAATGCTCGGAGGCGTGATCCGAGGAAGTATCACTATAGCTGCGTCCCTTGCCCCGACTTCCGGAAAGGGGCTTGTCGGAGGGGAGACTTGTGCGAGTATGCACACGGGGTGTTTGAGTGCTGGCTCCATCCAGCGCAGTACCGCACTAGGCTATGCAAGGATGGCACGAGCTGCAACCGCAGGGTTTGTTTCTTTGCTCACACGAACGAGGAGCTCCGCCCTCTTTATATGTCCACTGGGTCTGCTGTGCCTTCTCCAAGGTCGTCTGCCTCTGCTGCGATGGACATGGCTGTGGCGATGGGTCTTATGCCGAGTTCCCCATCCTCTGTTTCTGCGGTCATGTCTCCCTTTACACCGCCCATGTCTCCATCTAATGGCCTTTCACACTCTACACTTAACTGGCCGCAACCTAATGTGCCCACACTGCATCTTCCGGGGAGCAGTCTCCAATCCAGTAGGCTGCGCTCATCTCTTAGTGCTAGAGACATGCCGGTGGATGATTACTCCCTGATGCAGGATTTTGAGGCCCTGCAGCTAATGAATGATTTGTGCCTATCCCGGTTGGGTACTTCCTCGGTTGGGAATCGATCTGCTCGGTCTAAGACATTGACTCCATCAAACCTTGAGGACTTGTTCACTGCCGAGATCTCTTCATCTCCAAGATACAATTCGGAGCAGGGGGCTATGTTATCTCCATCCCATAAGACTGCGATCCTGAACCAGTTCCAGCAGCAGCAGCAGAGCCTGCTCTCACCAATCAATACCGGTGTGTTCTCTCCCAAGTCGGTCGATCCCCAGCGGCTGCCCGGGCATAACACACTCCTGCAGGCCTCGCTAGCAAATTCTTCACCAGGCCGCATGTCACCCCGGGGTCTAGAGCCAATCTCTCCGATGAGTTCACGGCTAGCTGCGATCACTCAACGGGAGAAGCAGCAGCAGACTCTTCGTAGCCTGAGCTCCCGTGATTTAGGATCTGGCAGCTCTGCCATCCCTGGTGCATCCATGAGCTCTTCGTGGTCGAAGTGGGGTTCACCATCTGGAGCAGCCGATTGGGGAGTGAATGGCGAGGAGCTGGGGCGTTTCAGGAGATCATCTTCCTTTGAGCTGAGGTCCGGAGGTGAGGAGCCTGACCTCTCCTGGGTCCATACTCTGGTGAGGGAGTCCCCACCAGAGAAGCTTGTTACCACTGAGGTGTCGGCATCGGCTGTGGCTGTGACTGGTGCAGCGGCAACTTCTGTTGGAACTGCAGCATTGGCACCTGCTACTGGTGGTGAAGGCTCAAATTCAGTCACCCTTATGGATGGTAATGATCAAGCTGCTGCCCTTGGTGCTTGGCTGGAACAGATGCAGCTAGAACAGCTGCAGCTGGATCAGATGGTAGTTTAGTGAAAATGCTAAATTCTACTGAAGTTCTTTTGGAGTGATCATGAATAGCTGAGTAAATAGTATTTTTTGGTTAGTTGGAAAGGGAGGTCGTCAAGAATGGAGAAGAGGGGAGGTAAAATTTCTAGATTCATTTTCATTAAAAAAACTATTTATTTTTACTTCAAGTGGAGTTAGACAGGTATACCGGAGGGAGTTTATCTCTGGGTAATGCAAGGTTTTCCCGGGTAAATCGCTCCCCCGATACCTTATATTTTTTATGTGGCTTTGCCTTCAATCTCTAAAGATGAACTATATATTTCTTTGGGATGAAACTTTTGGCTAGACCTGTGGTTTTTTTTGACTTGAATCCCTTTTGCCAATTATGATACTATTGTTTTGCTGGTAAGCTGAAGTCTGTTTAAAGAAGGATGAAAACCTGGAGATGTGTCTATTTATATGTTGCAATGTTGCAATAGCTCATATTATTCTGAATTGTCTTAATCGTTTCTTTAAAATGTTGTTATTGCCCAGCATGCGGTGACAAAAACAGGTCGTAAGGATTGTGTACCATGTATTGTTGAATTCAAGTTTAATGCTATATTTCATAATTCATTATTTTTAATAGTTATCCTTTTATATTTATATTTTCTTTTACTTGCAATTGCATTTATCTATTTGTTACCGTTATTTTCCCATTTATTTTGATTCTCATAAGTTCGTCTTAGTTAATATGTGCCAAGACTCTGGTTTGTTCATTAAGAAACTCTATCCTCATATCTTGGGATTCATGCAGACTGCTTGTGATTGGATGTGATGGATGAAGGTTGGGATATTATTTAGTGTGGTATTTGGTGTCATCTAGTGCACCTAATCACACCATGGGTATAGGGCTCTCACATGGGGCATGTTTGGTTCGGCGAAGTACGTCGAAGTGGAAAATCCTGAAATCGAATTCCTGAAATCGAATTTTGCGTACGAACGATGATATGTGAACGCATGTCTAGTTCTTCCGTTTGGATGCTGTGAAGAATTGGAGGTTGGAAGTAGCAATTTATGAATGAGTTGTTTGGATGTTTTGAAGAAGTGAAATTTGGAAGTGATAAGTTTATTATTATTAATATAGTAATTAGTTCTTAATTACATAATAATAATTAGAGATTTTGAATTATCTTCCACTTTATTTATCCATATTAAGGGTGTATCCCACATTGTTTTCATAATGTACAAGTTCGTCCACTTTTGACGGAATCCGTTCAGTGATGACGGTCAACTGCTTTTGACCAAATTTTTTAATCAAAATATTTCTCAATTCTCCTCTTTCCTCTCACCCCCCCTCCCTTGCAGGTAGGCTGCCACCTCCGCAGCTCCCCCCCTCCCAGTCACTGCCGTCGCTCCACCCTCCCCCTCCTCACTACAGCCCCCCTCCCTTCCGTCCCCTTCCCTGCCCCCGACGCCCTAGCCAGAAGCAGCCGCTCGCGCGTGTCGCAGCGTCGCTCGCCCCTACCGTCGTGTTGCTCGCCTCTGCCGCCTTGCTGCTGCTTCCGCTCGCCCGTGCCGCTTGCCGCTGATGCAGCGTCGAGCCGCTGCTCGCACGCGTCGTCGCGCTGCTCGCTAATATTATTGTTACCGTTGTTGCGGGGGAGCGGGGGCGGGGAAGGGGGGTTAGCGGAGCCTGCGGCGAGGAGGGGGGTGACAGAGAGATGGGGGGCCTGCAGCAAGGAGGGAGGAAAAGACTGATTTTTTCGTCCAAAAAATGAGTCAAACGAGTTGACCGTTAGGAAGATGCGGTTTTCGTCAAAAGTTGGAGAGCTTGTACAATATGGAAACAATGTGGGGTGCACCCTGAATATGGATAAATAAAGTGGGGGTTAAGTCAATATTTCTCTAATAATTATTATCATTATAATAAATTTTATTGTAAAAAGTGGATTTTGCATATTAGAAATTAATATTACATTTTTTGCTAGTTTGGATTTTTTTTTAGTGTTTGTACTTTGTAGCTTAATAGTATTTAATTTTTTGATATGTCCTAGCTAACTAATTAACTTACTAGAAATTAATATTTAGGTAAATTAATAATTAATGACTATTACTAACTATTTAATGTATTAGAAATTAACACTTAATAATATTCATAACAATATATATGTGTGCGTGCGCGCGCACAAGCTAAAAAAGAGATTGCATTTAGAAATCTACATAGCATATGTTGGCCATATCATGAAGGATATGAACCAATGTACATGATGGTGGTGGTTCATACAACCAAATTGATGCATAATATATTACAGTGATTGGGATGCCAATGAATGCGCAACCATATTAGCTCTCCTAGGAATGTAATTGAACGAAACACCACTGATGAGGTTGAGTGCTGCTTGTCCTTCAATGGCATGACGAGCTCGCCACAGTGTGTCCAACTCCTTGTGAAGAATTGCATCAGGAGGTACTTTGCAGTCACCTTCGATAATAATGTTGGCATTCTGTTTCCTCCTATAGAGCTCGAGGGCCAGCCGTAGGGCTAAACCTCTCCGCCTCCAACGGAGATCCTCCCACCTGGTATGCTATGATTGCACCTGGAAATCGTCCCTCATTGTCCCGTAAGACTGCAGCGCCTCCCATGTTATCTTCATAGAAAGCTCCATCAAAATTATTTTTCCAAAAATTTTGTGGAGGGGACCTAGTTCTTGTTGTAGGCTTCATCTTTTCCCCGATGTCTACTCATGCTCTGATAATATTGTCTATACAAATTATACAAATCGGCTTGTGTTGGAAGATTGCTCCATTCCTCACCTTCCATATCTACCACATTTGGTAGAAACTTGAAGTAATTGCGTCATGATCACCACCGTTTAGGATACTCTGGATGTAGCTTTTGCAAGTGAGACTATGATAAAAAGAAAGAAACAATATTGAAAAGATCAAATAAAAAAAGGATTCCCAACTCACATCATTGTTTAATAACAAGGATGTGGAATTATGCATTTAGGGGCTCTTGCTGCAGCCGACAGGAAGTGAGACTATGAAATCCTGTAGGAACTTCACTCCTAACCAAATAAGTGAAGTGGAGCACTTGCAAGAATTCCCATTTCATGGCTCCACTTCATCAATCCTAACAGCCCCCTAAGACAACTGTGATAATTTTGATGTCAAACAGAATGCAGAGTTGGAATTCTTTTTTTTAGAAAATGTTCCTGTTTGTTTGTTGATTAGTGGACGGTAGGAAGGTTCTGCAAAGTTGATTTTTGAACATCTCAGAATTTAGTTTAGGTTTGCATGTGAACCTAATAGGGATTGGGTAAAGTTGTATTAGTGTTCCCTTTTCCACAAGTAGGATAGCCTAGTTGTATATTGTAGCAGAATTTTAAATTATGGACAGCTCTCAAGTATTATTTTTTACTTGGGGTTTCCTTATACCCACCAGAGATCTTAGCCATCCATGCCACTTTCCCTTGGTTAACTAATATTTGTGAAAACAGTACTTCTAGCCTGTACCTCCTCAAGATCTTGGCCATCCTTGCCACCACCTTCGTCAAACTTTCATTTATGAAATAGTAGATCATTGTGAGTAGCGAGCCATTGACTGTGTTGCTGGGTTGCTCTTGTGTACTTTAGATGTAATTTGGTTGAAAGATTCTAATGCCCAATGTGGATGGTCAAGCTGAACTTGAATCTTACATCGAGTCCTTACTGCTTCAAAAGCCAGTATTGGAGCACAAAAGAAGTGGTTGGCATGTTGTCAACGTTTGTCTTATGATTTTGTAAGAGAGAAAATTGGTTACCAGTGAGGACCTACTAGTGAAGACTTACTTTATGATAGATGATGGAATCGTTAGATGTGCAATCATCACCTTGCAATGGTAGGGAGGAGAGGTGTACCGACCCATTCATGATGATGATGAGAGTTGTGGTTGACTTGTACCGGGAGACTGAAGGACGGTTCCGGTTGGAGGTGGTGTTGCAATCTCGTCAGTTGGTCGAAGTTCTTACATAATTTCACAGTTAAATCATTCATCCTGCAGTATACAAGTTAGAGGCTCGTCTCGTGGTGGTTTAGGTTTTGGAAACCAAGACTATTACAGGAACACCCTGATGGTGATTGGGACTAGTTGGAGTTTGATGCCGAAAAACAGGCACATCTGTCTTGGGGATAAAATCAAGTCGACTTACTCGGTTTTTTGATATTGGAATTTCTTCTTTAGAACATATTCCTTTGAATTTGATTGGAGAATATTATCTTGTATGTGCGTAATCTTGCTTGTTGATTGTTACAATATGGTGCTCTTAACATGCTGCTAGTGTGATCTTAGTTCTTGGTGAAACCAGGAACTCAGCAGATATTTGCCAGTCCAAACATAATTTACCAAAGATCTGTAATCTTGGGGTCATGGCTTTGGATGTAACAATATTGTTGGTTTTTTGGGTATGTAGCTCCTGCTAGTGAAATTTTGGGAGAGTGCTATAGACAATGTCAGTATCCAAATCTTCTAGGTGCCTTTCTTTGAGTGAATACATGTAGTCTGTATTCTATCTTTAGACCCAGGTAACCATGAAAACAATGGACAGGTTTCTGTGTCAAATTTATTCATGGTTTTTTGGGCCCCCCGGCCTGACCTTCATTACAAACTATATGCAATCAATATGGGGCGTGGTTTTAGTTGGTTTTGTTTGCCTGCATTGAATGAAACTGAGAAGAAAAGAATTACAGAATTTTGTTAGGTGTGTGCACTGTGCAGTGCATTTTTGGTTATACTTAGGTACTAATTGGTTTTGGTTGCTGAGAAGTCTTCTTGTGCTTTGTTAAATTGATTGCTGATCTAGTTGGATCCAACTCAAATGTTTAATTAGACTCACAATACCTAATTAGTTGGGTTTAGCCTGTTGATTCTCGGTACCTATTCTTTTTGTTGATGTTGTGGCATCATGTGGTCTCATTATGAGTGTTGCATGATGTCAGTGGTCAGTATTAAATTATCGGTTGAACTGGTTAATTTGTGTGAGAAGTAGCAGATACATCCTTGTTTCAAGCACATGCTCTGTATATTTACCGACTCTTTCAGATGTCAGATGTCCAATAGTGATGCTCTGGTTTGAAATTTCCCTTGCTCTTAGGACCGGTTGCATATTCTTATTCCAAGCACATGGTCTGTATTTTTATGACTTTCAGATGTCCGGTAGTGATGCTCTGGTTTGAAATTTCTCTCCTTCTTAGGACCTGTCCTCTATGCCTTCAACTTATGAGAAATATTTACGACATTCAGGTGTCTTCCTTCTGTATTGAAGCTCTGATCTGAAATTTCCTGTGCTCTAGGACCTATGTGCCTTGGAATTATTAGAAGCATGAAATATAAATGTAATTATAGGGACAAAAAGCTGGTTAAGCTCAGCATAAACTGTTTATGACTTGAGAGAGGGTGAATGATCGTGGTATCAGTAGTAGACGAGATCAGTAGCGGAGTTAGAACTCTTTTTTATTGTCGTGGATTTTCATTTGGGTGAATGTGTGTTATTGTGGCATGTAGTAGAAAATGTCCACAAAGAAAGCACGAACCCCACACAAGCTAAGTAAGATCAAACAAGAGCAAATAGGCCAATAGGAATCATATTTAAATCGCCTCTTTTCTTTTGGTCGAGACATCAAGAAAGAAAAATTAACTCATCCCTTATACGATATCACTAAACGGAGTAGACATCTCTCAAAACTAATTTTTTTTTTCTAAGAAGTGAAAACTACCGGATAATGTAAAAATGGTCAATTTCCTTGAACCCTAGATGAGTATACAATTGAGAACCACTTTTGTCCCTATATTGTAGGGGTGAAGAAAATCCTAATAAGCAATTAGGAAACTTGAATTAATTATTGAGTCAGTCAATCTACATCCCTTGAAATCAGCAAAAGAATTTTTTTTTATTTTTTTATTTTTTACTTACCCTCAACATTATTTTTTCATATTGAGGGTGCTTCCTACTATTTTAACAGAATATAAAATTCTTTCCACTTTTGACGGAAATTGTTTCCGACTGAAGGTCAACTTGTTTGATCATAATTTTTTGACAAAAATATCATTCGTGAGCATCCCGACTTCCTTGCGAGCAGCCTTCCGTCCCCACTTCGGAGGAGAGGAAGAGGTTATGGAAGAGGAGGAGGGCTATTGGGGGGCGAGAAGGAAGAATACGGGAGTATTTTTGTCCAAAAAAATGGATTAAAAGAGTTGACCGTTAGGAAGAAACGGTTTCCGTCAAAAGTTGCGGTTTTGTACATTATGGTAAAATAATGGTATGCACTCTGAATATGGGTAAGTAAAGTGGAGGATAAGTCAAATTTTTTTTAAAAAAAATTTAAATTCCATCCAAATTGTCAAATCCAAATTCTGATATGTCCGGACCAAAATTTTTACCACTTACCACACTAACTAAACGCGCTGGAAAATCTAAAATTTTGATTCGTCAAAACTGAAATTCTAGGTCTGTATTTTCTGGTTGAAACATATCTCGACATTTTGTTCGCTAATTGCGACACTAGAGCTGACAAATTATTTTGAAAATCCTGACAAATGATGATTGAGATGAGATTCTGTATTTTGAACCACGAAACTCTTGGTTTTCATTTAGTTGTGGATGTAACCAATTTACTATTAAGTACATAGCAAAAAGAAATATTCTCGTTGGTGCGTTTTCGATTGAATACTACCGATTGTCTGGCTGGATACCCAACATGGACAAAGCTCATAAATTCATCCACTTTGGACTTAAGCTTAAGTGTAATTCTATAATTTTTGTGTAATTCTATAGTTTTTGCTTATTAAAATTTCAAGTTCAGAAAGAGTTGCTCTCAAGTCAAACCTGAACTTAATTTTTTGATCAATCTAAAATTTGGACACTATTTTTTCTTAAGAGTCGAGGTCGAGCACATGAAGATGCTCGCTAAAGCTTGACTCATTAACCACCCTAGTTTTTGGTTGAAAAAAAATTACAATGATCAGAAACCAATACCGGTGCTAGGCAATAAAATGCTGATTTGGTAAAAGGAAAATACATCAACCTTTATTAATCAAAATTTTTTTTTTTTCAATTCCGCCCATTTTAGGGTCATGTCCTCTCTCTTAAAGTAAACAAAAAGCACACCAAAGAAAAATGGATTCTGTGAATGTGATCACATTTGATCCAAAGCCAAAAAAAAAACAAAAAAATAATGCACATAATTATGATTAAAGTATGTGAAATAGTTTTATAGTTTTTTAATTTTTTAATTAATTTTTGGCTTTGGAATACTCTAAAATTTTGACCCCAAAATAGTCCACACTCAACACTATAACAAAGGTCCAAAAACTTATTTCGATATGGGCAATGCAAACGTGCACGTAACGCCAATTATGACGAATTTGGAAATTTATAAGCAATAAGCAAGCAACAAATTTTAAGAAGAATATGAAAAAATATGACAGATTTAGGTACGGGTGTAAACTAACCAAGCTAGCTCCACCTGTTTATTAAAAATGTCGAGCTCAAGCTTACGAAGAGCTTAACATAGTGTTAACTAGCTCGACCCATGAGAAGTTCGTTTAAATTAGATTTTTTTTTAATAAGCTTTAAACTATAGATGAGCTTAAGTCTAATTTAAATTTGTTTATGCGTTTGTCGGGATTATTAATATACGTTAGGTGATTCTAGATTGGACAATTAAGTAAAATAATTTTAGATTGTAGTTACATTTCATTCTAGACTTTATTTTATGCTAAAACATAGAATAGCCGAACAAATTTTTTGAACATACAATTTATTTTGGGAATTAAATTGGTATTTTAAAAGCAGTAATCCAACGAACATTCTAAATAAACATTTGAGCAAATACTATAAAAAGTAACTATTGTCGAAACCAACTCGATTCACCTATAAAACATGTCTATTATTATTCTCAAGACTATGCTTTTAATTTCCACAAACTAACCTTTTAAGTTAATAAATTAAAGAACGTGCACATGCGTAAAAAATATTGTTAAAAAAAATTTAAATATAAAATTATTATAAATATTGTCGCTTATAGGAATTGAACTCAAGCAACCAAGAAAAAAAAAATCTTCTACCTTAGCCACTTGAGTTAGAATTATTTAGTTGTAAATAAATAGTATTAGGTAGTTAAATAATTATTTATTTTAAAAAATAGTTAGTTGTGTATTTACAAGCGGTTTAAACGGCTTAATTTTGAGCCATTTCATTTTCAAGTCTCATTATAAGAATAAAGATATGCATATTATCCAAAATTTCTTCCATCTTTTAAATGAAAATCATAAGGTGTCAATCTAATGGTCCAAAAAAAGAAGAAGAACTAATAGGCATTTAGACCATGAATTTTATACCAGTTTAGAGGTTAAGTCCTAACATATCAAATTGGAAAATTTAGGCTCTGAATTTTTATTATTTTTTCAAAATTTCAATTATACCCTCATTTTCAACATGAATTGGTTTTGCATTTATACTCATGTTGAGAGTAAAATAAAAAATTTTAATGGATTATTTACACTAACTATCTCTAATTTTTTTTTTAACACGGGGTACCCCTGCTTTTAAATTAATTACACTAACCACCCCTCTTTTTATAAAATAAAATAAAAATAGGAATAGTTAGTGTTATAACATTTTATTTTTATCTTAAAGTAAGAATATTTCATATAATAAACAAAAAAATTAGGGTTTGTCAGTGTAATTAGTTTAAAAGTAGGAGTATCCAATGTAATAAACATAAAAATAGGCTTTTGATAAGGGCACTGCACATTTTACTCGGGGCTAGCCCATTGAAAAATAAGAAAAAATTACAAGTTTGCCATCATGAAAGTTACTCGGGGCTAGCCCACTGTTATAATCAGGACTGTCAAAATTTTGGCAGTCCTACCACTTGGAAGGACTGTCAAAATTTTGACAGTCCTACAAATTGTTAGGACTGTCATAATTTTGACAGTCCCACAAGCTATGTGGACTGTCAAAATTTTGACAGTCCTAATTTTAACCCACTGAAAATTTTATATAAAACTAGGACTGTCAGGATTTTGACAGTCCCACAAACAATGAGGACTGTCAAAATTTTGACAGTCCTTATTTTAATTGTCAGAATTTTTTTTAAGTTTATTTCTATTTAGTTAGTTTTGGATTTTGATTTTTTTTTATTTAGTTTAACATCCAAAATAAAATATGTTATCATTGAACAAAATAAAAAAAAAAAAAAAATCTACCGTACGAATATTACGTCTGCCGTCGATCAGACTTCAAACGGCCATAACTATTTGTTTTCAAATCGTTTTTCGTCACACAATAGGTATATTTGTATGTTTTCGACGAGAGTAACACAATTCGTGTAGAGAGAATTTTCATCCGAAGTAAGACGTACATATTACGGGCAAAAATATAAAATATAAAACTTTAAAGTATCATAACTTTTGACTGGGAGATCGAAACAAGCTCCAGTTTGAGCCAAAATGACCGTATGGAAAAGTACTTCGGGATAAACAGTTTCATCGTTTGACGGACTTTCCAAATTTTTAGAATCGCAAAAAAACGATGTTTCGACCTCCAAATTTTACTTTTTGTAATTTTTTTTTTTTTTTACAAAATTTTTAATGTACCATTAATAAATTTACTATTTTAAATAACAGAATACTTTAAATTATTTTAAGGATAGAAATTTCAAGGATATTTTGAAATTGGCCCCCCCAACAATTAACAAAAATAAATGAACAGAAAAAAAATTTTTAGGACTGTCAAAATTTTGACAGTCCTACCAATTTGTAGGACTGTCAAAATTTTGACAGTCCTAAAAATTTAACATATATTTTTAGGACTGTCAAAATTTTGACAGTCCTTACAATTGGTAGGACTGTCAAAAGTTTGACAGTCCTAAAAATATATGTTGAATTTTTAGGACTGTCAAAATTTTGACAGTACTTTCAATTGGTAGGACTGTCAAAATTTTGACAGTCCTAAAAATTTAACATACATTTTTAGGACAGTCCTTAAATTTTTAGGACTGTTGAAATGCCTACAGTCCTATATAAATTTAGGACTGTAGAAAATTCTACAGTCCTTAATATACATAGGACTGTAGATTTTCCTACAGTCCTAAATCTATATAGGACTGTAGGAAAATCTACAGTCCCGTCCGATACTGCTCGACGTTGTCGACGATTCTCGACATTTTATGCCCTAAAATCGTGTTCGATTCTCTACATTGTCGACTTTGGGAGCCATCGACAAGGAGGACGAAGTCTCGGAGAGTTGGAGAGCTCCGCCGGCGGGAGGGGGGAGGGCTCCGGTGGGGCGGGGAGGGTTTGGGAGAAGGGTTTGGGAAAGTGGGCTAGCCTCAAGTAAAATAATGGGCTAGTGTGAGTAAACTTTGCTCAATCCTGGGCTAGCCCCAATCCTGGGCTAGTCCCAAGTAATATGTGCAGTGCCCTTATCAAAAGCCTAAAAATATAGGAATAGTTAATGTAAATAGTCCTTAAAAAAAAATCTAGGGTCTAAAAACTCTGGTTGTTACGACTTAAACTCTAAGTTGGTATAAAATTCAGAGTACAAAAAAAAAAAAAAAAAAGGAAAAGAAGATGAGGTATGATTAGTACGCGAGGAGAATGATATCCGCCTATAAATACGCCTTCCTTCCTTCCCTCAATTCCCATCTCCCGCAAAATCTCCTCTCTTTTCTCCCTACTCAAATTAGGGTTAGTGTTTCTTCCTTCTCTTCAAATAATTAGAAATTAAGTTTCAGATTGCACCCACTGGCTGAGATTCCAAAAGGGGGAACAGATCAGGTTAGGGTTTCGTTTCATAAAGATCCTAACGGTGAAGAAAACTCGGGACTTTGCAATGACAGTCGAGGTACTTCGAGTTTTTCATTAGATTTTCCATTTCTCCGATGGTAGAGTTCTTATTTTGACATACCTCTTCTTCTTGGCGGCTTTGTTTCGATTCAAAAGTATAGGAAAGTTTTGGGACCAATACTTTGCTTTGGAGGATATTTGTGAGAATCAATGACTAAAATTGAGGGTTTTGGAAAGGGGATATGTAGGTTTAAATCCCCCCATTCCCCTTACAGTAAAGTTCTATTTTTTTGCTAGCTTCTGCGGTTGTTATATATATAATTTTAGGGTTTTGCTATTGAACTCTGGATATCTGGAAATTACCGGCTGAACTATAGCTTTTTTGGTAGTGTGGCATTTTGGTGTTCAGTGTGTCTGCTATCCATGGGATGGACCTGAAGTCTTTTGATAGAGGCTATGGAGTTTTTGAATTACTACGGAAAATGGTACGCTCACACGCTGTTAAAAAAAAGAAAAAGAAACTCTTTAAGGAAATGCTGAATCTTCTTGGAAAGCTTCTTTGATTGGAGATTTCATTATTTGACTAAAATTTCGTTTTAGGTGCTTCTGGATCTCCTGCTGCATCTGGACAGAGGTTTACAGTAAGAAATTCTTTTTTGAGCTTCAATAGCTTTACATTATCGTCACTGTTGTATGTCTTTGTAGGTATTTCTGGAGGTCATGATCCAAGTGGTGAGATTGCCTCCGCAAAGATTACTACCTTTGGGGAACCATGTGGTTTTGTGCCGGTAAGCACCTTGCCGATCATACATTTATTATAAATTTATAATGTGAATGGAGAACACATTTATCAGTGCTACTTAAAAGGCATGTTTATACAAATTCTTGATCTTTGGATTTTACCCACCATGTTAGAAGCAATGCCGAGGATGCATTACTGGAATTGAATGGAAAAGCCATTGGGAAAAAAGACAGTTCATCTGTCATGGGCTGAAGCTTTGCTAACAAGCAGGTATTGCTTTAAGTCATAAATATTAGTATCTGTGTTCACAAGTTGGCACTTCTTTTTTGTGATGTTATCTCAGGGCATTGAATCTACATAAAACTTGAGACAATAGATCAGCATATAGTTGGGATTGCCCATTGTCATGTACCTTGTTTATACCGTAAAATATGTTTGGGATTGCCGATTGTCATGAACCTACACAGGAGGAATTAGAATTCCAATAGATTAGTACTGTAATTGGTAAATTTTGAAAAAGTCCAGTCAGATGTTCCTGCTGGGCAACCAAATATAGCTGGTGGTTATATGCAGTTCAATTTTGATCCAAGCATTGCAAACTTAATTTCATTCTGCAATTAGACATAGACAATGAGTGTGTAGGATTTTACTCAACTTGATAATTCAAATTCATTACTTATAAGTCGGCTCAATTCATTAACCACTTGTGCAAACAGAAGCGTTTTCTATCTTTATTTTTCTTCCCATACTACATAATTTGATAGCATCCATACACGATTAGAATACTGGAATTATTTAGCTGAATTCTGTGACAAAATTTAACTTAAACAGAAGGCGGAAGTTGTCCTTTTTAGGAAGGAAGAGACGATGATTAATTCTCTTTCAGGTTGGTCAGGAATGAAGAATACCCAATTAGAATAAAAACTTGCCATGCATATACATCACATACATGCACATGAAAATGCGAATCGGGCTAATTGTGCTCTATAAATATTATCATTTATGAAGATAATCAAGTTTTGGATGACATAATATTACCTCTTTGTTGAGATACCATGGGTCCCGTGGACTCTTTACAGGCAAGTGTAGCATATAGCTTTGTTGAGGTTGTTGGACACACCAAAGCAACATCGCCACTGTAAGTTAATTGTTTTGAAATTCAGGATTAACTATTTCATCTATAGCTAGTAATAATTCCGCATCAACAAAAAATTATCTGTACCACCAAATACATATATGATTTGCTATTAGCTGCTTTGTAGCTGGTATCACTGTATTGAAGGTGTCATTATTCCATTTTATGTTTCTGCACAGATGTCAGGGTTTACACGCACAAGCAAAAGAGAACATCAGTTACTGAATTATAGGACATTGGCTTTGATAAGAAGATTTAGCATTGTTAACCTACCTGCACCCATCCTAAGCATAGGGCAATGATGTTACGTTTGCATGAAGTGCCTTCTGAACATTAGGGATATTAAAATATGTATCCACGTGTTTAGAGGAAAGATCGTAATATCCCAACTGATTGACGTTTAAACATCCATAATTACTAAACATAAATTTATGCTGTCTTCAAAATATAGTTTTCTATTAAAAAGAGCATTTAAAGAACAAGTATTTTCCACAATGGCAGTCCCAATCCTTTTGTCAGCATCAAAGCAATTTGGAGCATAAATATTTTCTTGGTCAATGTGTCCTAATACACTGTATGTAATGTTTAGAGCAGCCTTGTCGCATACATGATCAACATTTCCAGAAAAATTGCACACTGAGCGAACTTAAGCATAGGTCTGGTCTGAGATTAGGGCAAGACTCCACTCATACTCAAAAGTATCCAGGATAGAAGGACTTTTTTTTATCAAGAAAAGCATTCCCAATCTAAAGTAGGTAAAATAACAATCTAATTAGTAATATTCGAATAACAAAAGAGTAGTTAATTAAAGTCACCGCAATGCCTCGAAGATTGATGGCTGTCCGATTGCTGAGTTTGTTGTTATAAAGGATCCTAAGTGCTACCTTGGAATATATTTTCCTGCGTAACCCTCTCCTGTAATATAAAAGTCGCGAGCTTTGTGCTGTGGGAATTTCTCCAACCATTTTATCAGAAATTCTGTTATTCTTTTATCTCCATTCTTATCATAATCAGAACTTGTGTTTGAATAAGAAAAGCCAATTCCAGCAGGCAATTACATTTGCCATTGTAAGGAAAGCAGAATAGAATAATAGAATAAGCTTTGCTTAGATAACCATAGGAGTAACTAATTATCTATGGATGTAAGTCCCACAATTTGTTTATTGCTAACTCTCACCATTGTTCCATGCATGCTTATTTCTGATAAGTGTTTGACCATCACTATTGACTCTGAAGGGTTCAAGTTCGTTCATGGCATCATATTCCAAAGACGAGCAGGCTTTCATATGATAAACAACAAAGAGAAACATATATAAGAAACATATATAATCAGATATTTCTCTATGAAAATGACATTTATAGTTTGATCATTTACCTCCATTTATCCACAAAACACGAGGATTAATAGAAGATTTGTGATATCCCAAAGTCGAGCAGGCTTTCATATGATAAACAACAAAGAGAAACATATATAATCAGGTATTTCTCTGTGAAAATGACATTTATACTTAATCATTTACCTCCATTTATCCACAAAACTCGAGGATTCATAGAAGAGTTGCGAGGAGAGTCGACAAAGTAATAGAAGCAATATGATGCAAAATGGTACATTTAAAGTTAGATACTTGCACAATACGATGTTTGAAATTTAAATTTCCATCCAATTTTTTGGCTGGTTCATCCGCTTCCTTTTCTAATGACGGTATATGGCCTCATCAGGATGATGGCGGCTTAAAAAGTAGTAGCTAAACCAAAATACTAAGCGCTCTCGCTCCTCTTCCTCTGCATAATCCATCCCTTGGGATCTAGGTTATTTTTAAGGACTGTATGAATGAATGCTCAATTTTGTGTAACTAGGCAGTGGTCTCCAACTGCCAGTCTGATAGGAAAGTATATTTTGAACTACTTCTAGGGCCTCTTTGGTTACCGTGAATTGGATGGAATATACTGAAGTAACTGAACTAGATCAATTCGGTGTTCGGTTAACACGAAACTAGGAATGTTAATTCTACTTGGAATCTCAATTACCACTTTTTTTGTACGAAGAAGTGGAATAGAAATTCACTCATTTTATGAGTGAATTACATTTCCACGAATTTGAATTGACAGAGATTCTCACGTGGCAATGGTAATTTCATCTTTGACAAGAATAAGATGGTTCTTTCCAATATGTTTTCTTACTTATTGTTGGAGGAGTTAATCACCCCTCCTCAAATGAAAAAGGTGATTGTAGCCACCAATTCATGGAAACCAAAGAAATGGAAGAAAGTGTAATTAGAGTTCATTGAACTGAGCCACCAGGGGGTGGCACAGAGGTAGGGGCTGGTGAGGGTAAACGGTGAGGTTGCTGGGTTCTAGCTCAGACCGCCGCAAAAAAAAGATGAACTGAAGTATGCAAAACAAACAAAACAAGCACATTAAATTGAAATCGCTTCATGATTGTCATTTCCCTGAATTGTAGCAGTTCATTTAATTCCAATTCACTGCAACCAAACAGGCCCCTTATGATACTCCCTAAGCATCGCCGCAGGATAAGGACCATAACTTGTGAACTATGTTTAGGAGGATATAAGCACCAACAAGGAGAATTCAGCACCTTCCTCTTAATTGGCATCTATGACCATTTTTGACAATTGACACCTTTCGTCGCTATTGAAAGGCTACATTTACCTTCGTGTTCCACTACTGAATGGGCTGTATTCGCCCTCTTCTTCCATTTGTTGAACCTTTCCTAAAGATAATACATAGGAAAGCATTTTTTTACTTCTTGTTGTGAACTAACTTGAAGCAGAAAATGGCAAACGAGTATAATTTTCACCGTTATTAAATATATTGATAATTTAAATGAAATATAAGGATGTATGGCAAGTCCATGAATTCATCACTGAGCCATGCAGAATCTTGGAAAAAAAAAATCAATTGTTTGGATGGAACTGACCACATATTCTGCATTTTTATTAGCTACATGGATAGTTACGATTTCTTATCTGCCAATGGTATTGTCATCAATTAGTAATTATTTGCTGTCTTTTAGTTCATAAAGTATGTGCTTTTAGGTTCCTAGGGTAGATTTTTCTGATGTTGTTGTATTGATAACTTGTCTCCTTGAGAAGCCCAATATGGACTTGTTCAATGAACTTGGCAGATAAGAACTTGTGAATTTAAAAGATGAGATGTATGTACCTCCGGAGTATGAACTTATATTTTGCTTTAACCACCTCGTCTCTCCATTTTGAGTATAATTTTTTTTTGGCTTAAAAACGAACTGACATTCGATATGAAACTCGATCTGCTTGTATTTTATAGTATGCTTCACATAATGTAGTTGAACGGGACAGGTTTTTCCCCTCCTATCTTTCCACTTATAGACTAAGCAAAATCCTGAAAAATAAGCTGGGGGAAAAATCTCAGAGGAGTTTTTCCTGGTAGTAGTCTGTTGGCTGCAGTTGAAAGCTTGTTATTATTGAGCTGGCCTCTTTAGCCTGTTTTAATGTGGTTTTAAAGAGAAGTAGCTGGGTGGATGTAATGTACATTGTCTTTTATATTCTTTATCTTGGTAAACGTTTCCATTGGTCAATATAAAAAAAAACATAAAATTTTCTACAAACATATTTTAGTTAAATTAGCTGTAGGGAAATTGTTTTAGGAAAGTTTTAAAGAGAGAAACATTCCGCCATTCTGTCTGGCGGAATTTTGGTCGATCGTTGGCAGGCAATCGACTCTTAACGACACTTTCACCGTCTATATATATTGGATACTATAAATTGAAGGGGGTGCATTAGAGCTTCTCCTACACATTTCTCTACATAGTCCTCTACTATCTTATATTAAGAAGCTCTTTATTCACAAGTTTTCCATTCAGAAGTTCTCAATTCAGAAGCTCTACGTTCAGAAGCTCTTTACCATGTAGTCTTTTACAATCTTTTTCAGAAGCTCTCCTTTTAGAAGCTCCAGAATCTCTATTCGTCATGGATCAAATCATAGGAATATTATGTTCGCACGAAGGTACACTAAATAGATTACCTTACTAAGGAAGTTTTCCTAACTTCTTTTAACTTATCAGAATATCACATTAGATAATTTACGCAATCTTATTATCGATTGTTTTTCTATCCTATATGAATTTATATTAAGGTACAATTTTTTCCTCTACTTGTTTACTATTTAGATGGTGAAGAAACATATAATTTTGTTCTTGAAGTTAATTTACATCCACCTTATATAAATATTTATGTTACTTTACCATTTTGCCAAGAATTGATACTATAACTAGTTAACGGACTTCTAATAACTAAACTGTTAATATTGGTCGTAGTACTTCTCACCAAATTGTTTCACTGAAGAAGAACATATATTAGATGATGATGATGATGATGAAAATAGTGATGATTTAATTAAACATTTAGATGATAAGTTAGATAATAATATTTGCACTCTTGAATTATTTGTCGAAAAATTATTTGAAACTCATTCTAAAGTTAGAATTATTATATAACAATTAAAATAATTTTACTTGTTCAGCTACTTTAAACAATGTTCGGAGAATTGTATATAAACTTGATGAACCAAGTTGTAATTAGAGAGTATATGCTAAAGTCGTTGGTAAAGGCCGGACATTTATGATTTGTACACTAGAAAATCGACATTTTTGTTCAGGTGGACTTACAACTGGATGTTATCGATTAGAAACTGAACAAGATAATTGATAAAATTAGTGATAACCTGTCATATAGTTCATCACAATTGTAAATGATATATATAGAGAACATCGAATATGTATTGACTATTCTAAAGCTTGGAAAGCTTGAAAAATTGCTTTAGCTGAAATAAATGTTAGTTATGTTGATGCATATATTAGTACTGAAGAGTATACTTTTACAATTTTAGATATACATTTTGAGAACAAATATTTTATAAAGACATAAAAAATAATAACTTTCAAAGAATATTTGTTTGTATTAAAGTATGCATTAATGATTTTTTAAGGAATTGTTTACCTGTGATTATTTTTGATGTTATTTTATTATATTTAGATATCAATGTAATTTATTTATTGCTTGTGCTCAGACCCTAACTACAAATTATATCCAATTTCTTATGTTGTTGAAAGTGAAAATATTGATTCATGAACTTGGTTTTTAAACAATTTTAAAATATCTTTTGAAATATTTTTTAATGAATATGATGCGATTTTATTTATATCAGATAAACAAAAATAATAAATGGTATGCGTGTAACTTTTTTAGAATTATCATATTTTTTGTATTCAAACATTTTAAACAAAAAAAATTAAAGGTGGAATGGCCTAGTGGTAAGGCCAAGGACATGGTTAGGGGAGGGCTGGGTTCGAGCCTTGGGAAGGGGGGTTTCGGGTAGATTTTTTTTTTTAAACTAAATTTAAAAATTCAAGTAACCAGAGTAAGACAATATCAAGTATGGTTAGATAAGCTTGCAAAATTTTACAATGACACAGATGCAGAGTTTTGGTTTGGAAAAATTAAAGCTGAAAACATAAATATTTTTAATTGGATTGTTATAGTAGATAAAACTCGTGTTTTTGCGCACTGAATAACAACTTATACTTTCTTGTCCTAGATTAGATATTAATACTTCAATCTTGTTGAATGTTTAATAGTTGGATTAAAAATTTAAATGATAAACTAATAACAACACTGCTTGATGGTATTAGATAAGATTATATCATTTCTTGACAAAAAAACAGACAAATCGTTGAAAATTTGAAGACATTATTATTCGAAAATGTTAAAAACTATGGCTTGTATCACTAGAGAACAACACATGTTTCAAATGCTATGTGTTAATATCATGAAATAAGTAGAACATGTGATTCGCTTAAACGATAAATATGGTTCATGTTTAAGGTGGTATCATACTTATCTACTATGTATATATGATATATACTTTTTTGTATGAAAATGTTAAAAACTATGGTCCGGATCAATAGAGAACAACACTCGGAGTATTGCTAATTTTTTGTTGGAAATATTATATCATGAAAAAGTAGAACATACGTGGTTCGCTTAAACGATAAATATTATTCGTATTTAAGGTGATATCATACTTATCTACCATACGTACATAAATGTTACACATGTAAGTCTTGTAATTGAAAGCTTGTATCGTGTACTATTTTCTACCGAAAAATTAAGAAGTGTCTATGAGCCACATATTGAACCAATTTCAGTCCCTTACACTCTTCAAAATGCATTGGTTATACAAAGGATATGTAACACAGATATCTGGAGATTTAAGCTCATTCTTCAGAGGAGACAACTTCCATACATAGTTTTACAGAGGCGACTTCACCGTTCACAATTAAACATGACCTCCCAAGTTATTCTTAGTCATGCTAACTACGAGAACTCCAAAAATTCTTGTCTAGCTTGGATTAGGGTTGTCAAACGATGGTTAGCAAACGACGAAATTTGTGCAAATTCTGCCGGTTGGTTTGGCTGAATATTTCTCTAATCCTAATTTTTCCAAAACTTTTTCCTTATAGCCAATTTCCCTAAATATGTTATTCTATAGAAAATTTTCTGAAAAAAAGAATTGTGGTGTGGACTTGGTTGTCCTCATGCAGCTAAGTTGTGGATTGTGTAGTTATATTGTCTATTGAATTGCCAGAATGTATATTGCTCATGAAAATATAGTCAAGAAATACAGAGGAGGTAGCCTCATTTTTGAACCGGAAGTTTAAAAGCATCTTCTGTGGATCTGTCCAATATTAAGGACCGAGATCCCATTGTTTGATCTGTTTTTCCATTACCTCCATCTTCTGCTGCCACATATACACCTTTTGTAATTTATCTGTCTTAGGGAAGGTGGGAAACAACTGTAGTATGCATACACATTATGCTTGACAACACTGCTGATGTAAAAGGCATTATAAATTTGGATCTGCATGCTGAGCTGGAAGCTGGTAAGAAATAGTTTGAAGTTGGGAGGAAATGTACAAACAAAATTTGAGTTGAACAAGGAATATATGGTTCATAGGCAATATGTGTTCCTTGCAAACCTGGTATCACATCCGAAGAGGATGTTGACCCATGATCAGAAAACTGTACTCCAGTGTATTTGTAAGGGGCATGCTGGAAAATGATGTTCAGAAGTACTAGTCTAAGTTCATACTTGGACCAGTTATTTTCAATATAGTCCTGTGTGCTTATTTCTTTTGAAGCAGCACAGTTGTTGCGATTTTTCAAAGCATTGCATGGGGGTCATCTTTTATTCTGAGATGCTGTAAATTTCCCTGTGTGTATGAAGTGAGTGAGTAGATAAACTAACTTCAAGTTTTCAACACTCATTTGTTTAATGAAGGATATCTGACGTCATTGTAATTCATGCCAAGACAATGCTGGCAGAACCTATGGGAGTCGTTGGACGAACCTCCTACAAGAATTCCTTGCGAATTCCATGTCTCTGGATTGTTAATGAGGTCAGTAGAAGCAACTCAGAACCGAAGAAAAATAGGAGGAAATAAGCTTAAAACTGTTTACAACTTATGTGTTTCCGCACAACTCTTTATCCTAAATTTCATGACTTGATAGGAATAATTCAAAGCAAGCGGAGGCACTATTCTTGCTGGGGGATTTTATTTCAACATCAGAATGAGTATTCCCAAAAATGTGTAGAGGTAGCTTCAGATGTCATCAAGATCCAATCCAAGTTGTCTCGTCTCGGGTGAAGCTTTCGACTGGTTTTTACCAGCACAATTTATTGTAATATACATAGCATCTGGTCTCCCAATTGAACAGTAAGTTTTACTGTCTTCAGTTTGTGGTTCCAATAATACTGTTGACCGTCCATTGCAGGAGAGAGGAGCAAATTAGCCAAATGCTTATAGTACCAGCTATTTTTTTAACTGTGGTTAGTAGCATATATCAGCTTCTGGTCAGAAGAGCTCCATGCTTGAACTGGTTCAATGTTGGACTGTTTTACTCTTCGAGAGTGCATTTAATGAGGAAATCTTGTGAGGTTGAGCTTCCAACTGTTTGATGGAAAGGCATCAATGTGCTTCTAATTTAGTTGGATCAGAAATTGCATCTGGCTTCCCAAAATTACAGTTGTGCAACTTAGAATAAATATGCAGTGAAAATCTTAAATGCGACGAACACTCTTTCTAGGCAGTCCGCTACCAAATGCATCATCTCACTGAACCATGACAAGTGAAGTGGATATGATCCAAAATGTTCATAGAGAATCCAGGTTTCATACATGATGCTATGCTGTTTCTTCTATGTACCCCAAAAACTTCCCACAAGTGGACTATACGAGACTAGCTTTATATTCGACCTCACTCAGCTCTTGTTGTTGAGTTCATTTTTGTTTCCCTACCAAAACTTAGGTGATGTTCACTGTTCCATTAAGATTGTCATGTGTCAATCTAAAATAACCTTTTGGTCTTCGTCCACTCCAAGACGAGATATGAGAACTATGTCTTCAACACCGAGCGGCTGGTCGTGGAGGTTAGGCGTAGCATGGTGAGGGCTTTAGTTAAATGCAGTCCACCTGGGGACGGAGGCAGGTAGGCTGGTGGAGTTTATGGCTTTCGATCTTGAGAGGGACGGATAATCGACAAGGACTCGGGGTCCGGTTTGGGTGTTTTTGGAGTTGTATACTTTTGCTTTTTGGTTTTGTTGCTACTTTTGTACAGGTTTTGCCCTTCCTTGTGTAGCTTGGATTTGGTTTTAACCCGGTTGGTTTGCTGGTTTTTATAAAGTTGGTTATATTTAAAAAAATTCAATATATATATATATATATATATATATTTTGTAATGCTATAGAATCATCCGGATGGTTTCATATTATAGAATCACCCTATGTTAAATGAGTTGGATTGTGATTGAGTGGTTAAGATTAAAGGTGTGGATCCCACCACCTTTTAATCTTAACCATCCAATCCAAATTCAATCCATGTAACATAGGGTGGTTTCATATGAAACCACCCGGGTGGTTTTAGATCATATATAGTTTAGTTTTGCCGTATAATTTTTTCTTTTCAAATATATTCTTGCATATGTTTATTAATTAAATTATTTATTAAAATTAATAGAGAGAACTATGTAATTTTGAAAGCTATTTTTTTATCTTCCTGAATAGTCTTGTATGCATATATATAATAATACTAATTTAGTAATAAGTTTAGAATAAATACAATGGATATCTTTTAGTCTTCATAATAATAATATAAAATAATATAATAATATATTATTATTATTAATTTTTTTAACTAGTATAAAATACGTATGTTGTACGTACAGATTTACCAGTAATAATAATAAAAATAACATAAATTTTTAAATAAAGGGATAATTTTTTATCCAATTACGTCTGAGGGAATTTTTTTTATGAAAATTTCATTCAGAGGGATAACTCGTCAACTGAGTTGGCGGTGAAGGGACGGAATGTAGGTGGGCGGTTGAGGGTTGGAAGTTAGATGAGAAATGGGTTGGATTTTGTTTTGGTTGGATTTTTTTGTTGTTGGAAAGATAATAACAAAATATTTATTAGTAATATTACAAAATAACATAATAAAGATAACAAAAAATAAAAAATATTTATTTTAAAATTTAACCTCTACTATTATAATACGGTTTAGAAACTTCTAAAAAATGAGCCGTCTAAATCGTTTGTATATCATCAATACTTAATATAAATTTTTTAAAAATTATCAATGGTTTTCTCATACGTACTAGTATATTCACATGAAAAGATATTTAAAATATACTTTTAGGTGGTAACACAAAATATCTAAATACTAGTAAATTCTCCTAAATATAATAGATCGTAAAATATATTTAAAATATACTAAAAATCGTGTTTTTGGTAGAATTATCTACTAGTAACGTGAAAAAATATAACATTCGTGATTATTTTTTGTGAATAGATATAACTTTTGAAGCATGAAAAATCATGCATGCCGCATAGATGTCATGCCTCCTCAAATATGAAACCAAGCCACAAAGAAGTTATATGCGGCCCCAACAACCAAGATGCATAGAAGTCATATGCGGCTTGAACAACCAAGTCGCAGAGAAGCTACATGCGGCCTGATCAACCAAAGATCTAGAAGCCGCATAGTATACTCTACGCGGCCTGAACAACCACAGAGCAGGGAAGTCTCATAAAATCCCCTCTGACACAGCATTCAATGACTGTCAGACTTTGACACATCACTCGTCACACTGAGATGCTTCGAGATTCGAGACGACAGCTCAGTAAAAGACAGAAAGTCACATCACGTAATGATGGTCTCGACAGACGTGCCACGCCATGTGCCCATTCATATGCGGCTGTATGCCCATGCTTCCTTGTCATTATGCGGCCAGTGTGTCCTTCTGACCAAGGCCAAACGAGAGCACGCATGCGACCTCGACTCTATACGTCATCGTCTTCATGAAGCCAAAGTGTCCATCAGACAAAGGACGGACGAGAGCACATATGCGGTCAGGACGACTATGCGGCCAAGAAGTTATACGGCCTTCAAACTTGTAAGATCTTTTTCGTTGAAACCGAAGAGATCCTCACGCAATTAGTGCAGACCACGTGTCCAGCTGACCAGGTCGCGCACATAATGAGTCAATAATGACTATACCCCATTCATCGAGATTGTATCAACCGCATATCCCCAACCAAGGCTACATGGTAGCACGCCTGTAGTATGCGGCCCAGTTGTAACCGCATTCTGTTGAAGGAGCCCCCATGCAGCTACCAAACAGAGGTATATGCGACATATATAGCCCGTCAGCATGGAGGTTATAAAAAGCAGGGTAGCACACCCATACAACAGAGGCGAGCAACATGCACAGGAGAGAGAACAGAAAAGAGCTTCCTCACGCCCATATCAGACCGTCAACAGAGTAAAAGAGTCACTGCAGCACTCAATCTCCATCGTCACGCCCCAGAATAAAAAAAATTACTTTGATAGTATGTCTAGGACCTCTTTGTACTTTCTTTAGTTTGTTATTAAAGCAAGTTCTTTTAGGCTCCCGATTTAATGGCGAACAATGTGGCAACTCTGCTGGGGACGTCATTCTTCTCTGATGAGAAGGTTGTGATGCAGTCTGATACGGCCAAACTGGGTTCAACCTAGAGGATGCTGGTAGTACGTTTCGACCAGCAAGCCTATGAGGAAATGTTATCTGAGGGCGACACTTCTCCAAGGCTGACAAAACTTAAGAAGACCCGCAGGACATGGGTTGCAAAGGCCGATGTGCCTTACCCAACTGCGAAGTATGCGCTCTTCGTCTCTCTCTCTGCCGCAGGGGATGCACGTCATGCGACCACGCGAGCTGACGCCTTTCATGCGGCAGCCTTTTCTGACAAGAAAAGTTCTCAGCACTTGAAGACCCGCAGGACATGGGTTGCAAAGGCCGCTGCGCCTAACCCAACTGCGGAGCATGTGCTTCCTGCCTCTCTCTCTGTTGCTGAAGACGCTCTTCAGGCGTCCACCTTGGTTATTCATGTCCATGCCGCATCCTCGTCTGACGCAGAAAATGCTCGGCACTCAAACTCTGGCAGAGGAAAATACTACGATGCCAGACGTTCGGGTGTTGATGCAAGTTCTATGCGACCAAGGAGGAGGCCGCATAAGATCGACTATGCAGCATCAATTGACAATCGCATGCAGATCGCCACATGCGGCTCCGTCAGCAACAGAACCTCTTTTTTCGACCGAATCTCACGCAGCGCTGGTCCTATACGCCATGCCGAGAATGGTGAAAACCCAAACTTGGACTCTTCGTATTATGCACCAATGCGTGCAAGGACGAAGAAGTCTAGGGCAGCGTGAGCTCGCCAAGCTCAAGCGACTGCTTATTCGGCTGGCCGTCAACAGGCATCGCTGACTGTTATGCGTGCCTCGGAAGGAAAGCTATACAAGATCGACCCACGTGTCCAGCCCGCAGCGGCAAGTAGACTGGGTCAATCTCAAAAGTTTTCCGCTGATGACTTAGAAAAAGTTCTTCCATGAAACCCAGGTCAGGGAGCAAAAATAACACCTACACACCCACGTGCTCATAACAAGGGTGTAAAGGTAAATCAACCCTCGTGTGACTTGCGCAACGTGATCAATCACAAGCGCAAAGCGAGGGAAGCAACCACGGCATATGAAATGGCCCATTCGGGGCATCACTGTGCCAACATTATCATCAATTGCTGCTGTAATCAGATAGCAGTACCTGTAAACAGGCGGTCGACATTCCAGCGACTGCAACCAAGGGCACCCAGTCGACAGCAGCCCGGAGAGCAGGAGGAGTCGTCCTTCGCCTTGTGCTATTCGGTTTCGAAGGCCCCCTTCGCGAAGGAAGGTAGAAAGTCCAGCACTGTTAGCCCAATAATTGTATCATATTTTTGAATATGTTGAATTGATTAAGTTTAGTCGTTTAATATCACTAACCAATCATGAAATCACTATAGCATTTATATTATTCTTTCACCTTTAGTGATATATGCTTATTGTTTTATATATTAGTGATATGAGCTATGATCTAACTATTTTTGAATATGGTTAATCTATTCTATTTAACATTATGTCATCACTAATACTCATGCTATCACTACTTTGAATACTTAAACTTAGCATAGTCCAAATATGCATTAAATGTTATCATACTTGCTACTATGTATATTGCTTTGTTTGTCTAACTTATATTTGCATAAAGCAATAAGCAAGATCAAACATGGACATATGCAATGAAGAAATCATGATGGGCCAAAGACAATGCCATCCCACAAGATTTCTCTAAACCGCCTACGACATCTCCGGAGCCACGCACTCGGGGGTTCCGCTGCCCGGTCAGCGAACGGGGGCCGAGGGGGCAGAGCCCCCCGTGGGGGTTCGGGGGCAAAGTCCCCGAAAGGTATTCAAATTTCACAATCTGAATATCTCAGAAAAACTGCCGTCAAGAAAAAAATCCATCATCTATCAAAGGAAGAAGCCAAACTATGCCATCATCATTTTCAGACTCTGAAGAAGCCTGCACCTGCCATAATCTGTCTAGAGTCTGTAATAAGTCTTAGAAATTATTGTAAACACAAGTAATATATGGTAAAATCGAAAGCTATGGTAGAAAATAATCCATGATCATTTTTGGCCTGAAAATTGGCATACCGACGGTATACTAGAGTATACGGATGGTATACCAATTTTATATAAATATTGCTCTATGTCGTTTAGACCGGCATACTGACTGTATACTGGTCTATACCGACGGTATACCGGTTTATCACAGCTGGCAATCCAACGGTCGAATTCTGTGCATTAAATGATCCCAATGGTCATATTTATAGCAATTGCTACTGTAGATCGGTATACCGCCGGTATACTACAATATACCGACGGTATACCGTTCGCAGGCTGAAAGTTGCATTTTTGCTCTTTTTTTGTGTTGGCCTATATAAAGCCTTGAACCCCTTCTTTCAAGGTTGATCCTTTGAGCCTAAAATTTTTAATCTACCAAAGGCCATCCACAAACACTCCACCAAAGCTTTCATTTTCCTATCCACAAATTGTGTTATTGTGTTCTTGAGTTGTAAAAGTTAGATATTTATATTTGTTGTAAGAAGATCAAAACCATCTTGTAAGAGGTTGAAGTGTACAAGCCTTCAGATCAAAGCTTATGTGAAGTTAGAGAGCCTTCAGATCAAATCTCTTGTGTAAGAAGTCAACGGACCTTCAGATCAAAGCTCGTGGTGTAACTATTTTGCTAATAGTGGATTCAAGCCGGACCGTTTGCCATTTAATATCAAAACGAGAAATGAGAGAACTAGATTTGATTAACAAACTAAGAGAGTACAAAGAAGAGTCCTAGGAGACAATCTAAGTACAAAATTTATTTTCTGAGGGGCGACGATGGAGGGTTAGGAGTGTAGCAACTCTCTTTACTCCGTGGATGATCCGATGCAGAATCTCTTCTCTCTCCCTTGAGTGTTGATTTACAGCTCCCCTTTATATGAGGGTAGCACCATGTTATTTATAGTTGTTCCGTGGCCGCATCCTTTGGGTGCCGCATGCGCCCCTGTTTGATGACCGCATAGGGCTCTCTCAACAGAATTCGGTTGCAACTATGGCCGCATGTCACGGTGAAGCTGCCATATGAGATTGGTTAGGATTTACTGTTGATGAGATCTCGGGGTCATTTCATCCCATTGTATGTGTGACTTGTTCGTTTAGACGCGTAGCCCGCATCAACTGCACGAATATCTCTTTAGTTGTAACGGAAGGATCTTGTTAGCTGGAACGCATTGGGCCAGAGACGCATGGACCATACGGAGTCTGTGACACATTAGGCCAGAGATGCATGGAACGCATGGAGTCTTGAACGCATTAGGGCCAGAGACGCATGGAACGCAGGGAGTCTGAGACGCATTGGACCAGAGGCGCATGGAACACATGGAGTCTGGGACGTATTGGACCAGAGACGCATGTAATGCATGTATTCTGGGATGCATTGGGCCAAAGATGCATAAATTTTTGTCGTCTTCTACATTCGTGGCGTTTGAACAGCTGTATACTGCCAAAAATAATTATGATGAAGCCGTCAGCCCGGATTCTAATCCCCGATGTAGGATTCAAGGCGGTCAGGATGGCTGTCTATTTTGTCAGAGTCAAAAATGATCTGATGTGACTGTAGGGACGATGCGTCAAAGGGAGGCATGCGTCTCAGGATATCATATATTGGAGGGTGTTATGCGTCCACCCCTGTTATGCATCTATTGCTTATTTGTTGTCTGTAAACTGGAGCGCATGGAGAGACTTTTCATGCTTCTACATGACCCCTTCAAAGTTTTCAGACTTGGCTAAGTCTAGAATACTTTGAATAAGAAGCATAAAATTGGCACGTGTGCACTGTCCGCCTCCTTCTGCTAAGTTCGTCAGGTTGACGCATGTGGGAGTTATCGCATGGAGGGCTCTGCCATGCTGTCAAATCTGCATTAAATGGCAGGATTTTGTTCTACCTTTGAGCCGATTTGTCAGGATTCTGTCCCGTTTGATAGCACGGAGCTCGAGGCGTCGGTTTCCGAGGAGATAAAAGAGGATCATGTGGATCGAGGTATCAGGTTCATCTCATTAACAGCTAAGTTCATGTCTTGATCCCTTCACGTGGTTTTGGTGCCTATTATAGGCATTCAGGGAGAGAGAGAGAGAGAACTTTTAACTCCTTGATTCGTTTCTTTTTTTCCTGTAAAGGATGTCGAAGGCTGCGACTCTCCTCGCCGAAGATTTTATCAGGGGTGGTCTCGCTCCGTGGCCTCCTGATCTGGATATTTTGTTTGGAGGTAGGCTAGTACCTCCCTTCTTATACTGGGCTGTGGAGGATATAAATGCACAAGTACACCGTCTTGCTGCAGGAGACTAGTCATGGGCATGCGCAGTCCTCTGCCGTGTGAAGGAGTACTCCTCTGAAACATGCGTGCTAAGTTTTGGCATGGCCATATGGGTGGGGGGTCATCTGCTTTTATGCGCACAGAGCTCTATCTTTGGCTCGACCGCATGGATGAGACCTCCTCTTGCTCACGTGTGCAGACTCGGTCGTGCGTCGCTGCGGCCGGGCATCAATATGCGGCCGTTGTGTCTTTATGCGACATTCGTTGAGTCTGATGCATGCCTTCTTTTTGCAGGTTCTGTCCTCGCTCATGATGCTCATGATGGAGCATGGAAGGATATCATAACACCCGTTGTTCGGGATAAAAACCAACCTTATGCGACATTTCTCCAGGAGACGCGATTAGTTTGGCAAGAACTAATCCAGGAGACGAGAATGAACATCCCGCGTCATACGCTGAGTTGTCCTTGTTCATGCAGCACGTGTCATGACCCGTACCCAAAAATTGGGCATGAGTCGTGGGTACGTCCAGCCTACGCCGCAGCATCGATGGTAGAACGCTGTAAGGGTCCACAATACCATCTAACAAACTCACGCAATAATATATGTATATCCTGTCAATGGTAACTCACTCCAAAAGGAGGATAAGATGAATATATATAACATCAATACTCAATCAAACAACTAGAGATAGATAATGGTATGATGTCATAAAAGAAAGGAATCACAAGTTATCACAATATCCAAGTCTAGAGTTTAGCAAATAACATAAAGGGTATCAATATAATAACATGCCAAGGTCTAAGCTGGAAGCATATTCAGTATAATAAAAAGATACTAGCTACTGGTCTGCTATAGCAAGGTGAGTCTCCTCGACAGCTGGAATCAGATCATCCTGGGCTAAAGGATCTACCTCAGCTGGCTCTCCGTCCTGCGGGCCGTAGTAGGTAGGACACCAGTCATCTAAATAGTCGTTTGGAAAGAATATATCCAATCAGGAAAGGATCAAAGTACAATACTCTGAAAATAGTTTCATATACATGATAAAGAATATATAACAGCAATATAAATGAATACAAGATGCATAGGTAACTAGGAATAAAAATATAGCTAAAAAAGTAAATACAAGCAATATGGTGTGAACTTGCATTAAGAGGACTATAAATAAGAGAACTGATAAAACTAATTAGTGCCTTCGAGTACAACTTCATTATGTGATCGGTTTATGATGCACACGAATATTCTACGGTAACTCAATTACACGTGTATGGTGTAATTGACATGCACATGAATACACTAAGGGTTTGATCACATAATCAACTCCTACTCTCCCATCCCGACTAATATTTATGGATCAAATCATGACACGTTACGCACACAAGTATAATATGAGCACACGATATGTACGAGCACAAGGAATACCCGAAGCATATGATAAAGTACATGTGTAAGAAGTATCCAATGCACGCATTAAATAAATAACATCTCCTGACTCGATCCACATAATACCAGCCCGTGTAACATGGTGTCAGAATCAAGTAAACTGATTTAGAACATATGATATATACACTATCAAGTACTAAAAACTAATAGAGAAATATACTCGCCTGAGGTCCTCAGCAAATGAGGTGGAACGGTGTCTGAACTGGTGTCACAAAAACCTATGTAAGAATTTATAGGTTACTAGGTGTAATGAAAGAGAAATGAGTTTAAATAAATAAATTTGGTGTTTTCTAGGTCGAACTAGGTCATTCTGGTAAAACTAGTTAATACTACCAATATTAGCTATTAATTAGCTAATACAAGTCAAATCTAACTAATCCAGTCAACTAATACTAATATCTAAGTCATAGGATACGAGGATAACCTTGGTATCCATACACCCTATCTCACCAATATATACTATATATATATATATATATATATATATATATATATATATATATATATATATATATATATATAGTACCTTCTTGTATAATCGTATACTATAAACATTCCTTAATTATCTATACTAGCTCACCCTTTACCTATCACGATACCTACTCTATATGTGTAATACCTTAGTATATTAGTACAACACAACACTAAAACCCCATCTAGCCTTGCATACCCTTCCGCCCTCAACACTTAACTCACACTCCCACTAGCACCTCACAGAAACTGTGCACTGGTGCACAGAATCTGAAGTGCACTGCACTATACACACACATGTACACTTGCACAGGGATATTGAACATCACCTCCTCACTTGCATATAGGTGCACCAACACTTGTGGATCACTCTCACAACCAAATCACCTCCCACCAACACACACACTCTAATTCCTGTGTACAATATCATACCAAGCACACACCAATGCACAACGAATATACTTCCTGTGACACTCAACTAGACAATCACCTACTATCTCTGATTTCCTAAGATACTCACTTGACACTCCTCTCCTCCTCACCTATTTGTTCACTCAACACTTATACCTCTCCCAACTGCCTTAGCCTTCACTGATGACTGTGAACAAGGTTTGCACTTGTAGACCTCAACATACTCATTGATTGCAGCAGCACCTGACATCCTCTCCAGTGCATTAGCCTGCATCAGTGCTTGCAGGCCAAGGTGCACTTGCCCGAGCTCTCCAAGTTACACTGTTGTTGTATATCCTATCACCTGCAGTAAATGTATAGCTAGCAAGTATTGTGCAGTCCACCTAATTCTTCAACTGCAATGGGCAACACACTCATCTACCCTTAACTAACTGCAGAAATGCAGGTCCCTTCATCTCGTACTGAAATATCAGTACCCGAGCTCCAATTGATACCAATACCTCACTCAAATTTCCTCCCCTCAAACTGGCATTCAAAGACAGTGCTAACACTACATCAGTGCACATCACTGAGATCCTCATTCCTCCTTAACAACAAGCCACAACACGGCTACTGATACTACCTGATACATCACCCTCAAGATACCCTCTAGTACAATAACTCTCCAATGTCTCCTATGGACCTAGTTCTTCTTCCTATGGGTAGACTTAAGCCAAGGAAGGGTTCCTATGGGTCTATTACACCATTCTAGTATAAAAATGACAAGGAAAATAAGGTTTTACCTATTAGGAGATGAATTCCCAATGTAGTTCCTTCCAATGAGCACAAGGATTAAAAATGGGCTCCAACTCCTAGCAATGCTCCTCTTCTTCTAGCCTCTTGTAATCCTCAAGCTTCTAGCTCTCCATGGGGATGAGAATGAGAGGGATGGGACTTGGTTTTGAAGAAATTTAGTGAAGGGAATGGAGGAACTTGTGGATGAACCAATGAGGAGGAATAAATGAAGTAGTGAGCAATTATGAGTCTCCCCTCCCTCTAAATAGGGTCGGCCACCTTAAGGTTAGGGTTGGCTAAGGCACAATATCCAAAATGCCCCTCCATGTTGTCATGAAGAGTTATTTAATTCATGGGGGTTTAACTAAGAGGGTCTCTAATTTAATTACAAGGGTTTATTGATCATTCTCTCTTATTAAAATAATCAACTATGACTAACTAATTGATGTACTAATGGTCATGACAAGTCTAGTTGGGATAAAGTCTAGTCTAACTAAGGGCTAACACACAATCATCTCTCTCTCTCTCTCTCTCTCTCTATATATATATATATATATATATATATATATATATATATATACAACCACACAATTTATTATGAAATAAAATATATCCATAATAATAATAATCCCAAAATGACTAAAATACCCATATCTTGGAAAGAGAGGGTTACAACGCGTCAGCTACTTTTCTTCCTTTTATGTGGTTCTCTATCGACCGGGAGATTGTGGGGTCGATGACATAATTTAGATTAATTGCCCTTCCTGTCATCGGTCTTCCCGCATGGTTGTAGAGCGTCCGCTCCTGCTTTTCCCTTGCTATCCATCAGCATGGATTTTCCATATACTGAGGTTTGCACCGTGGAGTAGTGGGCCAGAAATTCTTGAGCTCTGCTGTTGGGCCCGACTTGTGTCGGTACGTAGCGACGACAACACGGAGGGGCGCTTCTAATAAAAAAAGTATTGTATCAGCGAGACTTCATGAAAAACCCTTAAAAATATGTTTCCATCATATGTACTCATGACCTTGAATATTAATGAAAACCCTTGAATGTAATGGATTTCCATCATATATACTCATGATCTTGAATATTAATTAATAAAGTCTCTTCTTTTTTAAAATTTTTGTATGTTGTGAACTTTTGGGTATTATACTGGAGATAATATGAATGTAGTACCATACTATATATTTTTAAGGATATTCCACTGGGGGATCTTTGGTGGACCTATTACCCTTTTGCGCACTTGGGGGTGCGAGTAATAGATTCAAAAAAAAAAATCCTATCAGAGGTAATATGAACGTGATAGGTTTTGTTGACCCATTACTTTTTACGCACGTTAGTGCAAATAATAGGTTTGAGACAAGCCCAGACAGAGATAATATGGATGTGGCAGTTTTTGTGGACTTAACACCGCAGGCATACTCCGGATTGGGTACGGGTGATAAGTTGGAAGACAATCGATATCAGAGGTAATATGGACGTTATGATCTATGGTCAAGGCCGAAAAGTTTGCTCAGAGGTAACATGGACATGGCAGACTCCGCCGAAGTAGTGTTTTAGAGTGACAGTCCAGAGGTCCTGTGGACATGAACCAATGCCCAGGAAGATACGATATAGTTTGGTAATAGAGGAGTACCAGTCCAATTTAGACATAGTGCTTTTTGAGGAATTTACCGTTGATAGGCATCAAGAGCAAGTCGTTGTTGGATTTTGCTACCCGGTACACGCCGTTGAAAAACACGATTTTCACAACGAACGGGCCCTCCCATTTAGGTTAGAATTTGTCGATCGTCTTGTAAGTCATAACCATCGGTCTTCTTACTGTTAGGACGAGGTCACCCACTTAAAATGTTCTCTGTTTTACCCATTTATTGAAGGCTCCAGAGAGAGGCGCTTGATACAACTCTATGCGTTGTTGAGCTAATAGTCGTTTCTCGTCGAGTGCTTCCAACTTCTGTAATCGTCGACGGTAGTTGTCGTCCGTGGTTAGTTGGTTGGAGAGAGCTACTCATAGTGAAGGGATTTGGATCTCCAGCGAGAGTACCGTCTCAGTTCTGTACACCAAAGAGAATGGCGTGTTCCCAGTAGCTGTCAGGACTGTTGTACGGTAGGCCTAGAGACATTTATCCAGCTTCTTGTTCCAGTCGCGTTTGTTGGAAGACACAAATTTTTTGGAGAGCTTGATGATGGTTTTGTTGAACGCTTCCGCCATACCGTTTGTTGTAGGATTGTATGCCGGGGAGGCTATGTTTTGGATTTAGTTTGTAACACCCTATTTTTTTAAATTTTTTTAAAAATAATTTTCTGGATTTTTCGGCAATTTTTAACTAATTATTATAAAGGTCCCTCTAGGATTAATATTTTTATGTATTAAACTAATTACTAAAATATTACAAAAATTATATTTTTGAGTGTATAATTAATTATTGCTTATTGTGTAATTTTTCTAGAATTTATTGGGCTCAAAAACTATTTTTAAATGACGAAAAATACTATTTTTGATTAAACCAATTTAAACCAGACTTGAACCAACCCGAACCGGAACCAACCGAACCCAACCGACCCAAACCCTAACCTAACGGGTCGGGTCCTACCCAACCCGACCCGCGGACCCGCCTACCCAATAACTAACCCACCCCCGTTTCCCCCACGACGTCGATTCCCCCCCCCACCCCGCGATTTTCGGCCGACGTCCCGCCTCCGGTGCACGACTGCCCCGCCTCCGGCGCACGACCGCCCCGCCTCCGCCGCTCGACCCCGCCCACGACCCCCACGATCTCCCCCCTGCTCGGCCTCTCCCCATATTTAAAACCCCCCGAGCCAAACTCCACCGCTGACACCACCCTCACACCCACCGCCACCGCTTCGCCGACCGACCACGACTCCGTCGACTCCACCATACGACCCCTCCCCGATGACCTCCGACGACGAGCCCTCACCGCCGCCGTGCCACCGCAGCAGCAGCAGCCCTAACCGCCGCCGTGCCACGCCGCGCCACCCTGTCACGGAAAAAGTCAGCGAGGTATCCCTCTTCTAGCTTGCATAACTTTCTGTACATTAATCCGATTTTTGTTCTGTCAAATCCTGTGCATAGACCGTGTGACCCTCTCGAAACCCGTACAAATAAGTTTGGGGTATCGCATCCTGTGTCGGTCACAAATCGCGACGCAAAAACAGAAAAAATAACCCAATTTCTGAAATTCAGAAATCGTCCCGAACTCACAAGTTCACGGCCATTTTTCTCCAACCTATTTTTTACTTTTAAATTCTATTTGAACAGTTAATTATACAACATAACCAAGTTTTAAATCCTATTTTTAGTTTATTTTATTGAGCTGTAGATTATAATTATTTCGTGGGTGAAAATG
Source organism: Iris macrosiphon (assembly GCA_036927795.1). Lineage (NCBI taxonomy): Eukaryota > Viridiplantae > Streptophyta > Magnoliopsida > Asparagales > Iridaceae > Iris > Iris macrosiphon. The sequence goes on from JAYESA010000008.1 coordinate 199,978,598, forward strand.
ACCAAAAACTTGCTCTTTAAAAACCCAATTTTTTCCGGATCTGGGTGCGCCCCGCTAAACGAGGTGACTTGGTCGTGTGCGAACTTCACTAAAAGGTGTGCACCGTTAATACAAACGTGTGGGACTTTACAAAAGTTGATTTGGATGTGCGTGCACACCGGAATCAACGCGTATCCGTCGACAATGTCCCGTATCGGCCCTGTTCTGAAACTCGTTGTAACATTGTGTGTGCTCGTCGTTTCGAAACGAAACTTGCGCCATCGGACTCATAAAAATTTGCTGGTCCCGTGACCCAAGTTTGGTTCGATTCTGAGAACGTTGACAAAATCTCGTATCGTGGGTCCCACGGCTCCACTTGACAAACGATTTTGTGATCGGCTCATCGAAATTCAGTTCTGAATATTATGTTAGGTTTGTATCATCGTTCTGGACTTGTAAACACTAATTTTGACGAATTTGAAGAACTTTATCTCTAGCACATTTTTTGGTGCGAAGTGGGCCACATGTGGACCCCGCTTTGACCAGAAACTGTTAATCTTGCCCCTGTGTTCAAATTGGACTTATGGACATGCAATTCTAGCTATTTCATATCTTCTGAGCATGATGGTAATATTTATTTCAGCAACCGGAGGAGTACTTGAAGTTCCCACGAATACCTGAGCAATAGTTGGAATCCAAGCACCAGGCAAGTGTACCTTGCTAATCTTGCACTACTTGATTTTATATTATTCATCTGATTTATTTATATGATTTATTTCATATCTTCTGGGTGTCGACGCCGTACGCGGAGTCGTGTAACGTCACTAGAGATTGATATCGCGACCCCATATATCTTCGTGCTTGCATTATCAAGTACGTCATACCATAGGACACTTGACACTGTTCATGAGACAGAATCTTCCTTAGATATTCATGGTGATTCTGTATAGGTTACAGGATTCATGACATAGATATTACATATGCTTAACTATCATTATGACTCGCTGCATCAGTTAGTGGTCATGATCTTGCGTGACATGGACATGAGACGTCGTGGACATGAGACGTGTGATTACATTGGGTGGGGAGATACACACATGCTACAAGTTGATTATATTATTACGGTGCCGTAGCCACGCCGAGCTAGGCTCCTACATGATATCACTGCTACCGGCTCCCCGACACAGAGCTTGTAGTAGTCTCAGCCTGAGTTCTAGTGATGCTCTCATTTTGTATATCACTTAGCTGATTACATAGTTTACCATATTGATTCATTTATTATTATACTGCATTTATTTGGCTTGGGTTATTCTTGTACCTTGCTATGTCCCCTGAGGACCTGGAATCCGGATTATGTCCCCATGTTTAGCAGAGGAGATTTACCCCGAGGTGTACGGGACAGGAGTAGACATTGGAGCAGTACCAGAATCCGAGGACGAGGTGATTGCCGAGGATTTCTCCTGAGTATCTGGTTTATTATACTCAGTTATTTCTATTGTTGACTCTTATTTCCTATTTATTGAACTGCTGTATCAAACTCATTATCGGGTTGTTCTCCGAGATATTTTATTGAGACTTGTTGTTATATTATATTTTATTTCAATTATTCTGATATTTGATCTGTGATTACCTTCTGTGGATGAGATTAGAATTAGACTGTGACTTGTATCGTAGACCTTTACTGTTGTTTTACAGCTTAAGTACACTCTAATGGGTCCATTAAATTGGGTTTGCCCATTGGTGTGTGCTGCTGGCCATTGCCACGTGGCTAGTCCCTCGATATTTTGGGACTGGGGCGTGACACAGTTCTTGTCACAAAACCGATAGAAGGCATGACTTGCGAACTATGAACCATTGTCGTGGACGATCCTACGTGGCAAGACAAAGCGATATATGACGTGATGCTTGACGAAGTTAATTACGTTTACTATTTTGACTTCAGCGAGCGGAACATCTTCCGTCCATTTGGAGAAGTAGTCAGTGATTGCCAGCATGAACCTATGTCCTTTTGATGAAGGCGGACTGATTGGCCAGATGATGTCCATTTCCCATGCCTCAAACGGCCAAGATGCTACCGTTGTGTGTAGGAACTCGGATGGCTGGTGGATGAAGTCCGCGTAGATTTGGCATGCTTGACACTTTCTTGCGTAATCGACAACATCTGCTACCATCATCGGCTAATAGTAGACTCTGACACATTACTCGTCATACTGAGATACTTCGAGATTCGAGACGCCGGCTTAGGAAAAGAAAAAAGTCACATCACGCATTGATGGCCTCGACAGACGTGCCACGTTCATATGCGGCTATATGCCCATGCAGCCTCGTCATCATGCGGCCAAAGTGTCCATCCGACCAAGGCTAGGCGAGAGCTTGTATGCGACTATATACCCATGCGACCTCGTCATCATACGGCCAGAGTGTCCATCCGACCAAGGCCAAATGAGAGCACACATGCTACCTCAACTCTATGTGTCCTCGTTCTCATGAAGCCAAAGTGTCCATCAGACCAAGGGTAGACGAGAGCACATATGCGGCCAAGAAGTTATGCGGCCTTCAAACTTGTAAGATCTTTTTTGTTGCAACCGAAGAGATCCTCACGCAATTAGTGTAGACCACGTGTCCAGCTGACCAGGTCATGCACATAATGGGTCAATAACGACTACACCTGTCACGTCCCAGTCCCAAAATATCGAGGGACTGGACACGTGGCAATGGCCAGCAGCACGCACCGATGGACAACCCAATTTAATGGATCCACCAGGGCATGCTTAAGCTGTAGTCTAGCAGGAAATAGATCAATGATACAGGTCACAGACTAATATATTCTCATCCACAACAGATAAACACAGAGTAACTGCCAGAAATAATGCAATAGAATAAATAAGCAAATCTCAATAAATATCTCGAGAAACAATCCGAGAATATGTCTGGTACAACAGATGCAAATGGACAGGAAATAAATAACTGGAAATAGAAATAAATGACGACATACGGCCAAATGCTAAGGAGAAGTCCTCTGGTGCGAGCTCGTCTTCAGGTCCTGGTACAGCTCCTGGAAGTGCTCTGGTACGGGGTATCTCTGGATGGATCTCTTCAGCTATACCTGGGGACAAAGTCCATTCCAGGTCCTCAGGGGACATAACAAGGTACAGATAATATAAGCCAAAATATGAGCAGTGCAGCAGAATTGAATGAAACAGCAGGGTAAACTATGTAACCAGCTAAGTGATAAATGCAAGTTGAGAGCATCACTAGAACTCAGGCTGAGCCACTACCAGCTCTATGTCGGGGAGCCGGTAGCAGTAATAACACGTAAAGGGTCTAGCTCTGCTGGAGAGTCTACGACCTCACACTAATAGTATATATATATGAAAACAGCCTGTAGCCTGTGTCTCTCCCCACCCAATGTAATCACATGTCTCATGTCCATGACACGCAAGATCATAACTAATGCAGCAGTCATACAATGCCTAGGAATAAACTGTCCATGTCATACCTGTATCATATAAAGAATCATCGTGAATATCTCAAGAGGATTCTGTCTCATGAATAGTGTCAAGTGTCCTGGGTTTTGTTGTACTTGATAGGACAAGCACCAAGAGTAAGGGTAACGAATGTCCATCTCTAAATGGCGTACACAACATCGCGTACGGTGTTGGCACCCGACTATAATCGGACGCTAAGTACGTCACACGGTCCTAGGTTAAGCATGTACAACAGTTATAATTAAAACAAGGAAATATGCAACAAGACTGTAAAGTTGGCAAGGTATACTTGCCCTCTGATATATAACTAAGCCAAGAAATATTTAGCAAAGACTGCAAGTTTTGGCGAGGTACACTTGCCTGTGGTTCCGGCTCTGATTTCGGCTCTGACTTCAGTTGGATTTGCAGGCGGTACTCCGGTTGCTGAAACAAACATCACCATCAGATCCAGAAAATATCAATCAGCTAGGAACGCCTGTCCTTGAGTCCAATTTGGAGACAAGGGCAAAAACGGCAGTTTCGGGTCAAAACGGGGTCCCTATGTGGGCCCGCTTTGCACCGAAAAATGTGCCAGGGTCAAAGGTCTCCAAATTTACCAAACTTAGTGTCAACAGGTCAGGAACGCTGATACGAACCCAACGGAACTTTCAGAATTGGATTCCGATGAGCCGATCACAAAATCGCCCGTCGAGCGGGGCCTGTGGGGCCCACGACACGCGATTTCGTCAACGTTCTCAGAATCGAACCAAACTTGACCCACAGGACCAGCGTATTGCTACGAGTCCGATGGCGCAAGTTTCGTCTCGATCCGACGTGTGTACACAAAGTTAGGGCACATTCCAGAAAGTACGGATACGGGGCGATGTCCGCGGATACGCGTTGATCCCGGTGTGCACGCACACCCGAATCAGCTTCTGCGAAATCCCACACGTCCGTATCGACGATGCGCACGTATCTGTGAAGACCGCGCGCGACCAAGTCGTCCCGTTTGGCGAGGCGTACTCGGTTCCGGGGTGAAACAGGGTCTGGTTTTCCTGTTTTTGGATCGCGGTGTGCGATCACCACAGGACGCGATGCCCCGAACGGTTTATCCGGGCACCGAGAGGGTCATACAGGCTTCGCAACGCAATTTGCGGAAACGAAAACAGAGCTACGAACAAAAAGATACACGCACCTGAAGGGGACCCGAAAATCAGTGTCAAATCGTGTCCGACACGTGTCCGATTCGGGAATCGAATCTAGGGTTAGGGCTAGGGTTCACTGGCCGGCGGCGGGGACGGCGGCTGGGGCGGCGCTGGGGCGGAGGAGGCCGGGGGCTCTCGGGCGGCCGGAGGCGGCGGGCTGGGCAGCGCAGGCGGCCGGCGGCGGCTGCTGCGGGGTCGTGGGCCGCTGCTGGGGGAAGGAGGAAGGAGGAGAAGAGGGCTGCGGGCCTGTGCGGCGGAGCTGGGAGGTGGGGCACGGCGGGTGTGCGGCGAGGGACGCGACGGCGGCGCGGTGGGGTCTGGGCGGAGCGGTGGCGGCGTCGGGTGAGGGAGTTCTGGCCGGAGGGGAGAGATCGTGGGGGGGGGGTTTAAATAGGGTCGGGGAGGCCGAGGGAGGCGGGCGCAGCGGGCGTCGTGGCCGCGGGGTGCGGGCGAGGTGGCCGGCGGAGGCACCGCGTGGCCGGAGGCGCGGCGGAAGACCCGGGCGGCGCCGGAGAACGCGGGTCGTGGGAGCTGGTCGTGGGGGAGAGGGCTGGGGAGCGGGTCGGGTTTCGGGCGGGTGCGGGTGGACCCGACCCGACCCGCTAGGCCGGTCCGGTCTGACTGAACTGGGTTCGGACGGTTCAGACCGGTTTGAACCCGGTTCAGTCCGGTTTGATTGGGTTTTTGATTTTATTTTTAATTTAATTAATAAAAATTAGTTTTCGGGCAATTAAAAATGTCTTCGGGGTTCAATAAATTTCCAAAAAATTATCCTAAGTCCAGTTTTTCATTTTACACCAAAAAAATATTATTTCCATAATATTTTAATATGGTTTATTATCATTTAAAAATCATTGTATAATTAAAATTCTGTTTTTAAATTACAGAAAACCCCAAAAAATTCCAGAAGATTGTAAAAAATCCAGTTTTGAAAGTTTTAAAAAATCAGGGAGTTTACAATCTACCCCCCTTAAGAGGATTGCGTCCTCGCAATCAAAGAATAACCGGTCAACAGAGATGACGCGGTCGCAAGCATCGTTTGAAAACACATCACAAGGTACTTAGGGAAATACCGTTTCCCTAAAAATGAAAGTTATACACTTTCCAGAAAAATCTAGTTAAGCAAAAGAACTACAATTTTTATGAAAACCAAGTTGTTATTAATAAGTTGCAATTTACTAGGTTGGGGCTGGGGTCACGAACCAAGAGGCACGAGCTACAACAAGACTAGAAACGGATAACTACGAATCACTTACGCGCATTGGCTACTCCACGAGTCTGCGCGTTCTCCACGGTCTTCGCTGGAGCTTGTCCGTGTCCTTGCAGTTGATTCCTCTGCTGCTGTTGAGTCAGCTGGAAGAGTGTTGCCTGGGTTACCAAGGGTGGCCTCGGTATTGGTGAAGCTTGCAATGCTGGAGAGGCTGACCGTGGTGCTGGTAACACTTGCTGGTTACCTGTTGGTACTCTGTCTCGACGCTCAGGGCATTCTTTGAATAAATGCTGACTGGATCCGCAAGCTATGCATAATCTCTTCTTTCGTCTGCACTCGTCCTCAGTGTGGCCTCGCCGATGATAATATGGACAGACAGGTATTGCCGGTGGAGATGCTTCTGGTGGCTGGTGTATGTGAGACTTTCTTGCAATTCCTGCCTGCGGTGCTCCAGCTGGTGCTGATGAGGCGGGTTGAAGATTCGTCAATGCTTTCTCTCGATGCTGGGGACAATCCTTGGCTAAGTGTTCATTGGTTCCGCAAATCAGGCATAATCCCATCTTACGTCTGCACCCGCTCTCAATGTGGCATTGTTTGTGACAATGTAGACAAGTGGGCAGTACTTTCGGAGATGCTTCGGGTGGCTGGTGCAGCTGAGGCTTCTTTGGAGTTCCTTTCTGTGGTGTTCCGGCTGGTGTTGATGTGGCTGGTTGGTGAATCACCACTGGTTTCTCTCGACGTTCTGGGCAATCCCTTACCGCATGCTTCTGGGATCCACAAGATAGACATTGTCCCAGTCTGCGTCGGCATTCTTTAGCGATGTGGCCTACCTTGCCACAGTAGTGACAAGTAGGAAGGAATGAGGCTCCTGATGCTGTTCTTGGTAGTGGATGTATCTGTGGCCGCTTTGCAGCTCTTTCTTATTGTGATTGGTCCGGTGCTGACGCATACGGCCGCTTTTGGCTGGACTCGATCCTTGTGGTGCACTCCACGGGTCTTGCTGCAGTAAGGACGTCCTCATCGAAGGCGGTTGCATTTGAACTGTTTGGCCTCCGTGACTCCGAGCTAGTTCTGTCGATGGAGTTCTCCGATTGGTTTTGTTGAGCTTCTTGTTGCACCCTCTGATAGGCTTGCATCATTATGTAGAACATGCGGAACATCTGTTGTTCGTCCATAGGCGGTCCCAGTGGGAAGGAAGGCATCGGTGGAGTAGGCTGCGTCGAGGGTGGAACGCCATCTTGATGGGTTATTGAGGCAGGCTGACTGGCTTGACTACCTTGTGATGATTGGCCTTCACCGATTGGGATCACATCGTCTTCTTGGGTAACCACAACGGTTTGTGGTATTTCTGCATGGTCCTCGTTGCTGGCTTGTGGGTCCATTTCCCTGTATCAAATATAAACGATAAGAGGCGCACAGGAATCAAGGCAGGATGCAAGTTCAAATTAGTTCGAATACGATACAGATATCAAAAACGATTCAAGCAAGTGGATGAGATCCTAAAAACTTATCCTAGCTTTATTGCAGGCCTGTTCGGTCTCTAAGTTGAAACCGAACAATTTAGTCGTAGACCTGCATGGGCCACCACAAAAACCATGTCACGCCCCAGTCCCAAAATATCGAGGGACTGGACACGTGGCAATGGCCAGCAGCACGCACCGATGGACAACCCAATTTAATGGATCCACCAGGGCATGCTTAAGCTGTAGTCTAGCAGGAAATAGATCAATGATACAGGTCACAGACTAATATATTCTCATCCACAACAGATAAACACAGAGTAACTGCCAGAAATAATGCAATAGAATAAATAAGCAAATCTCAATAAATATCTCGGGAAACAATCCGAGAATATGTGTACAACAGATGCAAATGGACAGGAAATAAATAACTGGAAATAGAAATAAATGACGACATACGGCCAAATGCTAAGGAGAAGTCCTCTGGTGCGAGCTCGTCTTCAGGTCCTGGTACAGCTCCTGGAAGTGCTCTGGTACGGGGTATCTCTGGATGGATCTCTTCAGCTATACCTGGGGACAAAGTCCATTCCAGGTCCTCAGGGGACATAACAAGGTACAGATAATATAAGCCAAAATATGAGCAGTGCAGCAGAATTGAATGAAACAACATGGTAAACTATGTAACCAGCTAAGTGATAAATGCAAGTTGAGAGCATCACTAGAACTCAGGCCGAGCCACTACCATCTCTGTGTCGGAGAGCCGGTAGCAGTAATAACACGTAAAGGGTCTAGCTCTGCTGGAGAGTCTACGACCTCACACTAATAGTATATATATATGAAAACAGCCTGTAGCCTGTGTGTCTCTCCCCACCCAATGTAATCACACATCTCATGTCCATGACACGCAAGATCATAACTAATGCAGCAGTCATACAATGCCTAGGAATAAACTGTCCATGTCATACCTGTATCATATACAGAATCATCGTGAATATCTCAAGAGGATTCTGTCTCATGAATAGTGTCAAGTGTCCTGGGTTTTGTTGTACTTGATAGGACAAGCACCAAGAGTAAGGGTAACTAATGTCCATCTCTAAATGGCGTACACAACATCGCGTACGGTGTTGGCACCCGACTATGATCGGACGCTAAGTACGTCACACGGTCCTAGGTTAAGCATGTACAACAGTTATAATTAAAACAAGGAAATATGCAACAAGACTGTAAAGTTGGCAAGGTATACTTGCCCTCTGATATATAACTAAGCCAAGAAATATTTAGCAAAGACTGCAAGTTTTGGCGAGGTACACTTGCCTGTGGTTCCGGCTCTGATTTCGGCTCTGACTTCAGTTGGATTTGCAGGCGGTACTCCGGTTGCTGAAACAAACATCACCATCAGATCCAAAAAATATCAATCAACTAAGAACGCCTGTCCTTGAGTCCAATTTGGAGACAAGGGCAAAAACGACAGTTTCGGGTCAAAACAGAGTCCCTATGTGGGCCCGCTTTGCACCAAAAAACGTGCCAGGGTCAAAGGTCTCCAAATTCACCAAACTTAGTGTTAACAGGTCAGGAACGCTGATACGAACCCAACGGAACTTTCAGAATTGGATTCCGATGAGCCGATCACAAAATCGCCCGTCGAGCGGGGCCTGTGGGGCCCACGACACGCGATTTCGTCAACGTTCTCAGAATCGAACCAAACTTGACCCACAGGACCAGCGTATTGCTATGAGTCCGATGGCGCAAGTTTCGTCTCGATCCGACGTGTGTACACAAAGTTAGGGCACATTCCAGAAAGTACGGATACGGGACGATGTCCGCGGATACGCGTTGATCCCGGTGTGCACGCACACCCGAATCAGCTTCTGCGAAATCCCACACGTCCGTATCGACGATGCGCACGTATCTGTGAAGACCGCGTGCGACCAAGTCGTCCCGTTTGACGGGGCGTACTCGGTTCCGGGGTGAAACAGGGTCTGGTTTTTCCTGTTTTTGGATCGCGGTGTGCGATCACCACAGGACGCGATGCCCCGAACGGTTTATCCGGGCACCGAGAGGGTCATACAGGCTTCGCAACGCAATTTGCGGAAACGAAAACAGAGCTACGAACAAAAAGATACACGCACCTGAAGGGGACCCAAAAATCAGTGTCAAATCGTGTCCGACACGTATCCGATTCGGGAATCGAATCTAGGGTTAGGGCTAGGGTTCACTGGCCGGCGGCGGGGACGGCGGCTGGGGCGGCGCTGAGGCGGAGGAGGCCGGGGGCTCTCGGGCGGCCGGAGGCGGCGGTCTGGGCAGCGCAGGCGGCCGGCGGCGGCTGCTGCGGGGGCGTGGGCCGCTGCTGGGGGAAGGAGGAAGGAGGAGAAGAGGGCTGCGGGCCTGTGCGGCGGAGCTGGGAGGTGGGGCACGGCGGGTGTACGGCGAGGGACGCGACGGCGGCGCGGTGGGGTCTGGGCGGAGCGGTGGCGGCGTCGGGTGAGGGAGTTCTGGCCGGAGGGGAGAGATCGGAGGGGGTTTAAATAGGGTCGGGGAGGCCGAGGGAGGCGGGCGGAGCGGGCGTCGTGGCCGCGGGGTGCGGGCGAGGTGGCCGGCGGAGGCGCCGCGTGGCCGGAGGCGCGGCGGAAGACCCGGGCGGCGCCGGAGAACGCGGGTCGTGGGAGCTGGTCGTGGGGGAGAGGGCTGGGGAGCGGGTCGGGTTTCGGGCGGGTGCGGGTGGACCCGACCCGACCCGCTAGGCCGGTCCGGTCTGACTGAACCGGGTTCGGACGGTTCAGACCGGTTTGAACCCGGTTCAGTCCGGTTTGATTGGATTTTTGATTTTATTTTTAATTTAATTAATAAAAATTAGTTTTCGGGCAATTAAAAATGTCTTCGGGGTCCAATAAATTTCCAGAAAATTATCCTAAGTCCAGTTTTTCATTTTACACCCAAAAATATTATTTCTATAATATTTTAATATGGTTTATTATCATTTAAAAATCATTGTATAATTAAAACCCTGTTTTTAAATTACAGAAAACCCCAGAAAATTCCAGAAGATTGTAAAAAATCCAGTTTTGAAAGTTTTGAAAAATCAGGGGGTTTACAACACCCCTTCACCGAGATTTTATCAACCACATATCCCAACCAAGGCTACGTGGCATCACGTCCGTAGTATGCGGCCCAGTTACAACCGCATTATGTTGAAGGAGCCCCAATGCGGCTACCAAACAGAGACATATACGGCATCTATAGCCCGTCATCCTGGCGGCTATAAATAGCAGGATAACACACCCACACAATAGAGGCGAGCAACATGGACATGAGAGAGAACAGAAAAGAGCTTCCTCACGTCCGCATCAAATCGTCAACGGAGTAAAAGTCACTGCAACACTCAATCTCCATCGTCATGTCCTAGAATCAAAAATTATATTTAGATTGTCTGTCTATGATCTCTTTGTACTTTCTTTAGTTTGTTATTAAAGCAAGTTCTTTTAGACTCCCAATTTAATGACGAATAATAACGAATTATCTATTAGTAATATCACAAAAAAATATGACATATATAATAATAAATCAAAAATATTTATTTAAATATATAAACTCTACTATTGTAAATACATCTTAGAATTTTGAGCCGTCTAAATCGAAATATATCATCAATTCTTAGTATAATTTAAGAAAAAAAATATTAACTACGATTTTTTTCGTAAGTAGTTGAGAAAAAAAATACGATAATTTATATCAAATAATAATTAACGAATTATCGTGAGAATATTTTTTTTTATATAAATATTTGTTTGAACTTTTTTAATTCATATAAAAAAACACTCTCACGCTAATTTGTAATTGTTATTTGATATACATATATTTTTGAATTTTTGATATGTATTTAATTATTTAATACCTTGTAGTCGTTTTAAATATAATTTAAATTTTGAATATATTTTAGGATTTATTATATGTTTAGGTGGTTAATTTTTTTTCTCAACCACTTACGAAGAAAATCGTAGTTAATATTTAAATTTTTTTATATTAAGAATTGATGATATATATACGATTTAGACGGCTCATTTTGAGCTATTTCTAAGCTGTATTGAAAGCCGTAGTTAATTTTTTTAAAAAAATATTAAGAATTGGTGATATATATACGATTTAGACGGCTCATTTTAAGCTTTTTCTAAGTTGTATTTACAATAGTAGAGATTATATATTTAAATAAATATTTTTGATTTAATATTATTCATGCTATATTTTTTGTGATATTACTAATAGATAATTCGTTATTATCTATCCACAAAAAAAAAATCAAAACCAACCAAATGAACTTAAAAAAAAAAAAAAAAAAAAAAAAAAACGCAAAACACAATTTCCTCAAAAAATACGTTTTTTTTTAGTATATTTTAAATACATTTTACGATTTATTATGTTTAGGAGAATTTACTAGTATTTAAATATTTTGTGTTATCACCTAAACATATATTTTAAATATCTTTTCATGCAACCCACATGAATCTACTAGTACGTATAAAGAAAACCGTAGATAATTTTTTAAAAATTTTATATTAAGAATTGATGATATACAAACGATTTAGACGGCTTAATTTTTAGTAGGTCCTAGGCTGTGCTATAATAGTAGAGACTAAATTTTAAAATAAATATTTTTGATTTATTATTATCTATATTATAATTTTTGTGATATTACTAATAAATAAATTGTTTTTATCTATTCAAGAAAAAAATCAAACCAAAACAAACCGAACCGTGCGGGTCCCATTTCTCATTTCACGTCAACTTTGTTGGCGGTTCCAGCCCTCAACCGCCAATTGAGTTAGCGGACCCACTTTTCGTTCCTCCACCACCTACTACTAAATTGGCGTTTCTAGCTCTCAACCGCCAACTGAGTTGGCGGACCCACTTTTCGTTTCTCTGGCGAGTTATCCTTCGGAATAAATTTTTTTTCTCGGTCGTAATTGGATAAAAGTTTATCCCTTTATTTAAAAATTTCTGTAAAAATAATTTTATGTTGAAACGTAATAACTTTTAAATTTAAGTTTTGTTTGGTAAATAAAAATAGACGGTTCAGTTAGACCAAACCAATTACCAAGCAGGAGTCCCCACTGGCAGTGTGTACTTTTGAGAGCTGGCATAGTTTAGCAAAGCATAGCATAGCAAACTGTTGGCCACCTGCAGCCAAAACGTAGCACCACCTTTTCTTTTTTTCTCTCATTCTTTGATTCCAGATCTAGACTGTCGCTCTGCACCAACCATCCATATCCCCAGATCCACACTAAACGGGCGGTTCAAAAAATCCCCACCAATGCCTACATACATCCATCCATACATACATCAGCGGAGCCTTCAAAGTCTCCGCCCATCGATCCAATCGACATTTGTTATTATTTCTTCTCCTGCTCTCCTCTCCACTCCAATGCTCCTCCTCACTTGTTAATCCATTCATTCATCCCAAGAGCCAGCAACAAAGAATGGCTTCCTCCTCCATCCTCACCTGCACCAGCCTCCACCTCCGCCTCCCCTCCTCCCGCTCCACCAAATCCCACCTCCTCTCCTCCCCTCAAATTTCCCAATCCTTCCTCCAAACCCACAACAAATCCCCTCCTCCTCTCCTCTCCTCCACCTTCCCCATCCCCCCACTCTCCAAACACCAAAAAACCTCTCTCCATCATCCGCTCATCGTCCGTGCATCATCCGCATCCGCACCCGCACCCCCCGCCCCCGCCCCCGCCCCCGCCCCCGCGCCATGGCAGGGCGCGGCACTCAAGCCCCTCGCTGCCTCCATCGCCACGGGCGTCCTGATCTGGTTCCTCCCCGTCCCCTCCGGCGTGACCCGCAACGCGTGGCAGCTCCTCTCCATCTTCCTCGCCACCATCGTCGGCATCATCACCCAGCCCCTCCCCCTCGGCGCCGTCGCCCTCCTCGGCCTCGGCGCCTCCGTCCTCACCAAGACCCTCCCCTTCTCCGCCGCCTTCTCCGCCTTCGGCGACCCCATCCCCTGGCTCATCGCCCTCGCCTTCTTCTTCGCCCGCGGCTTCATCAAGACCGGCCTCGGCAACCGCCTCGCCTACCACTTCGTCTCCCTCTTCGGCTCCTCCTCCCTCGGCCTCGGCTACTCCCTCGTCTTCTCCGAGGCCCTCCTCGCCCCCGCCATCCCTTCCGTCTCCGCCCGCGCCGGGGGCATCTTCCTCCCCCTCGTCAAGTCCCTCTGCGTCGCCTGCGGCAGCAACGTCGGCGACGGCACCGAGCGCAGGCTCGGCTCCTGGCTCATGCTCACCTGCTTCCAGACCTCCGTCATCTCCTCCTCCATGTTCCTCACCGCCATGGCCGCCAACCCCCTCAGCGCCAACCTCACCTTCAACACCATCCAGCAGACCATCGGCTGGACCGACTGGGCCGTCGCCGCCTTCGTGCCCGGTATGGTCTCGCTCGTCGTGGTGCCGTTGCTGCTCTACATTATCTACCCCCCCACCGTGAAGAGCAGCCCCGACGCCCCCAAGCTGGCCAGGGAGAACCTGGAGAAAATGGGGCCCATGTCCAAGAACGAGATCATCATGGCCGTGACGTTGCTGCTTACGGTATATCCATTTACACTTCTTCTCTTGATTTTAGTTCCTTATTTCTGTTTGAATTTGGATATTATTTGACTACTGAAACAAATGTGCATTCTTGGTTAGCAAGGATACAAATTTGGCTATGTTCGGATGTTAAAATACTAAGACTTAACACATTCTATGTTCAAATTATAGTGTTAAAGGTTCGTATATAACTATTATACTATTCAGATAATTCGGATAGATATGTATGGAGTGGTTCGTTAATAGAAGAAGATATAGTTTGCTATTCAGAAGACTGCAAACGACTTGGATTGAATAAGTAGGAATGCTATTAAAGATTCATGTACTGATTGCGGTAAAGTAATGTGGTGGGATAGCTGTGGGTACTAGTTAATGTAATTAGGGTTTAACAAGGAACGAAGGTTGAAGGGACTCCGATACCTATGCAGTTCAGAGAATTTCCACATTTTCTACCAACATAAATTTATTTGTGTCGGGAGGAAGGATCAAGGTCAATTTCAGATAGGTTTTCACTAGGGAATAACAACAAACATATATTCAGCAATGTAAGGGATATACATGGTTCACAACAATTGAGCTATATGCACTGAAGATGATTGAGAGTTTGCCACTATGGAAAATGGAGGAGTCATGCAAAGATCATCGAAGAAACCACCTCCAATACTCACCAACACCTCACAAAATCTTTGCAAACAAATAGTAACTCACCAGACCCACTAAATAGGAAGTCTTAGTACCGTCTTTAAAGGACTTCTGTTACTGCCTTTGTTCCTCTTGAAATGATGGCGATTGTGGCGCTATAGTGTTGTTGCTTGAATACTCCTCCGGAGGATTATATCTGTGTCGGTACCTCTGCCCGACACGTACTATACACGAGAAGACAAAGTAATATTTCTTTGTAGTAAATCCTTTTTGAGAATTAGTTACTATAAAAAATGCATGCATGACTATAGATTTTGTTATTGTTTAAAGAATGAAATATGAACATTCATAGTTTTCATTTGCATTTATTTGTGTATCCATGTCGTACATGTATCCTATATTTTCTAAAATACTATATGTTGGATCCAAATCGTGTACGTATTTGAATTTGTATCCATGTCTATGCAACCTAGTTGCACCCTTTTTTGTCTTAAAGGTAGTACAACTGGCTACTACCAGAGAAGAGCTGATTCTCCCTGTTATATATATATATAATAGAGCTGCCAAGAAACACACTCACACATATATATATATGGCTAATCATCACTAAAATACCCAGAAGTATCACGTTTTTTCACTTTAATACCCGAAGTTTTTTTAATGAAATTGATACCATGAACTTTTTTTTTTTTCATTTAAACACTGGACTCCCCCCCTCCCCTGTTTAAATTGCCCCTAACAGAAAATGCCAAAAGACTTGCTTGAAAACTATTTTCCGAAAATCCTAACCCTCTCCCAACCGCCAACCCCCCCCCCCCCCCCCTCCCAACCTGTCATTGGTGTTGTCCTACACTCCTTGCTGCTAGCACTCCCTGGCAACTGCTGCCACTCCTGCTACTTGCACAAAATGGCACTTGTCACCATTTTGGTGTATGCAGTAGCTGCCGAGGTAGCACCGGTGATTGGAGGGGAGAGGCGCAACGACATCGCGTGTATGTGTGCGTGGGTAGTGGGTGGGGTGGAGGGATTGGTGGGGGAGTTGTATTTTTAAAAAGATTAATTTCTTTTTCTTTTTTATGGGTAGAATGATTATAGGTTTTTATGGGTACAATTATCGCACGGGTAGAAAAGCTCTAAATAGTGATGTGCTTTGAATATATTAAGGAGAAAGAAGAATTGAGCAGAATTGAAAACAAAATAAGAAAAGAGGGAGAGGGTATATTAAATAGAGTTTCACCATATGATCAAGCTTGTGAAGGCTGCAGGGAAGGCGGTGCCTGCCTCAAGGCGGTGATTAGGGATGTAAATTTGATCTACTCAGTTTAACTAAGCCATACCTTTCAAAAGTTGTACTTAACTGTAAAACACATACTACTGAACCAAACCCCATTGCATAATCCCAAAATCGTATTGGACTGACCCGTACTAATTATACTCTTCTAGACTCCCCCACAACCTGGAGCTTAGATGGCAATCAAGCTTAACGTGGAAAGAGACCTAGAATCAATGGAGAAAGAGGATTGTGGCCATCTAGGGTGATAAGAATGAGTTGTAGCCATCTTGAGAGGCGAGAAAGTGAGCTACAACCATCTTGACGGTAAGAGAGTTAAGACTTTCGTTGCGGCAAGGGAATTAAGTTGCAGCCTTCTGCACGATGAAAAAGTAAGTTATGACCTTCTTGGATGGTAAGAAAGAAAGTGTGAAGCAGATTGTGAGACGTATATCCGAGACCTTTTGACAAGTAGGTCAGTGAGAAGTATATCCAAGAACTTTTGAAGCATGTGCTACAAGAGCCGATGACCTAGTGGAGGAAGACAAGTGGACCATAAAGGCTGTTGTGTGCCCAAGCAAAGAAGGTAGGCTCGAGAATAAAGGCGGTGACTGAAGCGAAGCTGACAAGCAGGACAAGTAGTAAATAATTAACAGGTATCAATGCTGGAGCTAATGACATATAGGCCACTGTCTAATGACTTGAGCTAACTGAGGGGGAGACTGATAAGTGTGACCAAAGGGGGTGGGCCAGAAAATGTAGTATGTGGCTCATAGGTGAGCTATGTCACTGGGTCACTGGGGATAGGGGTGCTAACTGCTAACAGATGAGAAGAAAGTGGAAAAACTTTAATTCTCCATCTAAGACTGTACGTCAGAGATGTTGAGACTAGATTGGTGGTTTACCATTTTAATGTAGGTTGCTAAAATCGAGTGGTCCATCAGAGGCCGTGATGTTTAGTGATCCGTAACCTACTTCAAGTGGTCAACGATTTTGACTTTACGAGATATGACGAGTGAACTGACGGTGCTATACTGTGAGTGAATAGAGTGAAAACGAGGGGGACACACGACACAAAAGAGAGGGGAAGAATCCAGAGAACACAAATAAGTCATCTTCATCTTCCACCTGACTTTTTTGTTTAGGTATTCTTTTGTTAGTTTCTCCTTTTTCATTTGTGGAGAATGTAGTTGGAAGAGTTCTTTTTGGAGTTGGGACTGAACTACTAAGGACATAGGAGATCCTAGGGTTAGGGTTGACATTGGAGAGAAGAGGATGGTGACTGGGGTCAGATCTAGGGTTAGGGAGATTAGGGTTTTTGTATATCTAGGATTTAATGGAGATGGGATTTTGTATAGTGGCGGCTAGGGTTTTTGGATTAGGTTAGGTTTAGGGTTAGTAGATCCATATAGGAGGGTTGCTGGCGAGATTGGATTTCAGAGGAGTTAGTGTCTTAGGGAAGATGGTTTTAAGGAAGGGAGTGTGGCCAACGATAGGAAGGAAAGATCATAGACAAAACTAGGACTCAGATATCATGTATAAAAATTAAGAATAGGCTGCATTGTTAATAATTGAATTTTCATTAGGGCTTTAAACCAAGCAATATACAAGAGATACAAAAGTGGACAACTACTCGTCCAATAGCTTGTAAATGACAACTGGCTAATAGCTATTGTTGTAGATATCAATAACATATCCAACATGTCAACACATGCGCCGATTTTCAGTTTCATAGGTAAATGACATGATTTCACGAAATATATCGTTTAGCTTATTTTACATTATATCGGCAGACATATCGGGTTAAACCCGATATATAAGTTGTCGCGACTTTTTTTAATGTCAATTGACATGTCTTTTTAGATAAAAGATTTTAAGTGTAAATTAGTTACTCTTAAAGTAGAATCATAAATTACTTGCTCTCTTAAATTACTTTTATATTTTAATTACATTACTTACTCTTAAATTATTTAGACTAAATTTTTTTTTAATATTTGTACTTATTGTCCTAGACTAAATTACTTGACATGACATCTTAATGCTGGTAGTTTTACACATTTGTACTTATAGTTGTTATGTTAGTAGCTACTTTGAGTATATTTAGTATATTTTTTCATATTAGTTTTAGGATATATTTACACATTTGTAATATATAATTTTGTAGCCTCAAATGGATATCTGGCATTTTAATATGTTTTTGATACCTGACATATGACATTTCAAAACCCAATTCGCATCCAATATATACAACCTTCATAATTGTTAATAAATGGAAATAACATGGCTCTTGTACAATACCAAGCATTATCTAACAAAGTACACAGTGTACAGTTGCAAAAGGAAATGGTAAAGATAAAACATGATCATGCTATATAGCATCTATTCTTAAGTACCTAAACCAACTAGTCCAAACTTTAAGATCTTACTCTTTTCAATATCTTGAATATTCCTTACAAATTTGAAAAAAAGAAAAGTTCTCAACTTCAAACAGTCAAATGTATGAAAAGTCAAATGCTGTCTAGAAGTTTCTAGATACTAATCAATGTTTGTACTTTATACACAAGTAAAAATATACACATAATTTGATGATTTATAAGTAATTATGTATTGACAGCCAGTTAGTTGCGTCACTTACTTTACAGGTATATATACATATAAATGTTTCCACAGTCAATAGATATAAAGAATGTATAATTAGTGAACTAGATGTCATTGTGCTAACAAAGTTCTTTTATTGTATTTTCTGTGAAGGTTGGGCTTTGGATATTTGGAGGAGCACTGAATGTTGATGCTGTGACTGCTGCAATTGTTGGATTATCCATTCTTCTCACTACGGGAGTTGTAACCTGGAAGGAATGCTTAGCTGAATCAGTAGCATGGGATACTCTCACTTGGTTTGCTGCACTCATAGCAATGGCTGGGTATCTTAATAAATATGGTCTGATCACCTGGTTTAGTCAGACTGTAGTCAAGGTAATGTTCTCTTTTAGTTTAACTAGCTCATATATTTTTTCTTTTGTAGATAATAAATCCATTCTTCTTCAAAAGGAGAAGATTTCATTTTCTGACTAGATTAGAAGATATACCCGGTCCACCTCAAACTATAACCAAATAACTGTATACATACACTGACCCTCCCACCCACAAACAATACTATTTACTATTCCTATTAGAAGATAGGGTTCTATGTGATTGCCATTCCTTTTCACTCTTTGGCGTAATGTTTTGTAGATGAATGCAATTCCCTCTAGAAAATGGTATCATCTCAATTATCTTACCTCTTCATCTAGACTCTTTATAGTCTAGGACGATTTGTCTAGGGCAACTTGGAGGGTGCTCCTTGGTTGAGCTTAAACTGCATACCAAAAGGTAGTTTTACTTGGGGTGTTTTACTGCTACCTAATAGAACTCACTATTTTCTGTTCAACATTTATTTTGTTATTCCAACTGTTTTCCCATTATCATCTTTCCTACGAGATATAAAATTGTAGTTCTGACCTATGTCCACAAAGTTTTCCCTCTTTATCTTGTCCACAAAGTTTCCCTCTCCATCTCGCTTTTTCCAAATATTGAATGTTCTCTTTAGTGTATCTAGAAATGTTCTGCTCCTTCAAAGTAATTTCTTCATGTTTCAATCAGCAGTGATCTTTCACATGACAGGATCCTCTTTGCGTGTCTTTCCTTATCTGATGTGGTTACTCCTGCCTTCCATTTTTACATGGTGCACTATCTTAGCATGCTTTTTAGATTTTCGAACCAGAGAGCATCTTCCACCGGATTTAAATTTGACAGGTTATACACAAATGATTCTGTGGCTAACTCTAGCCCATTTCTCACACTTGGTGACAGAGTTCTGGCCTTAAGAAGTTTGGTAGTTTCTCGTCACGGTTGGGCTGAAATTTCTTCTTTGCTTTTGTCTGGGGGTCCTAGCTAGTTTCTTCACCCAGCTGGGATGAATTGCTGCATTACTTTTGGCTGGGAACCCTTGCTAGTTTCTTGTCACAGCTGGTCTGAATTACTGCATCACTTTTGGTTGTGCTGTAAGAAATTTCAGTGCTCACGTGGCTCCTGCCAATGCAAGGTATGGGGAGGGTCATGATGTATGCAGTCTTGCCCCAAATTTTGTATGAAGTGGCTGTTT
Source organism: Iris macrosiphon (assembly GCA_036927795.1). Taxonomy (NCBI): domain Eukaryota; kingdom Viridiplantae; phylum Streptophyta; class Magnoliopsida; order Asparagales; family Iridaceae; genus Iris; species Iris macrosiphon. Next base: position 199,998,550 of record JAYESA010000008.1, read on the forward strand.
TCTGCAACTAGAACCAGCATCCTCCAGAATGCACATGTGGAACCTTACCGCCTCCACCTCGCAAAGTGATGCCCTCTATTTCTTAACAAACTAGCTTAAGTGTTGTGGCGTCAATTGCAGGCAAAATATAAAGATTTGTGCCTATGCACATAAACACAGATGAATGCCATTCACATAGCTAAACAGTGTGTCGGTGTCATTATTTATGATGCAGATGACCCTGTGCACATAAACAGAGATGAATGCATTCACTTAGCAAACCTGTTTGTGAATGTGATTCCTTATGACACAGATGAATCTGATCACTTATCTGCTGCATACGAATTTGATTTATCTTGGATAGTATTATTCAGATGTATAAGGTTCCTTCAAGAAATCCTTGCTGTCTGCTCCCATTGTCCATAGTTTGGATGGACATTTTGGTGAATTTAAAGATAGAGGAAAGTTAGATGAGGATAAGAAATGATTGTATTCACTGGATGTTAGAGGTGGCACTAATTGAGGACAATATGAGATAATCGATTTAGGTGGTTTGTATATGTGCAACGCAGACCACTAGATGTTTTTTTTAAGGAGGAGAAAGAATATAGTAGTTAATGGAGTCACTAAGAGTAGAAGTATGCCTAGGCGAACATGGTTTGAAGTGTTAAAAGAAGGATATAGATTTTGTTAGCGTTACAGAGGACGTGACCCTTAACATTGTTGAATGGAAGAAGAGGATTCAAAGAGCCGACCCCAGAAGCTTGGGTAAAGGCTTTGTTGTTGTTGTACTAAAGTTAGATGAGGAAGCTGAGAAAAGTGAACAACGTTGACATGAAAATAAATGTGCTATGTGGCTACGATTGTTTGCTTGCCATGAGACTAGTTTTGTCAGGAATAAACAACCTTGGACGTTGGCCTTGAATTATCTATGAGATGTGATTTCTACTTTCCTAGAAGAATGCAAAATTTATACTGCTCGTAGACTTCTGTAGAAGTTGTTGCCAAAAACCATACTCGTCTCTTGACACTCTTCTAAGATGTTTTGCTGTTGGCAGGATAGGATAAAACTGAGCAAAAAGTTTAGTGAGTCCATTGTGGAAGACGAGCAAAACAGCTGTAGAATTTGATCCGTAGGAAACCTGTATGTGAGTTTGGTCCTTATGACGCAGATGCATCTGGTTTGTTCGAGTAATATGGGAAAGATATAGTTACAGGAAGCTGTGATTTCCTCCCTAGCAGGTAGCAGTCCATAGTTTTGTTGACTTTTTAGTTGAATTAAAAGATCAAAGAAAAAAACATATAAGGAAGCTGAGTAAGTAGAAAATGCAATAACAGTGACAAGAAAACAAGTGACATAGCTTGCTTGCCTGCCATATTTGCATTTAATTATCATAAGTATCAAGCTGCAATTGAGGCTCTTGGAACATAAATATTACCGCCTCTTCAAGGTTACTTTAATCATCCATAATTAAATAATATTGTAAAATATGAAGCCCAGGTTGTAAAAAGCTTTGGTTTATTTATTTTGATTCCGTTGGATCAGTTTTCATTGCTTGGAACCTAGGCAGTGCTCCCTCTGGAAGTTATAATGCTTGCCTATTATGTGAGCACCATTTTTCTTCTTGATAATAAGACAGGTGCTATGTTTGGCCACGGCAACTGATTAGCCTGCAACTATCATTCAGATTTAGCTTTTAATCATTTTGATTATGTACACAAATATTTTAACCAACATAGCTTTAAATGTTTATCATTTGCATTATGGTACACATTTAAAACTTGAGAATATTATATTCAAATAAAAAAAAATTCCTCTCATTACTTAGATTATCTGCTTGCTTTCAGTTTGTAGGTGGCCTAGGTCTCTCATGGCAGGCTTCGTTTGGCATCTTGGTGCTGCTCTACTTCTATTCGCACTACTTCTTTGCCAGTGGGGCCGCACACATCGGAGCCATGTTCACAGCCTTCTTGTCTGTGGCAAGCGCATTGGGCACTCCTCCCCTCTTTGCAGCAATGGTCCTCTCATTCCTCTCCAACCTGATGGGCGGTCTTACCCACTATGGCATCGGTTCTGCCCCCGTCTTCTATGGCGCCAACTATGTTCCTCTCGCTCAATGGTGGGGATACGGATTTCTCATGTCAGTCGTCAATATAATCATCTGGCTTGGTGTTGGGGGATTCTGGTGGAAAACCATTGGCTTGTGGTGAAGTAGGATCACGAAAGCTCCATTAGTTTTGTTACACCCAAGTCATTCTCGGGACGCACCGAATTAAGTTATACTTGCAGCAGAATAACCTTATTCTTCGTAAGATTGGTAGGGAAAGGTACAGAAGAATTAAGTTAATGTTTTCCATCTTGGAATATGATCTTGTTCCCAAAATTTTGAGATGGCTGTGTGGCTTGTATTTTGATCCAGATTTCCGGTGGTGTTTGGTGGTTGACATATATTTTCCTCGAAAATTTTGGTAGCAATGGGTTTTCAGGTGCATAAAGTGGATCAAGATGGCATCTTGCAGATGTTTTTTTCTCAAGTATCCTGCAGATATTTGTCGCACCGAGAAATATTTTCAGTCAATTTTCTTCTCAATGTTTCAAGTCAAAATTATTCATCATGATTGTTCACTGGAACATAATAAGAGATTAGAGATTCGGTTCGGTTAAAAAAAATTGTTTCGGTTTTAATTTTAAAAATACTAAAATAATTATTCGATCTTGAATTTCTGTTTTGGTTCAAAACCAAAAAAATTGAGTAAGACTTGGACAATTATATAAATACACTGGGTTATATATATATATATATATATATATATATATATATATATATATATATATATATATTATGATTAAAAAAATATGTATATTTTGAAAACAATAATTTTATTTATGTGTTTTGAAGTCTAAATTTGTTAATTTAACAACTAGTCTAACATTGAAAATAATTTTGAAATACAACAAATGTGTGTATAAAAATTATAATTTTAATATAATATAATTACGATTATAATTTTGGGTTTGATTTATTATATAATATAAATATTTTAATCGAATAAACTGAATTAATTATTTATTTCGGTTTCGATTTTAGGGTTTTAGAGTTCAGTTCGGTTGAAATCAAATATTATCTTCTGTTATCTGATTCATGACTGTGTCTAATCAGAACAGGAAAGGGCAAATCAGAACAGGAAAGGGCAAAATTTTAGACTTAGGAAGGGACCATTCTCTCAATGAGTGCTCTTAAACGCCATCAAAATGTCAGTGCTTAGTGCGAGATAAATCAAGTTTATCGCTCTGTCTATATCCACACAAAAAGAAGAAAAGTGGTCAGATTTATCTTGACAAGAGCAACGTAAGGACACTCAACGGAGCCTCTCACAAGTAGGGGTGAGCATTCGGTTTATTAAGTTTGAACCGAAGTCTCTCACAAGTAGGGGTGAGCATTCGGTTTATTATGTTTGAACCGAATCGAAATTAGTCAAAATCGAAATCGATCCGAACCGAATAAGTTATTCGGTTTATTCGGTTGTACTATTGTTATTGTTTAATGGATCGGATCCAAAATTAAAATTTTGGTTAAATTATATTAAAATTTATAATTTTATACATACATTTCTTGTATTTCAAAGTTGTGTCTCTAATGTTGGACGTCAAAACATATACATAGAATTATTATTTTCAAAATATACACATTTTTAATCACAAAATATGCAAATAATTAAAATATTTACATAATTGTATAAATCTAATTCGGTTTTTCAGTTTTGGACGGAAATCCAAAATCGAAACCGAATAAAGAATTTTAGTATTTTTATCGATTTTTTTTTTCAAATCGAATCGAACCGAACCGATTCGATTCGATTTTCGGTCCAAAACCGAATAATGCTGACCCCTACTGACAAGCAGAGGATATAGAATGAAATCTGAATATATTGACTCCACTTGCCACTGTACCTCTTTATTGCAGATATTGGCTGCAAAATTAGTCGACGACCACACGCTTATACAGAGATATCTCCAAGTTGACCCAATTAATTCAGCAATTTGTATTGCCAATTGTTGGCAGAATAATAATAAGCCTGTAATGTTGTAGTGCAATTGTTCAAGTGAGTGTGAGTGAGCTCAACATTTTTTTTCTATAAGCATTATAATTCAGGAAAGAAGGAAGAGGTTACCATACCAAAAGAATTGGGTTTGCCCCTCCTCTTTCAAACCGCACTTGTGGCCCAAAGTCTCAAACACATAAACTGCAAACCTGACATCATCATCAGCTAGCCCAATGTGATTATGGGGATAAGGTGTCCTAATTATCTTTAACATGGAACAGATGCCACTAATGCCTACTCGCTGCTGATGTGTCTATTATCTATTGGTCTTCGTGTGATGGCCCGCGGCTGGGGAGCTAATTAGGGGTTGACAAGTCAGCATAGAGTGAGGACGAGGCTTTGATTATTAAGAATCAGATGAGGTGTGCCCACAAGGAAGACAAGGGGGGATTTCGAAAATTTTAATTTTTTTCACTCTAATGTTTGGTTCAGATAAGGATATGAATCTTAATTTGTTTAGTTTTTTATAGATATTTTTTTCATTAATTTTATGATATTACTATTATTTAAATTCAATTGGTGTCATTGAAGATAGTATCGTCAGAAAAAAAATATAATTATTGCATCAAACAGACATTTCAAGACAAAAATATTACCAAAGGTCAGAGGGGCTCGAGTTTTATTTTTCCAAAGTCCTCGTATTCTTTTCTAATTTTTAATTTTAGACTAACCAAATATAGATAGAAAATTCATAATACATTTTTCAGTCTCTAAAATTTGAAACATACACACTTAAGGATGGAGGTAAAAAATAAAATAAAAAATTAAAAGAAGAAGAAGAAGAAGAAGTGGAGGAGGTGCACTGAAAAGTAAGTTAAAGTGGATGAATATAAATGACAATATAGGCAAATGGCTGTGCTCTATATAAATACATTGCCAATATTAAATTACAACTGTCAAATGGAGGATTGCGTTTGGCTCCGTTTTATTCTAAGTTAGGGTTTTTTTTTGTTCGCTTGCTTCTACTTTTGTTAGCAAAAGCAACTTTAAGTTAATTTGTTTCTTTTCCCTCTTCCTTTTAATTGATCTATACTAGCTACTTTATTCTACAAGTCGATGCAAGTTCGGGTAGCACCCATGATGCATACAAGGCTTAGATGAATTTTAAATAAGTTAGTGGTACGATTTTACTACTTTACACTAAAATAATGCTAATTATGAAGGACCTGCCATCACTGGCCAAACCTAATATTTCTAGAAAAATGCTAAGTTTACTACCGAATGCTTACAACCTACTTACAACCCTCTCTCTCTCTCTCTCTCTCTCTCCCTCTCCCTCTTGCTACGTGGACAGCAGTCACGTGATGGTTGTAAGAAGAATATAAACATTTGGTTGTAGGTATAGCATCGTGATATTTCTAATATATAAAGTACCTTTTTTAACCATTTATTTCGTTTAAGTTTGAATGTGGAATTGTTCCAAAATTAGCATAAGAGAGGATATGGATATCACCCAAGTGATTTTTTTTTTTTTGGATTATTTAGTTTTAGGATCTTCTATAATATTAAAAAAAAAATTCTACTGTTTGGCACGCATGCGTGGACAGTCGGTGCATGCGTGCGATAGAGAACGGCGGAGCCGTAGCGGATGGGGGATGCGAGGGAGGGGGGGTCATCGACGTCGTCGACACAGCCAACAATTTTCCAGATTCAACTTTACCATCATGAGTAATTAATTAATCAATCATGATTATGTTAATATATAGGGTTCCCCAATGCTACGGCCAGCATATCGCTACTTGACATTGTGGTCTCTGGGTGCTCCTGCCGTTCTGTTATCTTTAGCCATGCATATATATATATATATATATATATATATATATATATATATATATATATATATAAAAGGGATATGAATCATAGACTCATATACATATTGACCAATAAGAATAAAATATACTAATGCACATGAGATGTAAGAATCTATTTTTATTGGTGTACATGTACATAATTTATATAGAAATATGAGCCTATGATTCATATCTCATTTACCCACACACACACACACACACACACACACATATATATATATATATATATATATATATATATATATATATATATATATATATATATTAAACGAAATATTAGCTTTCAATACTTGCATATGTGCTATATGTAAGTGTACTAGTACACATACTCCTTTCAAGACTGGTTAAACAAGTCGATATCGTGCCAACTAGCATCAAACATCTCAAATTCAGTCGGTTTCTCAAATGTGGTATATATGCTTTCAGTACTTGCATCTGTGCTATATATAGTCTTCAACATTAACCAATTCTTCAATATTTGGTATATATACTTCATTATTTCATTATCTCTACTATACGGTTTAAAAATAGACCATCTAAGTCGTATGTATATTATCATTTAAATAAATTTTCAAAAATAAAAAATAATAACTAATTACTCCAGTAATTACTTAAAAAATAAAGTTAACAAAATATTTAACTACTTAATATGATATGTTTATAACTAAATAACTCTAACTCAAGTGGTTAAGATGGAAGGCATTTTTTTTTATTGTTTGAGTTCAATTTCTAAGAATAGCAATTTTTATAATAAATTTATATTTAATTTTTTAAAATATTTTTTACGCACGTACAATGAACGTGCACATTATTAGTATTTATAGTAAGTACACGAGAAATATCCAGTTGTCATATGCTTCCTTCATCTGAAACTCTCTTAACCCAGAGAATTTAATCTTGCAATGTGTGTCACAGATAAAACAGGAAAAAAAAAAAAAAACGTATATACACGCGAGCATGAACGAGATGAGAGACATTTTTTACTGCATGAACCAAGACTGGAAATTAAAAGCAATTACGGACAACAACATGCCACTATTTTCAGATTATTCAGAATGAATGAAGATATCAAATGGTGGTCATTTATAAACCTCCCAAGAACCCTAAACAACTTTAGGATCTGTAAGTAATCCATAGAATAATCAAAATATCCCTCAACTAGTCTAGACTACACAAAATCTATCTATACTATCACCGTGGAAGTTTTTATTCCAAAAATATCCTTAACTATATTTACTAATTAAAATTGTTCATTAAATTTAACATGGATAGTTAGGTAATTACATGCATATTGAAAGGGAAAAAAATATATATAATTGAGGAGAATTGTTGTTAGATTTTTCGAGATAGTTAAAGGACTATTGTTTGCCCTTCCTAAGTAATATAAAATATATACAACTTACGTACATATGTACATGTATAATGTGTCACGCCCCAGTCCCAAAATGACGAGGGACTGAGCACGTGGGCAATGGCCAGCAGCACGCACCGATGGACAACCCAATTTAATGGATCCATCAGGGCATGCTTAAGCTGTAGTCTAACAGGAATTAGAGCAATTGTTACAGGTCACAGGTTATTCTAATCTCATCCACAACAGATAATCACAGATAAAGACAGAGTAATGCAAATAGAATAAATAAGCTGATCTCAATAAATATCTCGGGAAACAATCCGAGAATATGTCTGGTACAACAGATACAAATAAACAGGAAATAAACAACTGGAAATAGAAATAACTGACTACATACAGCCACTGCTCAAGAGAAGTCCTCTGGTACGATCTCGTCCTCAGATCCTGGTACAGCTCCTGGAAGTGCTCCTGTACGGTGTATCTCTGGATGGTTCTCTTCGGCTATACCTGGGGACATAGTCCATTCCAGGTCCTCAGGGGACATAGCAAGGTACAGATAATACAAGCCAAAACATAAGCAGTGCAGAAACAAATAAGCAATAGGGTAAACTATGTAACCAGCTAGGTGATAAATGCAAGTTGAGAGCATCACTAGAACTCAGGCTGAAGCTGCTACAAGCTCTGTGTCGGGGAGCCGGTAGCAGTGATATCATGTAGTTGTCTAGCTCAATGGGAGACTACGACGCCGGCATAATATAAAATCAACCTGTAGCCTGTGTGTCTCTCCCCACCCCATGTAATCACGCATTTCATGACCATAACGTCTCATGTCCATGTCAGCGGGATTATAGCTAATGCAACAAGTCATAAAGTATCTAGGAACATATGTCAATGTCAAGTCCTGTATCTTATACAGAATCACCATGAATGTCTCAGGAAGACTCTGTCTCATGAATAGTGTCAAGTGTCCTGGGTTCTGGAGTACTTGATAAGACAAGTGCGAGAATTATCGGGTCTCGATATCCATCTCTATGTGACGTTACACAACTCCGCGTACGGAGTTGGCACCCGACTGGTAATCGGACGCTAAGTACGCCACTCGGTCCTGGGTTTTAACAGTTAAACAGGTTTATATGCATTTAAACAAGAATTCAGGCAAGTTCTATAACAAGAATTACTAAAATTTGGCAAGCTTTACTTGCCCACTGATGGATAAACAAGTCAAGGAAAATAAGTAGCAAGCTGCAGGGTTTGGCAAGGTACACTTGCCTGTGGTTCCGGCTCTGATTTCGGCTCTGACTTCAGTTGGATTTGCAGACGGTACTCCGGTTGCTGAAATAAATATCACCATCAGATCCAGAAAATATCAATCAGCTAGAAACGCCTGTCCTTGAGTCCAATTTGGAGACAAGGACAAAAACGGCCGTTTCGGGTCAAAACGGGGTCCCCATATGGGCCCGCTTTGCACCGAAAAACACGTCAGGGTCAAAGGTCTCCAAATTCACCAAACTTAGTGTCAACAGGTCAGGAACGATGATACGAACCCAACGGAACTTTCAGAATTAAATTCCGATGAGCCGATCACAAAATCGCCCGTCGAGTGGGGCTTGTGGGGCCCACGACACGCGATTTCGTCAACGTTCTCAGAATCGAACCAAACTTGACCCACAGGACCAGCGTATTGCTACGAGTCCGATGGCACAAGTTTCGTCTCGATCCGACGTGTGTACACAAAGTTAGGGCGCATTCCAGAAAGTACGGATACGGGGCGATGTCCGCGGATACGGGTTGATCCCGGTGTGCACGCACACCCGAATCGACTTCCGCGAAATCCCACACGTCCGTATCGACGACGCGCACGAATCGGTGAAGACCGCACGCGACCAAGTCATCCCGTTTGGCGGGGCGTACCCAGTTCCGGGGTGAAACAGGGTCTGGTTTTTTCTGTTTTTGGATCGCGGTGTGCGATCACCACAGGACGCGATGCCCCGAACGGTTTGTCCGGGCACCGAGAGGGTCATACAGGCTTCGCAATGCAATTTGCGAAATCGAAAACAGAGCTACGAACAAAAAGTTACAAGTACCTGAAGGGGACCCAAAAATCGAGGTCGAATCGTGTCCGACACGTGTCCGACACGTGTCGGATTCGAGAATCGAATCTAGGGTTAGGGTTAGGGCTTTCTCGCCGGAGACGGCGGCGCTGAGGCGGGGAGCGGCCGGCCGGGGGCAGCGCGGCGAGGCGGCGGCCGGGGCTTGCGGCGGCGCTGGAGGCCGGAGGCGGCCGGAGCAGCGGGCGGAGGGGCTGCGGGCTGCTGCTGCTGCTGGAGGTGGAGGGAGGAGGAAGTCGGCGGAGAGGGAGGCGGCTGGGCACGGCGGCGAGGCGGTGGTCGGGGTGGAGCGGCGCCGGCTGAGCGGGTGGTGGCGGTGGCGGTTCGTGGAGCTGGAGACGGCGGGGGGGGATTTAAATAGGGGGAGGAGCGAGGCGAGAGGGCCGAGGGAGGCTGGGTTCGGCCGAGCGGGCGGGGGCGCGTGGCCGCGGGCGCGGCGGACTCGGCGGCGGACGCGGGCGGCGGCGCCGGACGCGGGAGAAAGAGAGCGGGTCGCGCGGGGGTGAGGGGGGGAGAAACGGGTCGCGGGTCGGGCGGGTTCGGTTGGGCGGACCCGACCCGACCCAATAGCTATACGGGTTGGGCCGGCTGGGCTGGGCCGGGCTCGGGCTGGGCTCTGGGTTTAAAATAAATAACCCAATAAATAATTAATTAATTAAATAATAATTAAATAATTAAATAATAATAGTTTTTAGGTGATTAAAAATAGGTCCGGGGCCCAATAAATTCCAGAAAAATTACCCTAAGTCCAGTTTTTCATTTTACATCCAAAAATATTATTTCTATAATATTTTAATATTATTTATTTATCATTTAAAAATCATTTAAATATTAAAACCCTGTTTTTAAATTACAGAAAATTCCCAGAAAATTCTAGAAAATTGTGAAAAATCCAAATTTAAAAATCTTGAAAAATCAGGGGGTTTACAATCTACCCCCCTTAAGAGGATTGCGTCCTCGCAATCAAAAGAATCACCGGCCAATAGAGATGACACGGTTGCAAGTATCGTTCGAAACACATCACAAGATACTTAGGGAAATACCGTTTCCCTAAGAATGAAAGTTATGCACTTTCCAGAGAAAATCTAGTTAAAGCAAGAAAACTACAACTTTTATGAAAATCAGGTTGTTATTAACAAGTTGCAAATTACTAGGTTGGGGCTGAGGTCACGAACCAAGAGGCACGAGCTACAACAAGACCAAAAACGGATAACTACGAATCACTTACGCGCATTGGCTACTCCACGAGTCTGCGCGTCCTCCACGGTCATCGTCAGGGCTTGTTCGCGTCCTTGCAGTCGATTCTTCTGTTGTTGAGCCTGTTGGAAGAGTAGTTCCTGGGGTATCAAGGGTGGCCTCGGCTGATACCCTGCTGGAGCTGGTGGTAGGACTTCTTGAGCTTCCGTTTGCGGTGCTTCCAATGCTGGAGAGGCTGGCCTCGCTTGCTGGTTACCCTTTGGTGCTCTGTCTCGACGCTCAGGGCATTCCTTTAATAAATGCTGACTGGATCCGCAGACTATGCATAATCTCTTCTTTCGTCTGCACTCGCTCTCTATATGACCTCGCCGGCGACAATATGGACAAACAGGTATTGCCTGTGGAGATGCTTCTGGTGGCTGGTGTACGTGAGGTCTTTTTGCAACTTCTTTCTGTGGTGCTGAAGTGGAAGTCCATTTCAGACTGATCTCTCTCCTGATGACGCGCTCAATGCGTCGTACTGCAGGAAGGACGTCAGAGTACGAGGTAGGTGCAACGGATCCAATTAGTTTCTGTAGCTCAATATTTAGTCCGTCGAAGAATTTCTCAGCCTTCTCTTCTTCCGTCGGGATCAATGTTGGGGCGAAGCGACTTAGACGAATGAACTCAGCGTTGTACTCTTCCACCGTCTTAGCATCCTGAGTGAGGTGATTGAACTTGTCCCGAAGTTCTGATCGAGCGATAGCTGGAATGTACATCTCCTGAAAGAGTCTAGAGAACTCTTCCCAAGTGACTCGGTCTAGTCCGAGCCGTGTCTCCTCGGATAGCCACCAGTGTCACGCCTAGTCCCAAAATGCCGAGGGACTGAGCACGTGAGCAATGGCCAGCAGCACGCACTGATAGACAACCCAATTTAATGGATCCATCAGGGCATGCTTAAGCTGTAGTCTAGCAGTAAAATGTTACAAGACTCAGGTTATTCTAATCTCATCCACAACAGATAATCACAGATAAAGACAGGGTAATGCAAATAAAATAAGCTGATCTCAATAAATATCTCGGGAAACAATCCGAGAATATGTCTGGTACAACAGATACAAATAGACAGGAAATAAACAACTGGAAATAGAAATAACTGACTACATACGGCCAATGCTCAGGAGAAGTCCTCTGGTGCAAGCTCGTCTTCCGATCCTGGTACAGCTCCTGGAAGTGCTCCTGTACGGTATATCTCTGGATGGATCTCTTCGGCTATACCTGGGGACATAATCCGGATCCAGGTCCTCAGGGGACAGCAAGGTACAGAAAATACAAGCCAAAATAAATGCAGTGCAGCAATAAATAAGCAATAGGGTAAACTAGGTAACCAGCTAAGTGATATGCAACATGAGAGCAGTACAAGAACTCAGGCTGAAACTACTACAAGCTCTGTGTCGGAGAGCCGGTAGCAGTGATATCATGTAGTTGTCTAGCTCGTAGTGAGACTTAAGACGCCGGCATAATATAACATCAACCTATAGCCTGTGTGTCTCTCCCCGCCCAATGTAATCACGCATTTCATGACCATAACGTCTCATGTCAATGTCAGCGGGATTATAGCTAATGCAGCAAGTCATAATGTCTATAACATATCTCTGTCAAGTCCTGTATCCTATACAGAATCACCTTGAATGTCTCAAGAAGACTCTGTCTCATGAATAGTGTCAAGTGTCCTGGGTTCTGGGGTACTTGATAAGACAAGTACGAACATTATCGGGTCTCGATAACCATCGCTATGTGACGTTACACAACTCCGCGTACGGAGTTGACACCCGACTATGATCGGACACTAAGTACGTCGCACGTTTCCTAGGTTAAGCAGTTAAAACAAGTTTATATGATTTTACACAAGAAATCCAGCAAAATATTATCACAGGAACTACTGAGAATTGACAAGATTTACTTGCCCACTGATGCATAATTAAGTCCAGAAAATAAATAGCAAGCTGCAGGGTTTGGCAATGTACACTTGCCTGAGGTTCCGGCTATGTTTGCAGTTCTGACTTCGGCGGAAATTGCAGGCGGTACTTCGGTTGCTGAAACAAACATCACCATCAGATCCAGAAAATATCAATCAGCTAGAAACGCTTGTCCTTGGGTCCAATTTGGAGACAAGGGCAGAAACGGGATCCACATGCGGGCCCGCTTTGCACCAAAAAATGTGTCAGGGTCAATGGTCTCCAAATTCACCAAACTTAGTGTCAACAGGTCAGGAACGCTGATACGAACCCAACGGAACTTTCAGATTTGAATTCCGATGAGCCGATCACAAAATCGCCCGTCGAGCGGGGCCTATGGGGCCCACGACACGCAATTTTGTCAACGCTCTCAGAATCGAACCAAACTTGACCCACAGGACCAGCGTATCGCTACGAGTCCGATGGTGCAAGTTTTGTCTCGATCTGTCGTGTGTGCACGAAGTTAGGATGAATTGCAGAAAAGGCGGATACGGGGCGATGTCCGCGGATACGCGTTGATTCCGGTGTGCACGCACACCCGAATCAGCTTCCGCGAAATCTCACACGTCCGTATCGACGAGGCGTACGTATCTGTGAAGACCGCGCGCGACCAAGTCGTCCCGTTTGGCGGGGCGTACTCGGTTCCGGGGTGAAACAGGGTCTGATTTTTCCTATTTTTGGATCGCGGTGTGCGATCACCACAGGACGCGATGCCCCGAGCGGTTTATCCGGACACCGAGAGGGTCATACAGGCTTCGCAACGCAATTTGCGGAATCAAAAACGGAGCTACGAGCAAAAAGATACGCGTACCTGAACCGGGCTGAAAAATCGGAGATTCGTCGTGTCCGACTCGACACGGACACTGTGTCCCGTGTCCGTGTCCGTGTCCGACACAGAATAGAAATTAGGGTTAGGGTTAGGGATTGGGTCTGGCCGGGGCTGCGGCGGCGGAGGGGCGGTGCTGCGGCCGGAGGCAGCCGGAGGGCCGTGCTGGCGGCGTGCCGGAGCGGGCGGGGGACGGACGGAGCCGGCCGGAGGCTCGCCGGAGCCGTGGGTGGCTGCTGCTGCCTTCGTCGAGGTGGGGAGGGGAGGAAGACGGGGGCGAGGGGCTGCGGGCGTCGTCGACGGCAGCGCTGGGGTGCTGCGGGTCCGGGCGGCGGCGGCTGATGGTGGCGAGGGCGGCTGGCGGTGGAGGTCGATGCAGGGGGGGTCGGTGGCTAGGCGAAGATGGGGGAGTTAGGGTTTTATAGGGGAGACGGCAGGTGGGGAGGCCGAGCAAGGCGGAGAGAGGGGGAACGTGGCGAGGTGGTCCGGGCGGAGCGGAGCGTGGCCGAGCGGAGCTGCGCCGGCGGCGGAGGCGGCGGCGCCGGAAGCGGAGGGGACTGGGTCGTGGGGAGTGAGGGGAGCCGGGTAGGGTGCGGGCGGTCCGGGTCTGGCCGACCCGACCCGACCCGCTAGCAGCGCGGGCTGGGCCGTGGGCCGGGCTGGGTGAATGGGCCGGATTTATTTATTAATTAAATAATTAACTAAATAATTAAAATATTAAATAAATAAATAAATAAATATTTTTAGGTGTTTAAAAAATAGGGCCGGGGTCCAATAAATTCCAGAAAAATTGCCCTAAGTCCAGTTTTTTATTTTACACCCAAAAATAGTATTTTCATAATATTTTAATATTGTTTATTATCAATTAAAAATTATTTAATATTTAAAACCTGTTTTTAAATTACAGAAAATTCCCAGAAAATTGTGAAAAATCCAGTTTTGAAAATTTTGAAAAATCAGGGGGTTTACAACCAGTGATATGCATTGTCCGTCAACTGCATTCTGACGGCAGTCATCCAACGTTCCTTTGGGAGCTCAGCTGCTTCTAATTGATGTTGAGTGTTGGTAAGCCACTCATGAACTTCAGTGGGCTCTTCTTTGCCTGAGAATGTACGAGACTTCAGTTGGCGAAAATCAGAAATAGAGCCCGTCGTTGGCCGTCGAGTTGGTAGGTTGGCCTGCTCCAGTGCAGTTATTAGGCTGCGACTCAAAGCCTCTTGTTGAGCTTGCATTATTGCATAGACCATTGAAAACATCTGCTGTCCGTCCATGGCCTGCCCTGGTGGAATTACGGGCATTGATGGAGTAACTGGCGTCGTTGGTGGAATAGCATCGTGCTGGACTCTCGAGGTATGTTGTTGAGCTGATTGTCCTCCATCCATTAGTGTTACTTCATCTTCGTTGGTTACCTCAGCATCTCGTGGTGACGTTATGGGAGTCTCGTCGTTTGCTTGTGAATCCATAACCCTGCAACCAAAATAAACAATAAGAGGCGCACAGGAATCAAGGCAGGATGCAAGTCAAGAAATTAATTCGAAATTGATATGGATATCAAGAACGTTTCAAACAAGTGGATGAGATCCTAAACTTATCCTAGCTTATTTGCAGGCCTGTTCGGTCCCTGAGTTAAAACCGAACAAATTAGTCGTAGACCTGCATGGACCACCACATAATGTATACTTAAAATTCATCTACTGATGCAGCTCTTGCCACTATGTATATATTCACATGTTTCAGTACGTATATATACTAGTATCGTTTATTCCTTTTGAACATATCTATAATTAGCATAAATTAAGAGTAGGTTCTATAGAGACTAGGAGGGGCCATCATAAAGAATTCTTATATGCTAAGGTCAAAAGTGTAGAGAGAGACAGCTTAGCTTGTAAATTCTATATCATCATAAATTGTTCACTAGCGCACTGTCTTAGTCACTACGCACTGAGGTTTCTTATGAACTGTATAAAATTAGTTATGAAATCATAGTAAAGTGAGAAATATAGCAAGAGTAGGTTCTATAGGGACTAGGGGGGCCATCAGCAATTTTAAGCATTATGAAACAGCATGACCAACTTTCATTTCACCTTTTCAATATTTTTATAGATTACTCTAAAAATGTATTATTGGAACGAAGAAGAATATAATTTAGAATTCCATGCCACTTCATAGTGAATGAGAGTTGCAATATATTTTAGACAAAATATGCAAACGGCCAGAAAGAAAGAAAGAAATACGCTAGAATTCTACTAGAAAGTTGGTAGCAAGTGCAAGCCTGAAAAGAACAAGGACGAGAGAAAAAATAACAAGAATCTAAACTAGATGGCTATCAGCAGAGATTATCAAAAAAAAAAAAAAATTAATAAGGACAATTTACATTAACTATTTCTATATTTTTTTCTTATTATATATATATATGTATTTTGAAACTAATTACATGGACCATTCCTATGTTTTATATTTTTTATAAAAAATTATAACACTAACCACCATTATTTCAAAAATAAAATACAAAACAGAGTGGTGGTCGGTGTAATTATTTTCAAAATAAATATGGTTCATGTAATACCCATAAAACATAAAGGGTTAATGTATTTGTTTAAAATAAAAAGTTGGTTAAGGTTCAAAAGGTATTCAATCAGATGATATTCAAAAATGACCTCCTAGACGAGGGGTGAGCGTTTGGTTTATTCGTTTTCAACCGAAACCGCAATAGTCAAAATCGAATGAACCAAAAATCCAAAATCGAAACCGAACCGAAATTAGCCAAAACCGAAACCGAACCGAATAACGATTCGGTTTATTCGTTGGGTTATTTCTAATGTTTAATGAGTAGAGTCCAAAGTTAGATCATGGTTAAATAATATTAAAAATTAAATTTTTATATACACATATTTATCATATTTACGTCCAAAGTTAGATTAGTTGTTAAATTATCAAATTTGGACTTTAAAACACATACGTAAAATTATTCTTTCAAAATATACACACTTTTATTTATATAGTCATCGAAAATACTAGATAGTGGTTGGTTATATTTATATGGGTTGGCGTACTTTCTGCTGCGGTCCGTTTCCAACACGTATTATCATAGCACTTTCAGAATATATTTTGCTGATCCCAACAGGATCTACGTACACATTAGTTAGAAATTTTTTTTTTTTTTTTTTTTTTCACTTTGAGGATATAGTTAGTTAGATTTTTTTTTTTTTCTCTTGAGGATATAAATACGGCTCATTTTCAGCCGTTTTTAAACTTCTGATAATAGTAGAGATAACTTGGAGTTCAATACATTTGGCAGTTTTCAAGTTACAACGGAGACACTTTCTTGCTAATTTACCGGACATAATCGATCCACATTTTGTTCAACGTATGAAAAGTTACATATATATGAATCATTGTTATAAATTTATGAGGAAAAAAACTTCTGATAATATTCCAGCACATGAAGGTAAGAAAGAACTGTACAAAATGTTTAGCAGGCTTTAGAAACCTCAGTCTTCCTTGCACGTCTTATATGTGAACCTATAATACCAGGATTCTTCAAACTGGTTCGCGAGCGCGCACGCGCGCGCGCGCGCGCACACACACACACACATATATATATATATATATATATATATATATATATATATATTCCAAAATGGTCCTCCAAATTATCCATGTAACAATTGATGTGACATGTTAAATAACAATATGTTACATCTAATATAATATGACAGCTGACATGACAAATTTTAACCCAAAAAATTAACTATCCAAAAAAATTTTAATATTAATATTAATGTTACTATTAACATTAATTTTAATAAAAATATTAATATTAATTTTAATGTTAATTTTAATTTTAAAATTTGTCATGCTGTCACATTAACCGTCAGCTGTCACATAAAAAGAGATAGTTTGGAAGAATAATTTGGAAAAAACGCCTTGGAGAGACGAATAGCATTATTCTATATATATTGATGTTCGTGTAGGTTCTAGTTGGAATCTTCTTCATAATGAATCATGATATTGATGGAAAGAAACCTCGAAGCCTAGGGGACTGAAACTCAGAGAATATAATGCCTACACCACCATTAAGCTGTTCGCGACCACTATTAGGATAATTATAGATAGAGAGATTCAACAGGAAAAGATATATAACGTTACAAGGTCTTAACAACTACAAATTGGCTTTACGCTCGTATCAAGGCAACATAACAGCTCCGGTAAGCTTTGTGGCAATGTTGGGAAAACACAACTCATTAGAGCTTATATGTAACCAAACCAAACTCACAAGATCTCAGTTGTGCGCGCATGCGTGTGCTTAGGTGTGAGAGAGATGCTATAAAAGACATCAAGCTATCCACTCAACCAGGCGCGAGTGAGAAAGACTCGTGCTACAAGACACTAAACTAACAACTCATGAACAACATGCTGTCGAACTATCCTTTTCTAAAATGTTGCAGCAAACCTCATTATGCACAAATACATTTCTCTCAGTTAGGCAACCAAAGCAAGAGATCACACCTCAAAGAGCTTCCCCCTTGTGAAACAAGCCAGGAATTGCCCAAAAATATATTCTTATTCTAAGAACCAATCACCAAAAGCTTCCAACACATACATTATGACGCATCAAATATTTTGTGTGAAGTAGGAAAAAAACTGAGCATTCCCCAGGAATGAGCAAAGATTTTATCTACATGAGAATGACCTTTGAGATTGAAAGTTGGCAGGCGGCATCGGCATCAGCTGCGGTAGAACTAGCTGAACCCTCCATTTCAAATATCACAACAGGCGGAGCGGCGCTGAGCAATTTAAGGTAATAGCCCAATTTTTGGATCAAGTGGATCCAAACCACAAGATTGCTGACTTGGCCTCCTGTTCCATGCCAGAAAATCACTAGAAGATGGCCTCTCTCATCCATTATGCCAAATTGGTTGTGAGAAAGATCAAAAGGTCCGGTACTCCCTCAATCCCTTGATGAGAGCATGCCCAAGCTGCTTGAAGACAGCTGGAACTATGCAAATGCTAATAAAAAATTATGCATCTAGTAATTTGTATAACTATTTGGTGCAGCCGTGCCTTCCTGAAAGAATAACATTGAAGTTATATAGATAGTAACTAGAGTCTCTGCCAACATTATATAAAGTTATTCAAAAAAAAAAAATCAACTAATAAATATTTAGATTTTAATTTATACTTAAAGTATTATAAATATTGATACAAAGTAATCAAATAAATTTTTCTTAATGTTTATATAAATTTTTACATAAATTATACAAAAAAAACTTTCTAACAAATAATAAATTATAATTTCAAATTATACAAAAATAACTTAATAACAAAAAACCTATAAATTTTAACTTAGAATTTATTAACTTATATAAGTTATATATGATATATCATATAGATTATATTATATATAAAAAATTAAAAAAATCGGGCTGGCCAGGCACGACCGTGAACCGGCCCGGTCCACTGCAGATCGGGTGCCAATTCGACCAGCCCGGCCCAGCCCGCTTTTGGTAACTGGTTGGGCCCGGTCCGGCCCACTTTTGGTAATGGGTTGGGCCCAGACTGACCCGAACCCAGTCAAAGCGGGCCTCGGGCCGGGCAAGCCCGACCCATTAAACATCTTGAAG
Organism: Iris macrosiphon; assembly: GCA_036927795.1. Taxonomy (NCBI): domain Eukaryota; kingdom Viridiplantae; phylum Streptophyta; class Magnoliopsida; order Asparagales; family Iridaceae; genus Iris; species Iris macrosiphon. The sequence continues at coordinate 200,017,550 of JAYESA010000008.1, forward strand.
CTCAATCACAACAAGGTTATACCCCAATACATACTATAAGGAAGACTTAACAGGCAGGTGTTGCACAAAATATATGTGATGGGTCGATAGATCACTAGTAAGAATTAGATAGAAGTGTAGGGTGGAGAGCCATACGCTTTGATTGAGGCCTGCTGTCTGGTACTTGATTAGATCGAGCCTTTTCCAAATGAGGAGCAATTAGAAAATCCAACTTAACCATCCAAAGTGCAACAGCAGAAGTGGTTTGTGGCATAGTCTGAAAGTATACAACGATATCATCTAGAGTTGTGTTGGAACCTAAAGAAGGATTTGATTCATATAGCCATTCCTCATTTATTGCCCCAACAAAATCGGAAAGAACCTGAACCAGATATTAATCAAAACATTGCATGTGAGAAGCATAATTAGACAAACTTTCAGCACAAAACTCAATGTCAAAAACAAAAATATGGAACCTGCAAAAGCTCTGGTAGAGATGATGTGCGCCGGAGCCGTTTAGCCCAAAGCTTGTGACCTGACCTCATCCAGGAACCAGATAAGGCTACCTCAGGCATACTTGCCTACAAGATTTTTTTTTTTTTATCAATTCCACAAGGAATGCAACTAAACCATGTATAAAGAAACATGCTGACTGGAAAAAGACAAACTAAGTATGAAAGAACACTAAAACATAGGCATCAACAGTCCTGCCTTTGGGCTCACCTCAATCGCATGAATAGCTGCTTTGAGTGCTTGTAACTGCGAAGGTAGAACCTTATACTGCGGAAAGTCAGAACTATCCTCTGGTAACCTACATGTTGCTACATGGATGGCATATCTTTCTTCAAGGTCAAAGTCTAATTCAAAAGTAGTGTGACATATCCTACAGTGTTTCTCGTCTCTCCAGTATAAGTCATGGCAACTCTCACAGCGAGCTAGTGATTCCATATACGACCTTTTAGTTTTTTTTACAGCATTGAGATTGCAATAGAAAGCATTCCAAATCCATTTATCAAAGGATTGTAACCTATCCCACTTGTGCTTCTTTTCTTCGCTACCACCCAGTTCAAAATTAATATCACCGGAACCGGAGGAAATCGTGTTCATTGATTCCACCGGGCCTAATATGTTGTCTACATCAGAAATTGGTGATGAACCAGATCCGCTACTGGTCTCGACTTCTGATGGATCACATCCTCTCGTCTGCCTGCCTTCTGAAGTCATATGATCATCCATAGCTTGACAGAGAAATTCCTCCCTCTTATCTAAAGATGCAACAAGACGTGCTTCCCGAGTACCTCTGCAGTCTAAAGCTGATAACAGAGCTTCCAAACCCTACAACATATTGAAGGAAACAGAAATGAATAATACACTGTGCGTTAATCATCTAAAATATATAAGCATAAAGTTACAGATCTAACCGGTCAAAACAGAATAAGTATCTACCTCTGTTGTATCAATCACATCCCAGTGTCCATCTTCAGAAGATTCAAAATAAACCCTTCGATGGCCTGGATCATTTGCATTGCAAGGACCAAGAAATAGCCAATAGCTATTGTACCTACGATCATATCCTAAATGTATTGACTGCAATGGGTGCGCATCCAGCCTGGATTTGTCTTTAGCTGCAGTGCTGAAATTTTGGAAGGAATGCTCCTTCTCGGAAGCCTCTGAAAAGATCGCTGAAGATTGTGTCATAAGTTGATGGTTCACAGATGATTTCTTTATCTTTGCGCCTGAACCATGGTATTGGATATTGGGAATGACCGCTGATGTGGCTCTAATGGGCTCCTGTAGAGAAATAGTTGTAAATCCACAGTAAATCTCCGTAGAAATGTTGAGCTACCAATAAACTTACTTCAGTATATCTAAACTTGAGCATCCTTTTTAATACGATACTATCCAAATATATAGCAGAGAAAAGAATACTATTTAGTTTCCTACTAAGTGCTACACCACGCAATGATCTTACTGGGAGACACTAGATACATGGGCCCCACCTGCAACCAATCTGACAGGTAAATGATAATTTGATGCTGCTGTACCAAAAGCCAGTCGGTTGATGTGGTATCAATCAACTTGATTTGCATCAAACAACATAAGATGATTGCATTCAAATGTATCTGGAAATGTTGTCATGACAGCCACAAAAGAAAATGTCGACAATTACACGGACAAAAATGACAATACACAGGTTGAAAGTAAATATGAGTCCAAACTATATACCAATCTGTTCACAGCACAGCAATGTCTGCCCCCGTCATTCTCTGAACTTTGTTGCATGCTCTTGTATCTACCAGTGATGAATAAACATAATGATCCTCTGGTTCAAGGTAGTAGATGTTGGATGTCGAGTTCATGTTGGATTGGGTTTTGAAACATGGTTTCCTGAATTCACATATAGGAAACATATAGGAAGCATTCCACGATTTGGGAATATGCGACCCAAGAGCATCTGTTCCGCAATCCACGAACATATGTTCCAGAATGTGGAACTCCGACAAATCGGAATGTGAAAATCTACGTTCTAACAAGCAAATGCATCGTGTATTTGGGTTTATTGCCAAGCTTTTAAAGAGAAGAATAAGATATAATTGTAGAGTGGTAAGACTTGCTTCTACTTTTTGAAAAGACAATGTTAGGATCATTTACTTATGAATTCTTTTTAGTTTTGAATTTTTTATGACGTTATTTTATGGTACTTGATTAACTTTGAATCTTAAATATACAGACTATTATATTACATATTGGTCCTTTAAAAATGTTCCATGTTCGGGATTAATGTATTGCATTTCAAAACATCCGTCCCAACATAGCGTACCAGGAACAGCCCCATTTCATTTTCCATAATTCGGAGGGTTCCATGTAACATTTTTGTGTAGTGTTGGATGTCGAATATTGGGGGACATTGTGTGTATGTGTGTGTGTGTGTGTGTGTGTGTGTGTGTGTTTGTGTGTTCCCCTAGGCTCCTAGGGACGTGTACTAAAACTAACAACAATCATAACCACAGATATAAGGAATTACTAACATGGAGATTTTGAATGAAGCAGTTTTAACAGTCTTACTAAGATGATTTGTACAAATAAAAAAACGTTATTCGGGACTCTAAATAATTGAACACTTACAATATACAAGTATTTTAAGAGTTTTAAGTCATATAAGCAGTGTTACCAGGATTGTGGGTCGCTTTGGTACAGGATACGGGTACGCGGTACGGTACCTCAGCCGGTACGCGGTGCGGTGGGGGTAAGCTTATTCGGTACGCTATTTGGGGTCGCTGTTCGTTTTTATCTGGGTCGTCTTTTGTACCATATACAATTATATAGAAGTATACACTATAAAAATAAAATAAAAATGATTAATTAACCAACAAATACTGAAAATATATGACAACTCCACAAAAGTCAACATTTTGTATTAATACCACCCACAAAAAATAAAATTTAAAAACATATTTCTTATAACTAAACCAAATATCATAAGTTCATAACCAAAGCCATCAAAATCCAAGTGAAGGAAAGCATAGACAATATTCTCAAAAAAGACAACCCATCAAAATCCAAATCCTATTTGGGATCATTGTTCTAAAATTCGCTAGACGGACTCGATGCGTCCGAGATTCCCCTAACGACTAGGCGTCGATTTTTTTTAAGATATATATATATATATATATATATATATATTATCCACTGTGCAGCAACACTCAAGAATTCAAAATTTCAAAAGGGGTTAGGGACCCATTTTTTTGGTGAAGACAAAAATCCACTAGCAACACATTCTTCAAAAAAAAAATTGCAGCAGCACTTAATATTCCATACTGCTCACGTTCCCCCCCCCCCTTTACTGTGCAACGCCATGTTCCAGACCTCGTTGACTGCAGCAGCACATTCTTCAAAAAATTAAAAAATAAAAACTATGCAGCAGTGCTGCTCTTCAAGAATGAGAAGAAAAACAAGAGAATGAAGAAAGAAAGAAAGAAAGAAAGAAATAAAGAGTGTAAGAAGAAGAAGCAACAGCAACAACAGCAAAGAAGAAGAAGCGTAGCAGCAGCAGCAGCAGCAAGCCAGCAGCATCATCATCCCACCCTCCGTAGGGGTCGCTAAATTTGACAACCTGGGTCGCGAACGCATCTCGTTCGGGGTCGTTCGTCCCAATTCGTGGGACGTAGGGGGGGTTGCCGAATTAGGCAACATTGCATTTAAGAGTCTACTTTTAAGAGTTTAACTATTTTTTTCTCAAAAGGTCAAGCATGCCAGAAGTTATATTGCAAAGTCGTATTGTTTTACCTACGAAACTGACATATCGCCATGGCTGACATATACAACCATGCTTTGGTTCAAGCAATGAAAACCAATTATCTAAGAAAAACGATATTCTTAGACATTTGAAAGAAATGGGAAAATGAATTAATTTAATAATGGCATAAGCTATAGTCAAGATATAATGGAGTTATAAGTATTAAAAATTCAACCCAAAAAAAATTCTACACAACCTCAAGAAAGATTATATGGTCGAGTATGGAAGGGAAAGACATAGCGGAAGAGGACAAAAGAAAAGAAGTTCGAGAGTTTTCCAATAAAGTATGTAATGCCCTATTTATAGCACAATTTACCTCCATTCTTAAACTGGGACCTGCTCCAGCAAGATCAACCAAGGCTATTAATGCATCCAGCTTCTCATCAACACTCAGATTTGAATATTCACCTTCCATCAATCCTAATGCCCATGCTTCTCCTGAAAAACTCTCATCAATCTCAGTGTATTTTGTCAACTTCTGAGCAGTTCGTTTACGCCGACTCTTGTACTTAACTATCTTTTGCTTGCATACACCCATAGTATCGTCATCACTACTGCTTGTGCTACAATCTCCCGAGTCATCATCAACACTACCTGAATCCTCACTATCTGATTGATAATCTTCTTCCCCTTTAATGTGAGGACTACTGCGGAGGCGATATGCAAAAGGAGCAATCTTCTCAAATAATGTAATGTCACTAGATAGAGTTGAGCATATTAGTTGTTCTAACTCTTCTTTAGTGTGTTGTAGGTCCAGCGCGACAATCTGAAGAGAAGTTTAAAAAAAAACTTATAGCCAACCTTGCAGAGCTATCTTATATGAAAATGAATATACTGTACTTGGTGATAATTACAAGGCTGTCCCCATCATACCTGGGAAGCTTTGGCTATTTCAGCAACTTTTAACCCTCCGTATCCTTGCTCATATAGAATACCAAATATTTCACCTTTAAGTGTGCGAGGACGTAAACCATATTTTGTCATAAGATTCTTATCCTGCAACACAACAATACATGAGAACAGAGAAACAACAGCGAATTGTTGTATCATTGCATGATTGCATCAAACAGTTTGCATACAAATTATCTCTAACTCCATAGAATACGAAATAGTATGATCAAGCCTACTTCAACTTATACATAGAAGGCATGTGGAATTGTGGACCAAGCCAGATTTTACGAGAAATAATCAACTGGCAAACCAAGAAATCATGATCACAATGAGAACATTCCCTTAAAATTCAAGTTATGCTTCATGTTACATTTGAATCAAGATCTGGTCAGATAAATCCGGACCCAATTGCATCCATAAATAGAGAGAAAAGTGGTTAGACTTTAGAGGGACAAGGACTGTTAAATAACAAATACATGTTTGTTCCTTTTGGAAAGGGGAAAAAAGATTGTTTTGTTGTTGTTCAACCAAAAGGACACAAAAAATGTAATCTATTAGCGATCATTCTCGCGGAAAGAGCAGAGATTACCGTTCACCCATATATAAGCTGTGGCAAAACCCTGTACACCGACTCTTTCCATCTGTTTTTTCAAACCCTACCCAAATGAAAGGAGGTGGGGGCAAGAGCTGTAGTAAACCCACGCTTCAGTAGGCCTTAAGGGGAAGGAATTGGGGGTAACAGCTATGGTGAATTTTAGAGGTTCATAGTTGTAACTGATTGGGTATGGTCCTCCACCCACACTTTGTTTCCTCCAGTTTCTTTGTTCGTCTTTGAGAAGAAAAAACTGAAGTTTCAGCCAAAACTACTGGAACCATAACCTTGCTATGGAAATTCAAATTTGTCAATCAACATTGATTTTGTGTGAGACACAATTTTATCCACACCAAACTAAAACAGTAGAAAGGGGATACCACTGTCCTGTAAACTTCCTGATAATATCCAGCTACCACTATGAATCTGTAGTGCCCCGTTCCGGATGGGGCACTATATGATGGACTTGTGGCTAGTTTGGCTCAATCGGAACTGAGTATTGGAAAATCCTTTTGGCATCTAATCGGTCCGGACGAATGCTTGAGAACCTTTCCAACTCACGGATTGACTATTGTTGGAATGAGTCCTAAATGCAGTAGATTATGTCTTGGCGAATGAATTCTTTATAAGAGTCTACTCACAACGTCTTTTGAATCGATGATGCCCGATAGAATATAACTGATAAATGATAGCCACAATGCATGATGTACCACTAAGAGTAGAAAATTGAATAATTGTAACTGTTGAGTATATCTATGCACGAGACTTGCATTAAGAGCTACGTAAGCGAAGCAAAAAATTGTGGTGCGATACCATGAAACTGTTGGAAGGGGTGCGGTACCCAAAACTGTTGGCTATGGCATGATGCCTCGAAATGTTTGGAACCTACAGATGGTCAATCGAAATGGTACAGATTTGAGAGAATGAACTGTTGTAAAAGTATATATTTACATTATTTATTTCAGTTTCGTGACATGCATATGTTTTATAGTTAATTGTTCACGCATTTATGGCCATAGACAACTTGTGCACAAGGTTTAACTTTTTTTCGAAATGGTACACGAGACACAAGGACCGAATCGACCTGGAAAAAAAATATGTGGAGCGTGCTTCGACACGAGATATTGTGGGACCTTCAATAGGGTTTGCAATCCGGACTGGAAGGACGCGTCGTAATACCACGTAATAGTCCTTCATGGTGTCATTTTCACCAATGACCTCATATAGACAGGACAAGTGTTACCAGGACCGTGAGTCGCTTTGGTACGTGATACGAATACGCAATGCGGTAGGGGTAGGATTATTCGGTACGCTATTTGGGGTCATTGTTCGTTTTTATCTGGGTCGTCTTTCGTACCATGTACAATTATATAGAAGTATACACTATATAAAAATAAAATAAAAAAGAAAGAGTGTAAGAAGAAGCAACAGCAGCAAGAGCAAAGAAGAAGAAGCGCTGCAGCAGCAACAGCAAGCCAGCAGGGGTCGCTAAATTTGACGACCTGAATCGCGAACGCACCCCGTTCGGGGTCGTTCGTCCCAATTCGTGGGACGTAGGGAGGGTTAGCGAATTAGGCAACACTGGACAGGACGTGTGCTAACGTATTGTCTTCTGCAGTGCAGGGACGGTAAGTATTTGTCTCTGTTTTTATGCATTAACGGGCACATCGATTGTGGTAAGATATCACCGATAAGTGATATGGTTATATGTTTACTGCTTGCCCTTGTGTTATCGATATGAACTGTAATTGGACAGTTCTAAATAGCAATATCACTCTAAATATATGCTTTCCTTAATAAACAATGTTAGTTTAGGCGAGTGGGTTAGCCCCGCTCATCAGTGCATTAACAAGTGTGTTGACCCCAACTACACAAGTGTCGAAAACCTCGAGGGTGCACGAATCTAGCTGAAGTTTTGAAGAAGCGACTTAAAGCTCTTTCTATTTTTAAGTATTTTAAAGCCGGTTCATTTTAGAGACATTTTAGTTTCAATGTATAAAAGGGTGTAATGTATAGAACGACAAGTATTATTTCATGGCAGCTTGTTGACTTTTTTTGTAATTTTATGAATGTAGCCGAGACGGCATATCAAATGTATTCTGATTTGTACTTCGTTGCAAGTTATTAATAAAAAAAAATATTTTCTTTCTATATTGTGTTCAACTTTCTGCTGCAACGTGATTTCAACATGTGTTCAAAAGAATTATCAAAATGCATGTTCTTGTCTTGTACAAGTACAACTTAGACTTGTACGACATCACGTCCGGTGGGGACCAAGCGATTCGGCGAAAATCGGGACGTGACAGAATGAGATGATTTGGTTAGTGATCTTGAAGGTTTTTTGTTTAGAAGGACCAGATGATCTTTAACTAGAGCCTCTATTTTGATTCTTCCTCGCCATCCAACCCAATTTGGACTTTACTCCACAAAGTAACCAGTTCCACAGGTATCCAAATCCTTCTGCTCAGTCCAATATTAACATCATATTGGAAAAAGAAGTAGCAAAAACAATAATCATCCAATTCCTTTTGTGTCAGTAACAGACATGAACACATATAGTACATGGCTGAACATCTGTGAGATAGGTACCATGTTACAAAGTAAAAAGGCATAAAATTGATGACATCCCAATGAGATGATTAAAATTGGTCTTCGCCAGTGCTGACACAGTGTGCGCATAGCCGGTGCCTTTTGACAGCCTAAACCTCTCCATTTGTCAGCAGTGGGGAACTACTTCCTTATCAAAACTAACCTTATCAAAAAATAAATGCATGAAAATGAATTACCTACTATCCATACAAGTGTTTAGAGAAAACATGTGTTTAGAGAAAACATTGCCCAAGTAAACATAAGACAACATAACAGGAGTACCAAGTCGAGAAAGTTACAAAGACACGTGTATATATAAAAAAATGATTGACAACATTCAAAAATATTTACATTCACCTGTAATGACATTGATTGTGCAGTTTCACAATACCTTGTTAGAAGAGTCTCTCTTTGAAATATTAGGTTTTGAACCAAAACCAGCTGCAACCAAAACTTGCCGTAATATTTCTGTCCATGTAAGAGGGTTAAGGGATTGACTCCAAATATTCACGTCAAACTCTTGCTCTCGTATCTAGAATATAAAGAAATGCATGTTTCATGAGATGTTTTACAAAATGATTAAAAGTATCAATTAAAGAGGAAGGGAACACGAAGAAAAACATTGGGCACAAATATCACAAAGGAGCATAAGATGATAAGATCTAGAAGTCGGATTGGGCCTTGGAAACTTGGACAGAATATCTATGTTTAAATAAATAATGGCCCCTACAAATATAGGCCATAGTATGATAAATTCATTTAATTGAAGTAAATTTCCAAGTTTAGGGGAACTTAGAGGTGATACTTGGTTTGCACGAGCTTTGAATTGTATCACAAAAAAATGTTTGCTTGGTTTTTATTGATGCTGCTTTTCAAAAAGTCACAACAGAAGCAACTCTTGACATCATGTAGGAGGCTGCTGGTTTTATGGTGAGGGCCACCTTTGCCCATAGCTACTTTGCTAGGAACATGGAACCAAAACAAATGGTTAATGTCAGGTCGAAAACTAGCTAGGAAGCACAGTCACTCCAAAAATCTAGGGTGTGTCACGTCGGACACGTATTGGACACGATCCGGACACTCCAATGTCCAAAATACACCAGGACACAGCAAAATAGGTGTCGTGCCCATCTTGCCATGTCCCAACCTTGTCATGTGTATCCGTGTTTGAGCAACAAAGAAAAGTAATTAAAATAAGTGTAACATCTGTTGAAGAGATTTCTCATGCTCCATAGCAGAACCCAATACGGACGGGAGAAAGCTTTTGAGTATGATTTTAAGTAATTAAAATAAGTGTAACTTCTGTTGAAGAGATTTCTCATGCTCCATAGCAGAACCCAATACAGACGGGAGAAAGCTTTTGAGTATGATTTTAAGTAATTAAAATAAGTGTAACATCTGTTGAAGAGATTTCTCATGCTCCATAGCAGAACCCAATATGGACGGGAGAAAGCTTTTGAGTATGATTTTTATAACAGGTTGGACAGTAAGTTATGAAGCAAGACAAATGACCTGATCTTACCTAAGGAAGTAAAAAATGAAGGTCACATGCATGCACTGTTGTCAAGCGCAAGGTGCACACGACGCTCGAGGCAGAAGGCACATGGCATCGCAACCGCCTCGTTTAAGTAAGACACATTTCTAAATTTTTCTTTTGAAAACTGTGCAATAAATACAATAAAATCGATAACAATATCGTGATCGACAATTTATCGTGTAGATAATTTAATAGAAGATAGATTGAAAAAGAACTTAGAAATTTTACATATTTTAAAAACTTCACCCGACAAGGTCTATTGGACGTTGACAACAGCAAGTTGTCCATAGAGAAAAGATACGCTGACAGCGAACGGTCTCATATGGAGAGGTTGGAAAGAAGAAAAAAAATGTAAAAATTAAATAGAAGAAAAATAATGCAATATAAAAGGGACTCACGGGAGGAAAGTTGCTAAATTCCAACAGCGGAGTTTCGTCCGTGCAGGAAATAGGAATACCAACAACAAAAGTTATATTGAAGAAATTAAAAAAAAAATAGGAGAAAATGACTAGAAAAAGGAAGATATTATAAGGGGGAAAAATTGGAAACTAAAAAATAGCTTGAATCCCTTGGGCTTGGCTGACAACAGGTTTCTGGAAAGTCGACAGAGGAGGGTCAACAATAATTATTGGAGAATTGGGAAAGGGTACAGAGATGAAAAGGGGAGAGAGAATTGGGGAAGTAGGGTTTAAATATTACGTGTCATTAAGTTAGGATAAAGTATGATGGGCAAGGGAGATGAAGTACGATGGGCACGGGAAAATGGTGATCCTATATGTACTTGTATTCATATCCATATTCGTGCAAAATAAGTTACCTTATTGTACCTGTTTGAAAATATTGGTATCCCGAATTTAATTATGTATGCATTATTATTCCGTTCATAAAGAAAGTTTTGGGTTATTATCCATGTGATCATATAGACGTTTGACGGAATTTAACATGAAGGATTGACATTACTTCACGACGTAAGTTACAGATGAACCTACCAGGCATGATAGTAGTACAAGAAGAAGAAAGCAACATTGAGATGTATAAGAGGCTAAGCAAAAAAAAGATGCAATAGTACAACAACAACAACAAAGCATTTATCCCAAATTTTTGGGGCCGGCTAATGTCAAAGATAGATTGGACAATAGAGTGTGATAATATATTGGTCAGATGTGATATTGTGATGTGAATTGTGTTGTTAGAAGCAGAGGAAAAAATGAGAAAATTTGAGGAAGTAAAAGAGGAAATGATGATGATGAGTAAATGTAAAAGAGGAGATGACGGTGAGTAACTAAAGAGGTGTAGATTAATTGATAATAGTGCAAGTGTAGCCAGCCCCAGTGATTTATACTGCCGTGTCATTTAGTTATTGTTGTTAGGCTGTTGTTCAGGTAATGAAAAAAGGCAGAATTAATTTATCGGGTATCTTAGTTAACCTATACTCCTGGTAAACTTAGATTACATGCAAAAGCCTTACAGAACACATGAAAATAGACCCTATAAGAAGTCTTCAGGAATTCCATCCCTGCTAACCTTCTCTTAGATTCTCATCAGTAGGTTCATTCATTATCTTTATCCTTATAGTTGAACCATAATCCTACCGGACTTGTGTCCCTTTCCAATCATTTGTGTGTTCTTAATTTGAGTAACATAACTTCAGTCCATGGGATAAAACTTTCTTCCAATAAAGCTTGAGTTCAGTATGATCTTGTATCCTTTCCTGGATGCAATGGGATGTTTTGTTTTACCCTCTATTCAAATTATTAATTAGAGAAGAATATATCACACAACACGCCCTCTTCACTCCATCCTTCTCTCCCTCACACCCATGGATCTTGTTCTAGAACTTAGCAATCTGAAATTCATCCCAATCAATACACATTAGTAAAGAAACTAGATGTACATGCTTCACACATGAAAATTCAAAAAATGTCATACTCGCAAAGATAACACTAGACAAATGCAGTCAACATCATCAGAATCATCGCCATCTAAGATTCTCCCATCATAATGGGGCTGGCTATGGAGCATGAAACTAGACTGTATATGACCGACCATCAGTGTGACACCAATTCCCTGCACCTGTATCGAAATTCCTAGTCAAGGTAGCTACATGCAAGAGAGGACAATGCCATAAAACCTATAAGGTTATCGGAGACTAAATGGGTAGGTACAACTATTTATTTGTCATGCAGTTTAGGCCCATGCAACCACAGTGTTCTAAATGGCGGCCGCCTCGACCGCCTAGGCGATAGGCGGTCTCTCTCCGCACAGCTTTTCGGTAGGCGGTGGAATAGGCGGCCAACGGAGCTTTGGAGGCGTAGGCGGCATAGGTGGACGCCTAGGCGAAGCAATACCTAATATGATGTTTTGGCCAAACGATTTTGCAAGCATTATGGGCCTATGGTTCACTTTTACAAGACTAAAACTTAATAAATCTTTGTTCTACAACATAGTTATGCACGAAACATCCTTAAAATATGTATATAATGCAAAAAATTGTGGTAAAATAGTAAAAATATATCCAAAATATATCAACCGCCTAGGCGGACTCTTTCCGCCGCCTAGCCTCCTACCGCCGTTTAGAACCTTGTGCAACCAAGGAGCACCCTCCATGGTTCCCAAGACAAATGAGTCTAGATGAAGAGGTAAGGATATATCAGGTAAATACATGTAGTACTTATGTTTTTTTTTGGGGGGTGGGAGGGGAGGGGTGTGTGTGTGTGTACATGATAACATTATAATTACATCAGATGATGTATGTATCACACCATTTTTTCTGATGTAACTTGAATGTAAGTTTGAGATTACAGAACAGAAAATGTTGGTCCTCTTTCTTTCTTAGGTAGTTAGGTGGGTTTGGACTTTGTGGTCTTTTGGGGGGCTTCTCTTTAAATGTAGGCTATATGCGGACAACAATTTCTTGGCTAGATTCTCGGAAAAGTCTCCATGAACAGCAGAATGAAATTGTCCATGATGTATAATTTTGAATGATACTCCCAATCTAGACTTCGTTCCACTAGGATGTTAGATGCTTCTGCAGTAAAATATAACATTGTGCAATACCGCATCAAAAACTGTGAAAATACCAAAAAGCCAAGTCCTAACCTAGTTTCAGACACAAGTCTAGTCTGTTTTTTCGAGCCTACCCTATCTAGTACCTACTTATATTCAAATATAGGTGCAACACCTGATCTATCCAACCCTGGTTCTCTTAACATTTCCTAAGATATAGGCTGCCAAAATTAGGAGACAGCCTACCATTTGTATTTTGTAGTAACCACCTTTGATTAGTCATCAAAAATGACAGTTTCCTGGACCATCTATTAAATTTAAGATGATCAAAATTGCTAAGAAAAAAGGTCAAAATTCATTTTAATAGTTGAAAATATTTTTAATTGAATTAGATTCAACAAGCACATTAAGTTGGATATATCATTTTGACGCATATAGCCAATGGATGAACGATAGCAGGCATATGCATACCAGCTTAAAATATAGCATGACAAGTTAATTAACAAGATTAAGGTACACTTTGGTTGGGTATACATGCTTACTTTACCGAGACTAATTCCTACTTATTTTCTGTGTTTAAACTTAAGATTCTTCTTTTTGCTCCAAAAGAGTTTTATATGTATCTTACAGAATGTCTTACAGCTTGGAAATGATTTTAGCATGCTAGTGTGATATAATATTTAAAAATATGCATAACCTATCAAATGGGAAGAGAGGATAGAAATGTCTTAGTCTGAATTGTAATGAAGTTATACATGGATTGCTTTATTTTGCTCGATCTCTTCGGGCCTAGTTTTCTACACCTTTGGGCATATCATGAGTAATACAACTATAAATGACCAAACGAGTGAAACAAATAACTTAATTTCTAACTGCATAACCCAAACACGAGTTAAAATGTCAGTTATGGGTTAAGCACATAACTCTACTGGCAAAAATATACTATAATGATGGATTTGCAAACAGCTAAACCAAACACAATACCTTGATAAGGTATAGAAGACCTTGATAAGGTATAGAAGCAACAGCATATAAAGAAGGGGAATTAATTGAGTTAAGGAAAGCATAGATGCTATAAAGTCTTGCACGGCGTTGTGTAGTAAAGTAACCGATGACAAGTACATGCATGATAAAAAAAAAAGAATATAATATTGTCATGATTGAGTAAGCAATTGCCTGAGGATCTTATAACTTACAAATTGAAGAAATCCGAGAAACCTGCCATCTTTGGATGCTCGGGGAGTCATTCCAGAAGACAGCTCCCTTTGCACATCGAACAGCAGATAGTTGAGAAGAGTCACATGAATCTTTCCAAGTAACATGGAGTCCTAGAGGGTCATGAGTTTGAGATTAGTACATCAATGGCAAGCAATATCATAAACTGGTGCAAGTGCATACACTAAATTACATACAGGCCAAAAAGTATAAAGTAACTGACCTTGTCAGTGAATGCTTCAGCAAGTTCATTAATTGTAAATGGGCATATTTCAACAGTAGTAGCAATATTGTACAAAAACCGCAAAACCTGAACAGGAAAAAGATTCATGGTTAAATGATGCAAATATGAAACAGGTAAATTTTCCAAATTGTGCTTCACATTTAGAACTATATGATTAATTACGACTCAACTACTATAATTTCAATGCTTATCCTGTTGTTGTGTTTCAACGAATTAATCAAAAAAATCAGTAGGTTGGGACATTGAAACAATTAGCTAACAGCTAATTGAGTGAATCTAATATTACAGCAGAAATTTAACCACGTTTATATGATCTTTTCTAAGTAATCTAGAGTCTAGACATTGGTAATTTGTATAACTAAATAGCTAATTAATTTTACAAAATACAATTGCAACATAACCACTTTGTCATGGAAGAAGGTTGCATGCAGTTCTCGAGAAACTGCCAAAAAACTGAGAAAGATTAGAAGTAAAACTACATGAATCAAAAGGAGTGAAGGTATTCATAATTATATTCTGGTTGCAAACTTCAAAAGTAACAGTAAGAATTAGTAAGACGCAGAACTTAGAAATGATTCACTAAAAATTGGGGTATCCCTTCTATGCTACAGTATAGACAACTCAAGTAGATATCATCTGGAACGAATTTAACTAAACAAATTTTTAACATTTAGAAAGTTGTACTACTTGCCAAACTTTAAGGATTCACGGAACCAAGTGTTATGTTCACAATAGAGGTAAACTTGTGAAATATCATCATCTTTCTTAGAGAACAAAGCTTGTGGTGAAGAAACTGATGCAAGCTGTAAGATTCTTCTACTACAAAAAGTTTATCAACAACAAATAACAAGTCACATATTCACAAACCTTGAAAAGTTTCTTAACAAGCTCTAGAGAAGAAGCCCAAGGTCTTGTGCATAGAGGCTGTTTCATTATAATAGTAGTTGGAGGAAACCTGGCCAGTAAGTCTGAAAGAGAGAGAATTATTGTTGCACATCTGCGAATAGTGAATGGCATAAAAAATCAAGCAAATGAGTAAACCTTTGCAAAGTGGACAGTTGTGTCCATTTGAAGTAAGGTGAGCAGAACATCTTAACGGATTTGGCCCTGCTTGTAACTCTCGGAGTTCCAGCTCCTCATCATCAACTAATTGAATGAAAGCATGAGGTTGTTTTAGAGAATTTTCTTCAGTCGACAGTTTGCATGTTGTTCGATGAGGTTTGTTCTGATTTGTATCCTTCTTGCATTGTACCTGAGTTTTAACCACAGTAACTTAATTAATGCATGCCCAAAATCTTATTCCGAGTCAAGAATGGAGCGTGCATCAATAACAGATCCTCTTCTTAGTTACTAGTTATGATTTGCCAATATCGTCAGTTTGACAGCATAACTGTGTAACTCGTGCCAGAGACTCAAATGGCAATAAGCAATCTCTTCAGTTGCATTTATGCCAAATTCATTCATCAATTTACTATTTAGAATTATATTTATACAACAGAATGTTTTGGGTAAGGTTACCTTCTTTCTTTTCAGGGGAGGTTTTCTCTTCTCCGGTGACTTTTTACGCCAAGTACTTCGTTTCTAAGAAAACAATAGTGGGTGTAAGGGGATATCATGAGCCCAAATATGCTAAAAAAAACATTGCAACTAAGAAGGATATTCAGAATAGGTATGAGTCTGAATGTGGACTAATAAATGAAAAGAAACCAACTGAAAAACATCACTACCGAAACCAGTGTAGGTTGCTTTATTGCTTTGGACGCCCCAAATAATGTATCCTTTAAAGAAGACTTTGTTCGTAACAAGTCAGCACTTCCATCAACAAAATTAAGTGCAGATGAACGTTTCAAATTATCAAAATTTACTGCGCGCAACATTGTCATCAAACCCTTCCCAATACCGTACTTCGGTGTTGGAGAATCTCGTGTGGGGAGAATTCCAGATTCCATGATAGCAGAATCCAAGACCTGTACATAATTTAAACGGAAAGACCACAAAGAAAAAGAATTTACTTCAGAATCTGAATGGAACTTATCAAACTCGATAAGACACATCATCTATGCAGACCATTTTTCTCAAGGAAAATTAATCCAGATAAACAACAGATACAATCAGATGAAGGGTAAAAAAAAACACAAGTGCATAAAGAAAACATTCACAATTATACACTCTCTTGGTCCTTGCAATTTGAAACCCAATATAATTGCATACTACTGGATGAGATCGTTCTGATTATTATAACCGAGAGGAAATTATACTCAAATAGGGAACAAAAAATATCTTTTGGCATTAAGTAGAGCATGTTTCTAATACAAAATAGAATTAATGCAACTAGAAGAAGAGAATACTTATCAGGCAGCCTTAATATGATTCCAAATTACCTTTCTCCTTTTGGAAATTCTTTGGCTATCTCGACAATCTTGAACAACAGCAGAATCTGATCAGATGCAAATGCATTAGTTTATATGAATGGAATTGATAAAATGGCCAACTTGCATATAAGAACTATTATCCATATTACCTTTGGAGTGAATAAAGATGCCTGCTTAAAAGCAAGACCAATACTAAAGGCTCAAAGAAATAAAACATAACAAGGCATACCAGCGGAAGAACCAGAAGAGCCAGAAGCGTTAGTTGGAAGAGAATCAAACTCTGCTCCAAGCGGCGGACCATCTTTTCGAAACAATCTTTTTAAGATATAGTCTTTGGAGAACAGATCTTGCAGCAAAACACGATTAGTTGTTTGGTTAACATGTTGATTATTTGAGAGTGAATAGTATTTCCTCTTTGACTTGGTTGCTCGGTCATATTTCAAAGACATGTGGAGTCCCATCCTCTCCTGGCTTGATGAGCTTCTATTATAGCTTTCTGGTGGTGGTGTTAGTTTTTCTTTATGTCTCGTACGTCCATTGCAAGCAAGTAACATACTATCCTTCAACTGGTAGGATTTTGGATTCACCGCTATGTTGTTTTTTGATTTAGCTTGAGATTGCGACCCACTCTGACCTAAACTGTAATTCGCTTGTTTTCCAACATTGATGGGGCTTTTATCAGGTTTCTGTTTTCCAACATTTATGGTGCTTTTTTCAGGTTTCTGGACGCTACGACCACCTTGAAGGCTCTTACAGCAACCATGAACATCATTTTCCCGCTTTTCTTTTCTTCTCCTCTCAACAAACCATATACGTATCTGCTTGTATGTCAGATTTAGGGATGCTGCATAATCCTCCATGTCCTTGTGCTTTGGATATTTCTCCTCTGCTTAGAAAAATAATAGATTTAAAGAAGTTTGCAAAATTAAAAGAAAGAACTCCACTAATTTAGATTTCATGATAGTTGCAATAGAAGACAATACCTGAGTAGTATTTTTCCAGTGATTGGAGTTGGAATGGAGTCTTTTTCTTTGTTCCATGATGTTTCTTTTTACTGAGAACATCTTCACCCATTGATATCACAATAACCCTGGAATATGTCTACACTTAAAGTTGGCCCTTGGAGATGGTAACACGTGGACAATTACACAAACTTAAGATTCATGATCACCCTCAAAAAGCAATGAGAACAAAAGAAAGACCCAGATTAACTAAACATATAACCACATACTCAGCAACTAACTGCTATATATTGGAAACCTAAGTTTAAAATTTATTTCCAAAGAGCTACATCAATAAAAACCGATCAGAACTTCAAGAAGCAGAATTTTTCACCCAATTAAACAGACGGACGGACCATTAGATCAACTTTTATTACAGAGTATAACCAATTCTCGATCGCATCAGGAGCTCATTCAAAATCAGTGGGATCGAAACATATAATGCTCTTGAAATCTCTGAGTATGCTTATTAGCAATTCGAGCTCAAATAATTCAATAAAAAAACCAATGGAAGCAATAAAAACCCCATGAAAGAACCGGTAACCAAAACGTAATCTTTACTTTTTCAGCTATAACAATCATAAAAAATTTCAGTTAGGTAGAATAGCACTTGAGAATACAACCTCTAGAAAATTGTTAATCGAGTTGATTGCTTCTGACAATTCATATTCGTATATTTTCCTGATAGCTCATAGCTGGTCAACATAATTAGTTCAGAACCAGATCTCACTCACATAGAAGTTGGGTCCAACAAGGGAGGCAGTGGCAACAACAGTGACAATGCCTACAGGCTCAGTTGTTAATCATCAGAAACTTGGTATAACTATTCCAGTTACCCTCCTATGGTGAACAAAGGTTGGAGATACGAAATATCATGGGTGATCAGTATTATGTCAAACCTCCTGATGGTAGCAATCCAACTAAAGCTTTTGACAAGAGGCATCTATGATCATGGCATCTGCAAGTGAAGTATGAACGCCTGCATCTCTCTCCCTTAATTGTACCTTTCCTTTAGTGGTTTGGGAAACATTCTCTTATTTGAAGGTCGGCAGGGATCCTTGAGTGTCCACATCCCCCTTTCGGATTTGGGGTTGTCGGTTTGTCATACGATTGAACATTCTTGATAAACATGCTCGGAACCTCCAAGTCTTGCATCATGACACTCTCTGCATCCTACATATCTTTCCCTTTACTTGCCATTTTCATTCAAAAAAAATGAAATGTTCCCATAGTAGTGACCTAGGGTCATTGGCTATCTCTTCAACTAAGGTTTAGATATCACAATTGTGTTCCTTGTAGATTGGGGATTTGTTACCTCCACAATATTAGGTGGTTCTTTTTGGGACATCTAGTAAGAATGTAAGAAGGCGTAAAATTGAACTTGTGAATTAAAAATGAACTGAAATATTAATGCAGAAACTATTCAAGAAAATGCACATCGAGTGTGAATTTGAATCATTTGATGCCTTTCTGCACTTCTCTTAAAACAAAATATTAATTCAATGTCACCAATGATCTATTATTCCACAGTTACACCACGTATTAGAATACATACAATTAATAGCAAGAATATATCATCGCATTAAAATAATAGAATTAGCATTACATTAATAGTAGGATAGAACAACCATCACACTGTAAGTAGTAACAGAACTATCGTCACATTAACAAAGAACTATTCCGGACAGTCCTACCGATTCCTGTCGATCCCAACGCCGAATTTTATGGTGTCCGTGTCCGGGAGTTGATACAAGAATTACCATCCCGCAGTAATACAAAAATAGCATCTCTCATAAAAATATAATTACAATCACAGAATCGCCTAATTATAACAAAAAATATCCTCATCGCACAATAAAAGTATCATCAAGTACACATAAAAGGACGAAAAGACTGACAGTGAGAAGAATTGAACATCTCACCGGTGCTCCGAAGGACCGAATGGCGGAGGAGGAGGTGGCGGTGGACCGCCGGCCGGTCCCGGTGGTCGATGGCGGAGGTGGAGGTGGCTCGAGCCGGTGATGGTGTGAAGAATAGGAATAGAAGTAAAAAATGGAGGGAGTGTGGGGAGAGTAGTGGCTGTGAGAAAGAAATGGTTTATGGCTAGGGTTTAGGGTTTGGAGAAGTGGCACTCTCGCTCTCCTCTATTTTCCCTAGATTTTTTTATACACAAGTCATGAACACGTGGACCCCGAACCGTGCGATCGTGAACCGGAGCGGATATCCACTACCCGGTTGAGTTCCGGTTCGACGTGCCGGTTCAAATCGAACGCCGCAAAGACGTGCAGCAATTGTAAACCGTTCAATTGGAAATATATTATGTTCAGGTCCCTGATTTAGAACCTCTTTTGGGGCAATGTCCTACTTGGAATCCCAAGTCAAATTACAACTTGTTCATACATGTATAACATGGAAAATAATTATGTGTAGAATTTGTAACGTACTTCAATTGGAGATATTATGTTCAGATCCCTGATTTAGAATTTCTTTTTAGGCTATGTCCTACTTGGAATCCAAAGTCAAATT
Source organism: Iris macrosiphon (assembly GCA_036927795.1). NCBI lineage: Eukaryota > Viridiplantae > Streptophyta > Magnoliopsida > Asparagales > Iridaceae > Iris > Iris macrosiphon. The sequence goes on from JAYESA010000008.1 coordinate 200,037,799, forward strand.
ACACCCGGTACATGTATACCGTGGAAAACAACTACAGAAATTTTCAAAAGAGTACTTATATATAATTGCATAGAACATGAAAAATTTTAACAATTTGTATAGGAAGGGATAATATGCCAACTGATTTGACATTTTCAAAAAATATATATATGGGATACCAAGTCAATTGGCAACTTTTCTACTGGAGGCGCCAACTCACTTGGCATCTCACATTTTTTTTTCCCATAATTTCTAATCACAAAGTGAGTTGGCGTTCCACACTTGGATTTAAGTCCTGACTTATCCAATTATAAAGTTTAGATCATGAATTTTTATTTTTATTTTCATTTTTACTATTATACCCGCCCTTCCATGCTTGACAATTAAACATTTCTATATAGACTAGGAATGATATAATTGTAGTGCCACATCCCCGATCCGACCGGACGACGCACTACGTAAAGACTTGTGGCTAGTTTGACTCAAAATCTGAACTTAATATAAAAATGACCATTTCGGCATTGAATTGTGGCGGACGAATAAAAGAGAATCATTCTAACTCATAATTTTGCTTATGTTGGAATAAGTCCTAGATGCAGCGGACAACGTCTCGACGAGTGACCATATAAGAGTCCCTTCGACGGGAGCAGTCGACTGTTGCTTTTCTTGAACGCTTTCGTTGCGAGATTTTGGACGAAGTGTTTTCGTATCATTGTCTGCTTTCGTTTTCTAATGAATTCGTTAGGACGGATATTCTAACACGATGCTGGTGCCATTGCAGGAAAGCGCATAGTTGACGTTTGAGCTGATAGTTGTGGTTCGAACCACGGAACTGTTAAAAGAAATGCGATACTAGAATCATCGATTTGTGGCCAGATGTCTCAGAGTGTTTGGTGCCTACGGGTTTACCAAATCAGAACATACGGCGAAGGAGGAAAGATTGAATTAGTGCATGAGTTCATAAATATTATTACTTAAAATATGCTTCGTGTCATGCATATGCATCATAGATAAACTGCTCAAGCATTTTCATGGTCATGGACAACTTGTGCAAAAGGTTAAAGTTTTCTTGAAATGGTATCCGGGGTAGGAAAAAATAATGGAACGAGCTAAGGCGCGTGGCATTGCGGGACCTCCAAAGAGCTCATAACTCGACTGAAAGACTATCACCGAAATGCCTTAAAATAGTTCATAATGGTGTCTTCAATATCACCAATGATCGCATATAAGATAGGACTCATGCCAATGTATTATCTTGTGCAGGCGGTAAGTATTATATGTTTCAATGCAGGGACGCACGCTTCGGGTGAATAAGCTATCACTGATGCATGCGATATATTCAATTTACTGCTTTCAAATGTGCTTATGATATGAACTGCAAATTCACTCTAGTTCCTGATAGCAAGATAATATCCAATGCTTGCGTCCTTTTTCTAAAACCCCTAATTCTGAAAACCGTATTAATTCTTTTTATTAATTAATTATTTAATTTATTTAGTAGTTATGAGCTAAATAGAGGAAATAGATTTTATTTAATTTAATTTTGAGGTGTTTGCGCATTTAGGGGATTTATGGAGCCATTATAAATTTTTTCTAATTTATTCCATGTACGAGACCCTTTGGACTGTTGCTAGCCTAATGGTATGCACAAATATAATTCCTATTGGATCTAACCCAAACCCCTTAGCCTCTACCCTACCCGCCTGAACCCACAACCCATTAGAAAATATCAAAACATCAGCAGTAGCACCGACTTCAAACCCCCGCGGAACCGACCTCTTTATCCCTATATATATCCTTAATGGATCTACCCAATAGCAACCAAACCCTAACCTTTAGCCCTTACCCGAACCCATTAGGAAAAGAAAATATCAGCAGCAGCTACAACCGCCTAAACTTTTTCCTTCCATGCGTGTACTCATTTCCTTCCCCTGTGTATGACTCATCCTCCATGTAAACCCCCTCGATTTATTCTGTAGATAGTCAGGGTTGGATTTGGAAAATTTTGGTTTTAGCAGCAGATGTTGAGGTTTAGAGTGGAGATAGGTTTGTCTGATATTTAATCCATTTAATTAAATCCTTGGCGCGCCCTATCATTGCTTAATTATTCGGAGCCCAATATCAGCCCATAAATTCCATCCAATTATTAAACTTCTGACTTGACCCGTCAATTTAGGCACTGGACTTTTCCGTTACTTAAAATCAGATTTTGTTGTGCTATAAATTAATTGCACAAATTTCCGAAACCGTAATCCATATTTAATTTCGTGTCGGATACCTGTGTCGTTACCCTAAATTTTGAGATACCAACTTAACCCGTTGAGCCGGACCAACTAAAGGGTCCAAGACTGACTCCAAGCCCCCACCATTTTTGATCTTTGCGTCATTTCCAGATTTTGACCCCAAGTGCCCCCATTTAATGTAAAAGCGCGGGACACTTAATTCTATTTAAATCGGGGATACCAATTTTGCCTAATCCTATTTTAATCCTTAATTAATCTCGATAGCCATAAAATTAAACCCGTGCCAAGCCCCCAACACCCCCTCGCCATGCGAATCATCACCCGCAATTTTTTTCCACAAATTTTGCGTCATTTTATGTGTTCGTGCAATTTTTCGAATTTAAGGGGCTAAGTTACAATTTAGTGATTTTAGGTGCCCTCACCCCATTGGCCAAAACCACATGGAGAGGTCACAAAAATTTGGACCGAATTAAACTTCCCCTCTTCTTTTCCTCATGAAGAAATGATTCTTCTCATGAGTGATCCTATCCCTCCATTTTGAATAGGAGCATCTCCACCCTCCATCCATTCCCCACTCCCCTATAAAACATCAACATCACCTCACCCTCATAACTCCCCAAGCAGGCCCTAATCCCAAGGAACCTAGAAACCCCCCCTCACTCTCTCTCCTCCTCCATTTATTCTTCATGCAAGGAACTTCTTCTTCTCCTTCCTTTTTTCTTCTTCTTCCATTGTCATTCCTCACCCTGTGAGAAGACCGACGGCCGACTCCGGCCCGACTCCGGCGGAGCGCCGACTGCAACCCGCTCTGGCCTATCCCTGACGTCGCTGTACACTTTACCCAGCCGCAGATTGTGTGTTGTCTTCCCCCGCTCCGGCTACAGCCCCGCCGACCGGCTGTGAACTTCCCGACCGCTGTTGTGTTCTTCCCGACCGGCTGAGAACTCCCTGATCCGTCCGGCCGACTGTGCGCCGGCTGCTGCCGACAGCAGCTCCACGACCCGTCCGGCCCGACAGCAGCTCCACGACCTGTCCAGCCCGACCCAGCACAGCCCCGCTCCTGCGGTGCACCCCCGCACAGCTCCGCGGCGCAGCAGTCCCTCCCCAATGACCGTTCGACCCATAGTGCATTTCTTCCCCTGCTCCGGCCTGACTCTCACCCCTGACCGACAGTGCGGTGGCCGACGCCGACTGTCCGACTCCCTTCGACAGTGCCACCCCGGCCTCCTCCCTGTCCAGTTCATTATCACCACCACCATTACTCTTCCATCTCCACCACCACTACAAGCTCCCATTATCACCACCACCCTCGACGTTCCCTGCCACCGAGCACCACCCTACTCCGGCCATCAACTCCGACCAGCGAGCCTCGTCGAGGTATCGACTCCCCCCCTCAATATTGATATATTATTATGTGATGCATATTGTTGGGTTAGTTGGGTTGTTGGTATATATATGTTTGTGTGAAATGCTAGCTAGAGTTTTGGTTATATAATGTGGATATGTATTATAGTGTAGTGTGGTACTTGAAATATGTGATTGAGGTTTATATAGGTTAAGGTTAATGATGATTAATGTGAATATGGATTGAGGTTGTGTTTAATGAGGTTTAATATAATTTAGTGTTTATGTAGTGTAGAGATCATTGTAACTTGTGTTTTATAAGGTTAAGATTGGATGTTGTACTTAGATAAAAATTAGGGTAAATACAACTTGTGAGAAAAATGTTACGATATTGAGCACGTGACGATGATTGGGGAGGATGATCAAGGAGTTGGGGATTCGACTTGTGATAAGTTGAGGAGATGTATTTGTGAAAGGTGGATTATGGAATAGGGTTGGTTTCTACATGAATTAACGATTTAATTAAGATATGTAAATCGAGGAGAGTGTTCAGATGACTAGTTGTTTTAACTATCGTACTGATAGTCAACTGTGGTCAACCCCCCTAGTGTCTTATACCTGTGAGTCGTAACTGAAATTGAGTTTAGACGTAGATATGTGTCGCATCCCTGTCTGACGTAGAATAGATTATTGATTTTTGGTTTGTATCTCATCTCTAGGTACTGCGGGACCTGAGGACTTGGACGCGGTACCGGGACCCCGCCATCAGCAGCCGCACGCAGGCAAGTGTACCTTGCCACCCTGTATTTCAGTTTACAGATATTTGTTGTTCTTTATGTACTTCGTACACGTGATTTTGTTGACGTTCGATACTTCGCGCCCGGATCACAACCGGGTGCTGACATTCGACGTAATGTATTAGAATAATTGCTAGATACTTCATAGTACCTCGATGCACGTACCTGAGTACATCGACACCCCAGGACACACTTACACATTGTGATCGTACCAGATTCCTGTATCCTGATACTGACATCATGACCAGAGACTATGACGACCTTAGGGTCGCGTCTGTTAAATTAATTCTGTGTGTCGAGACTGTAGTTAGAGGTTCAGGTTCAGCGCACAATCGTTGACCGCTTGGAAAGGGGAAGACAGTTACTAGATGTTTGGGCTACTCTGCACGCGCTTATATTTATGTAGTATTTTGTAGTGATTCCTGTATCTAGTGTAGTGGTATCACCCGTGTGACTCTTTGCCCGGAGCTGCGTTACGTGCCGTGTGTTTTCGTGTCCGGAGCTACGATTTTATTTTAGAAAGCCCACGCGTCGAATATTGTCTTTAAATTGTGTCTCACTTGTTTGGTTATGATAGATTACCCTGTCGTCGCACTTGTACTATCTGTTTACCATGGCATATTGTATATCTGTACCTTGTTACGTCCCTCTGAGGACCTGGTTCCATTCCAGGTATAGGCGACGAGGATTACCCGGAGGAGTACGGACCGGGCATCTATCCAACAGCTGTACTCACTGCCGAGGACGAGGTCATTCCTGAGGACTTCGCATGATCACTGGTAGTGACTCTTTCCTTGGGACGGTATCATTACCTAGTTACTTGATGTCGTCCCAAGTTATCTTATTGCTTATTTTCATTCCAGTATATTTGTACTAGCGGGTTTGTTCCCGTGTGACTACTCTAGTATTTGTATTTGATACTTATCTGGATATTTCCTTCTTGCACATTAGTTGTTGTATTTACTTCTATTGTGCTCTTATATTGCTGCATGTGGATGAGATTTAGATTGAGTATACTTGTGTTATGTGATGGGTTATTCATTGTACTTTACAGCTTAAGTGTACTCCAACGGGCCCATTAGATTGGAATGCCCGCCGAAGTACGCTGCTGGCCATTGCCACGTGTCTCGATTCCTTATCCATGGAACCGGGGCGTGACAAGGTTTTTGTGGTGGCCCACGCAGGTCCGATTTAAATCGTCTTGGTCACCTGACTGTGCCAAGCGAGCCTGCAAATTAGGAATAGAGTTAGAAATCTCATCTGCAAAATTTGAAACCTTCACATGATACCTCTATCTCGATATCGTTTACCAAATTGCATCTTGTTTATTTTCCTCAAACGCTGATCGCAGTCATGACTTCTTTTCAGAGTTATGAATCTCCGCAGTGGACGTGTCGCGCAGCCTGGCGACGTTCCCCGAGACGCAGGATCATCCGGAGAACCGGAACTGGAGCAGGTCCTTCTACTAACTCCAGCTCCCATAGGGCAGTCATCAGGACATCCCGAGGTGCCTTTAAACGGACACCGGACTCCACATCAGGCAGGACCTGAGGATCGGAGGATCCCGAGTCAGGAGGAGCAGCAGCTACCACCTCCTCCACCATTCCCGCCCCAGATGCCCTTTATGTCATTCCCCACAGGGCAACCGATGGATGGAACCCAGATGTTCCAGATGATGTGTGCGATGATGCAGGCCCAACAGCAGGCTCAGCAGCAGGCCCAGCAGCGCCAGGCTGAGACCCTGAGAGAGAGCATCGTGACGGCCTTAGGGCAGGCATCACCACCAGCATACGAGCCGACGCGAGGGTCTGTCATAGACTTTTGTCGTTTGATGCCGCAACCTTTCGTGGGCACAGAGGAGCCGACAGAGGTCCACGCTTGGCTCACCAGCATTCAGCACCAGCTGGAGGCTACTGACCTCCCCCGACACCGATGGATGACGGCCATCAAGATGCAGCTCACCGGCAACGCGCATCACTGGTGGCTTTCCGAGGAGCAGCGTTTGGGACCAGATCGTGCCACATGGGAAGAGTTCTCTAGGCTCTTCCAGGAGATGTACATACCCTCTACTGCCCGAGCAGAGCTTCGGGACAGATTCCAGAACCTCAGGCAGGGGAGTATGCCTGTAGAGGAATACAATGCAGAGTTCATTCGCCTGAGCAAATTTGCACCATACATGATCCCCACTGAGGAAGCGAAGGCCGAGAAGTTTTATGAGGGTCTGAGTTTTGAGACCCAGAGGCTTATCGGGTCCACAACCCCCACCTCTTACTCCGAGGTGCTACTTGCAGCACGACGCCAGGACCGCATCAACAAGATGGAGGCCAGCCAGAAGCGCTCCTATGTGTCGTCATCAGCAGTCCGAGCCCCGTAGGGAGGACCTGCGAAGCGTCCTCTGGTACATCAGCAGCAGCAAAGGGCAGCACCACAGCAGGGAGCTGTCATTCCCACTTGCCATTACTACGGCAAGAAGGGACATCTATTGAGGGACTGCCGACGGAGACTGGGCGCTTGCTTGAGATGCGGATCGGACCAGCATGCAGTCTAAGATTGCCCAGATCAGAGGGCTCCAGCACAGATGTTTCATCGGCCAGCCCTGCCAGCGCCGAGACCTTATCAGCAGTCTCCTGGACCGAGGCCACCTTACGTAGGAGCTGGAGCACAGCGACCACCAGCACCAGAGGGAAACCAGAGGAGGCCACCCTTGGCCCCACAGGCGTGACAGTTCCACCAGGATCGACATCAGCTGAGGGCACCGGCACCGAGATAAGGACAGGCCTATGCTATGACTATAAAGGAGGCATAGACAGCCGGAGAAGTGATCGCAGGTACAATCTGAGTAGCTTCATTACCAGCATTAGTCCTATTTGATTTCGGTGCCACACACTCTTTTATAGCTGCTAGTTTCGTGGCTACCCATAGAATAGCCACCGCACCCCTTCCGAAGGTCAAGAGGATCCTTACGGGAGGTGGAATAGTACCTGTTAGCGACACTTGTAGATCATGTTCAGTAGTTGTCTGCGAGCGAGAGATACGTGCCCAATTTTTGGTTTTCTCCATGCCGGACTATGACATTGTCCTAGGCATAGATTGGTTGAGCCAATACCATGCAACGCTAGATTGCCATCGTGGTTGTGTCATCTTTAGACCCCCAAATCATCCAGAGTTTGAGTTTCTTCGGGGAGCCCGATAGCATGGTGTCCAACCTACCCTAGCGACACACATTGCAGAAGGTGAACCGATGTACCCTCACTTTATAGCAGAGTTTGAGGATGTATTTCCAGAGGATCTCCCAGGACTGCCACCTGACAAAGAGATTGAGTTCACTATAGAGTTGACTCCAGGAGCCGAGCCAGTTACTTCTCCCGTTTATAGACTAGCACCGAAGGAGTTGGTTGAGCTGAAGGTCCAAGTAGATGATCTCTTAGATAAGGGTTTCATACGGGCTAGTGTATCTCCATGGGGAGCACCCATTCTGTTTGTACCGAAGAAGGACGGGACGGGACGGTACGCTTGTGTATCGATTACAAGGCGCTAAATGCTGTAACGATAAAGAACAAATATCCACTGCCGTGCATCGATGATTTGTTTGATCAACTTAGCGGTGTATGTGTATTCTCGAAGATCGATCTCAGATCCGGTTATCATCAGATCAAGGTACGGAAAGAGGACATCCAGAAGACGGCCTTTCGGACGAAGTATGGCCACTATGAGTTTTTAGTCATGCCGTTTGGTTTAACCAACGCGCCAGCAGTATTTATGTGTTTGATGAACAATGTCTTCCACCAGTACTTGGATAAGTTTGTGGTGGTATTTATAGACGACATATTGATATATTCCAAGAGCCAGGAGGAGCATGAGAGGCATCTCAGGATCATGTTGGAGACGCTGAGACATGAGAGGATGTACGCCAAACTCAGCAAATGTGAGTTCTGCTTGGATAGAGTACCGTTTTTGGGACACATAATCACCGGAGATGGACTATCAGTTGACCCGGAGAAGATAGCTGCAGTCGAGATGTGGCCTACCCCTACATCAGTTACGGAGGTTAGGAGTTTCCCCGAACTTGTCGGATATTATCAGAGGTTCGTGAAAAACTTCTCGAGGATAGCTGCGCCTATGACGCAACTGACGCGTAAGTGCGAGGAGTTTATCTGGACCGACAAGTGTCAGGCGGCTTTCGATGAGCTGAAGAAGCGTCTGACATCAGCACCGATTTTGACACTACCTTCAGGATCAGGAGGATTTGTAGTGTATAGTGATGCGTCAGGGAGCGGATTAGGATGTGTACTGATGCAACACGGCAATGTGATAGCCTACGCATCGAGACAGCTGAGAGTTCATGAGAAGAACTATCCGACGCACGACTTGGAGCTAGCTGCAGTGATATTTGCACTAAAGCTATAGAGACATTACCTTTATGGTGAGCGTGTTGAGATTTACACAAATCATAAAAGCCTGAAGTACGTTTACACGCAGAAGGAGCTCAACATGAGGCAGAGACGCTGGCTAGAATTGATGACAGATTATGACATTGAGTTGCAGTACCACCCTGGCAAGGCGAATGTCGTAGCATATGCCTTAAGCAGGAAGCCCATGGCATACTTTTTGACAACGCAGCGACAATTGCTAGAGGATCTCCAGGAGCTTGGGATAGAGATTGTAATGCCAGGCATGGATGGACAGATGTCCAGTCTTGAGGTTCAGTCTACTTTGATTGAGAGGATCAAGGCAGCTTTGCCTACAGATGCAAGATTTCGACGTCTACGAGAGAGGACAGAAGCCGGCATGCAGACGGGACTCAGGATTCATGAAGACGGAACGTTGAGGTACGGAGATCGCCTATATGTTCCGAGTGGCGAGCTACGCCAAGGGTTGATGACCGAGGCTCATAGCTCAATTTATTCCATTCATCCCGGGGGTACGAAGATGTACCGAGACTTGAGGCAGCATTTCTGGTGGCATGGGATGAAGAGAGAAATTGCAAGATTCGTGGCGAAGTGTTTAGTTTATCAGCAAGTCAAGGCTGAACATCAGAGGTCTGCAGGATTATTGCAGCCACTTTCCATTCCCGAGTGGAAGTGGGAACACATTACCATGGACTTCGTCACAGGATTCCCGCGAAGCCCTAGCGGGAAGGATGCAGTTTGGGTTATCGTAGACAGACTCACCAAGTCTGCACATTTCTTGCCCTTCAGAGTTGGGTAATCCACGGAGATACTAGCTGACATGTATATGAGGCAGATAGTATGATTACATGGAGTGCCTGTCAGCATCGTATCAGATCATGATTCCAGATTCACGTCACATTTTTGGCGGAGTATGCAGGAGAGCCTAGGAACTCGTCTCAAGTTCAGCACTGCATATCATCCACAGACTGATGGTCAATCAGAGCGCACGATATAGATATTAGAGGATATATTGAGAGCGTGCATGATTGATTTTGGAGGATCTTGGGAGGACCACCTACACTTGGTGGAATTCTCCTACAATAACAGTTACCAGGCCAGCATACAGATGGCACCTTATGAGGCACTGTACGAAAGAAAATATAGTTTGCCAGTTTGTTGGAGTGACGTGGGAGAGCGTCAGATACTTGGTCCAGAGTTGGTGACACAGACAGTGGAGAAGGTCAAGCAGATTCAGAGCCACCTGCGTGCAGCGCAGGACAGACAGAAACACTGGACGGATGCGCATCGCAGGCCATTGGAGTTCAAGGAGGGTGACCATGTATTTTTGAGGATATCGCCCACCCGCGGTACCATCAGATTCGGAGGCAGAGGCAAGCTGAGTCCGAGGTACATCGGACCTTTTGACATCTTGGAACGAGTTGGCGAAGTGGCTTACCGCCTTGCATTACCTCCATCATTAGAGGGAGTACATGACATATTTCACGTATCGCATGCAGCTGAGGAGATATGTCGCAGACCCTAGCCACGTGCTTGATCATTCGGAGATTACAGTCGGGCCCAGTCTGTCTTACGTAGAGCAGCCGATCGAGATCCTCGACCACAGCGAGAAGACTTTGAGAGGGCAGACGATTCGACTTGTCAGAGTGGCATGGAAGCACCATTCACCAGACGAGTCTACTTGGGAGCGTGAGGATTCTATTCGGCAATGGTTTCCGTACCTATTTGAGGAGCAAGGTACGAATTTACGTATATAATTTGATTACTAGTTGTTTTAAAATTCTTTTAGATATTATCGTGCTTTACTTTTAATTTCGGGGACGAATTTTTTTTAAGTTGGGAAGAATGTAAACCCCCTCGATTTATTCTGTAGATAGTCAGGGTTGAATTTGAAAAATTTTGGTTTTAGCAGCAGATGTTGAGGTTTAGAGTGGAGATAGGTTTGTCTGGTATTTAATCCATTTAATTAAATCCTTGGCGCGCCCTATCATTGCTTAATTATTCGGAGCCCAATATCAGCCCATAAATTCCATCCAATTATTAAACTTCTGACTTGACCCGCCAATTTAGGTACTGGACTTTTCCGTCACTTAAAATCAGATTTCGTTGCGCTCTAAATTAATTGCACAAATTTCCGAAACCGTAATCCATATTTAATTCTGTGTCGGACAACTGTGTCGTTACCCTAAATTTTGAGATACCAACTTAACCCGTTGAGCCGGACCAACTAAAGGGTCCAAGACTGACTCCAAGCCCCCACCATTTTTGACCTTTGCGTTATTTTCGGATTTTGTGTAAACCCCCTCACCAAAAATAGATATTTTTTTTGTATTTTATATTATTATATTTATTATAGATATTAAATTTCTTTAGAGTATTCTCTTAGTTAATTAGAAAATAAATTTCTTGATATATTTACTTATATAAATATTTATTTAGAATTATTTTAGGTTATTTTAGATTTTTGGAGATTTTTCTAGAATTTTTGGTAATTAAAACTTAGGAAACATAAATTTCTAGGACTTCTATGATTTACTATGACCATACTTGCATGTTGTTCCTACCAAATATTTATTTTAGTTTAAAATATTTAATTATATTTTCTGTAATTTATTTAGAAATTTAAGAAATTTATTTAGATTTTTAAAATTATTTAGGATTTATTTGGATATATATAGTCATAATATTAGATAGATGCTAATTTAGTGTTAATAGATATTAATAAGATTTTATAAATTATTTGTATTATCTTTAATTATATTTAAGATTATAAATTATTGAGATAAATTCAAACTCTATTTTAAATTAATTCAAATCCTGAACCTACTAGGAAAGCAACTTTTTGCATATCCTATCCTTATTTAAATTCATCATAATCTTATCCAAATTAACCAATCATAGTCGTATTTAATTAAGTAGTGTCCACCAGTATAAATACCTCATCCTTCATATTTTTTTTCCCCAAATTCCTCTCTTTTTCGTCCAAAAAATAGTCAAAATTCGTCATAAATTCAACCTCATTTTCTACTAGTTATGACGAATTAAAAAGACGATATCTCCTAGCTTCGGACTCCAAACGAGCTCCAGTTTTTTTTGTTAGAACTATATCAAGGTTAGTTTTCTGATTATATAAATTATTTTAATAATTTATGAACCTATTTTCCAGAAAATTCTAAAAGTGCCAGTTGTCCGAAATCAGACGCGTTTTGGTATTTTCGAGATTTCAGGAGATCCCGAACTCGGAATTACAAATCGTTTGAAGTTTCGGAAAGATGACATGATAAAATTCTAGAAAAGTATTTTTAAAGAATTTAAAATATAAGTTTATTCTACTGTAAAATTTGTGCAACGTAGACGTAAATAGGAAACCACCGAAAACTGTCATCTGTGCGCCCTTGTGGCCATAACTCTTTACTGACTTGTGATTTTATAAAACCGTCAATTCTGGCATTCATGTAGTGCTAAATCTATAGAATTTTATACAAAAATCTAGGATTTGATTCTGTTGACTTTTTGGTCAACGGATTGCCTCGATTTGCGTGTCACGGATCACAAATCCGTAAAGTTAATTTTCTTTGGACCAAAATTAGGGTTTAGTAATAAAATTAGATTATAATAAGATTAAAAATACTAATTTAGGTTATTTTATTCAGAATTAAAATAGATTAAATGGAGAAACCTATTTACCCACTTTTGTAACCTAACTTGTTTAATTTACGTGACGGGTAGATCGGACGACGGCTTGAGTTGAGACTTTATTCTTTTAAGACCAGGAAAGATACCTTACCAAATTGCTTACAGTATTTTACATGCTTAGTATATTTCTGTATATTTATTGTATTTTTATTTATTCATTGCATGTGTAGTTCCTTTCAGTCATTACTATATATTAGATATGTTGACACACACTTGACACTTAGTATCATGAGAGGACAATCATTAGGCGTATGGGCTTTTAACTACTCTGGTAAACCGTAGTATATAGTTCGCACTACGGGCGTGTGTCGTGCTGGTCGCTACCCCCGAGGTATGTCGATTTCTGTAGAGTCGCGCTGGTCGCTACCCCAGAGGTATCTCAATTTCTGATGTCCATTGACGGGTGTCTGAGTTGTGAGGCTTAGATCGAGTAGCCTACCCTTGCCCATACGTTGAAAAGTTGTCCTCATTTGTATTCATATAGATTATCATGTACAACGTACTTATTTATTTTCAAATAATATGCATGTTTACTGTATTCAAATTGGCTTGCTGTTCTGTATCTTGTTACGTCCCTCTGAGGACCTGGTCCCCTGCCAGGTGTATCTGTTCTTGAATATTTGCAAGAGCGCAGATTTGGATGGTTATATATGTTTCGTGGATGTCTTCTCTCCGAGCCCCATGATTGTTAGCTGGTATTCCTATATTGTGTTTTTGTGTTGTACTTTTTCATTCGAGTTGGTAGTGGATTTGTTTCCATCCAACTATCAATCCTTAGATACTTATGTTGAGATCTAGTTATATAGATACTGGTTATTTATTCATATTTGATTTTCGTGGATGAGATTTAGTTTATATCTTGTGACTTGTGACTTGTGACATATGTTTATACCACTTGTGGATTTGATATTAATATTACAGCGTACGTATGGGTTATGATTTCCATATATTGGAGTTGCCATATCCATGCGGCTGGCATGCTTACGTGTCCTAGTTCTACGTATTTTTGGGACTGGGGCGTGACATGTTTTTGTGGTGGCCCATACAGGTCGAGAGCATATTGTCTCGGTTACGTTACTGTATCGAGCAAGCCTGCACATAGGATTAGAATATAGGATCTCATCCACTTATTTATCACCTACCTTGATTTTATTTCGCACTCTCATTTGATAGCTTCATTGCATCTTGTTTGATTCCTTTACAACGTCAATCTTATCTTTTCTTTCGTGCTTGATAGGGGTTAGGAAGGTGCCTTGTACCAGGTATATACACTATATATATTATTTAATAATACTATTAGTTAAATTATTGTAAGTTGGATAGTATGCCTCATAACCTAGTAACACATAGTCCTGTTGACTCATTAATGAAGTATAATTGAATGACACCAACTATAGGCTTGCATAAGGAGATAGTGTTTATCTAGACTATAGAACTTTAGTGTTTATCTAGACTGTAGAACTTAGAGGCTCATACACCCATTTGGTTTACTTTAGACATAGACAAGAAATTAGTATGGCAACTGTAGAGGCACAATACCGATCTTCTTAGTGAACTTAGATTATTCTGTACCTTCCTCCATCATAATCAAGCGTACTTATATTTTTACTACCTCGACTTATGCTGCTATTATAGCCTAGTTTTGCAAGCTTATTCTTTTATTGAGCTTGTTCATGACATATGTATTATTGGGGGCCCACACTAATACATTGTCTAAATCAGAATTGGTGTATTATGGTCTGATCAACCGTAGTGCACTTGGTTCGCTCTTTGTATCACTACTTTATGTGGATTGAGATATAGTTGACTCAACTTGTTAGACAAATATACTTGCCCTCTACACTGGTCAGAGCATATCATGTCAGGTACATAACAGTTCTGTAAGCCCCTGATTTTTCAAAAAATATTAAAATTGGGATTTTTCACAATTTTCTGGAATTTTTCTGGGAATTTTCTGTAATTAAAATCAGGGTTTTGAATTATTACAAGATTTTTAATTGATAATAAATAACATTAAAATATTATGAAAATAATATTTTTGGGTGTAAAATGGAAAATTGGACTTAGGGTAATTTTTCTGAATTTTTCTGGGCCTCAGACATATTTTTTAAATGCCTAAAAAGTATTTATTTATTTAAATAATTATTTATTAATTAATTATTAATTAATGATTTTATATTATTATTATTATTATTTTTATTCGAACCCAGCCCAGCCCATTGGGCCGGCCCAGCCCGGCCCAACAGCCCGAACCCAGCCCAGACCCGCTTCCCCCGGGTCGGGTCGGGTCTGACCGCGCCGCCCGACCCGCCCGTACCCGGCTGACCCCCTCTCCCCTGTGCCCGACTTTCCCGCCGCCTCCGCCGCGCCCTCCGTCCGCGTCCGCCGCGCCACGTCTCCGCCCCCCCGCGCCCTGCGCTGCCACGACCGCCACGTCGCCCGCCCGTCTCGGCCTCGACCCCCGGCGCCCCAGCCTATAAAACCCCACCCCTCCGGCCCTTCTCCCCCGAACGCCACCGAGCTCCGCCACCGTGCCGACCACCTCGCCCCTCCCCGCCGGACGCCGCGCCGACGTCGCCCAGCACCGCGCTCCGCCGGCCGCTCCTCCCTCCTCTCCTCCGGCAGCTCGACAGCAGCAGCAACAGCTAGGGCAGCTGCTCCCCGCGCCTCCGGCCGCCGTGCTCGCCGCCGCCGCCTCCGCTCGAGCGCCGCGCTGCCTCGCCGCGCTGCCTCCGGCCGCCCAGCGCCGCCCCTCGCCGGAAACCCCCTCGCCGCAGCACAGTAAACCCTAGATTTCGAATCCGCGTGTCCGACACGAGTCGGACACGGTTCGACCCTGTTTTCGGGTCCCCTTCAGGTATGTGTAACTTTCGCCTCGTAGCTCCGTTTTCAATTCTGCAAATTGCGTTGTGAAGCCTGTATGACCCTCTCGGTGTCCGGACAAACTGTTCGGGGCACCGCGTCCTGTGGTGATCGCACACCGCGATCCAAAAACAGGAAAAACCAGACCCTGTTTCACCCCGGAACCGAGTACGTCCCGCCAAACGGGACGACTTGGTCGCGTGCGGTCTTCACAGATACGTGCGCACCGTCGATACGGACGTGTGAGATTTCACGGAAGCTGATTCGGGTGTGCGTGCACACCGGAATCAACGCGTATCCGCGGACATCGCCCCGTATCCGCCTTTTCGGCCATTCACCCTAACTTCGTGCACACACGTCGGATCGAGACGAAACTTGCGCCATCGGACTCGTAGCGATACGCTGGTCCTGTGGGTCAAGTTTGGTTCGATTCTGAGAACGTGGACGAAATCGCGTGTCGTGGGCCCCACAGGCCCCGCTCGACGGGCGATTTCGTGTTCGGCTCATCGGAATCCAAATCTGGAAGTTCCGTTGGGTTCGTATCAGCGTTCTTGACCTGTTGACACTAAGTTTGGTGAATTTGGAGACCTTTGACCCGGACACGTTTTTCGGTGCAAAGCGGGCCCAACGGCGGACCCCGTTTTGACCCAAAATTACCGTTTTTGCCCTTGTCTCCAAATTGGACCCAAGGACAGGCGTTTCTAGCTATTTGACATCTTCTGAGCGTGATGGTAATGTCTATTTTAGCTTTTGGACTCATCTCTGGAATTTTTCCCCGAGAACCTAACTAATCAGATCCAAACAACAGGCAAGTACCTGCACTTCAAGTTTAACCTTTATATTGTGATAAATAATTTTCCTGCTTTATTAGTACCATTGATAATCATATGTAGAGTAGAACACTGGATTTCATGTCTTGAATAATATATATTTCATGTCTTACTTTTCATGTCGGGTGGGAGAATACTAGGAGGCATGTAGTTTACCCTTCCCCAAGTCCCGTTACTAGCTGTTGGTACGCGACTGTACCATCAGCCTTATACTTGATTATTGCTAGTCACTAGTCGTCTATGACGGCCTTATTAGCCTTATAAATCCCTACATGCCAACTATGTATTCTAAATACACAAGTTCACGCACATAGTTCCTGTCTTGTTGCAGTTCTTGTTGTCTTGTTACAGTTACATTTCCTGTCACATTTTTCCTGTTTTACTCGTATTTCTGGTTTATAGCAATTAATCATACTTTACTTCTAGTCTTGTTTTATAGCATTATTTCTCAGTTAATTTCACTATTTACTTACGCATATTCTCAACATGATGCTTAGTCAGTTATTTTTTTACCTGTCACAAATATTTAGCTTAAATCTTGTTGTGCATTGTGTACTTTGCTCCTTTCCTGACTGGATCTGTTGTTTAGGCGATGATGAGAACCTTGCCCCTACCTACTATGGACCCTATGAGCCAGCAGGTGATACAGTTGCAGAGCCGGTTCCCCCCCAGGAGACTACTCCTGCAGAGTAGTTAGCATTAGTTGTTTATTTCCTTCATCTTAGTAATCGGGTTTGTCCCCGATATAATCTATGGTTCTGTAATAAACTCCGGATCTGATTATCACATTCTGGTTATAAAATCTTAGCATTCTTTTCCTGCTACTTTCCTTGTCTAATTAATTATTGTGAATGAGCTAGATTTATTACCTGTGATTATACCCTAGACAGCGTACTACCGCCGACACTGCGGCGTAGGCTGGACGTACCCACGCACTCGTGCCCGAATTTCCGGGTGCGGGTCGTGACACGTTCTGATATGAACATGAGAATAGGAATTTACCAAAATAAGGTTTCAATCCACAACTGCCTTGACAACTCCTTTTCGAATTCTCTAATCCCTTCGAATCCCGTACTTGTATTATATTACCTCCTCCTTGAACTCTTTATTGTTGTTTTCCGTCTTTCCCTATTTCGGAAAGACGAACGTTCGTGCTTAGTATAAGTTTGATACACGGATAGTACTAGATATACCCCATAGGCCAAGCACTCATGATGACAAACAAGAGAGCGCGGCCACAGGAAGCCGTAGATACAGGTACGACCTTAGTTATATGTGTCATTGCATACTCATGACCCCCTTTATGACACGAGATCTTAGGTGCATAGTAGACGTAGAATTATATAGGTGTTGGTTTAGCAGTTATGAGGATATATTAATATTTTACCCAGATGGCATACACGCGATGCTAATAGATGACGCGAGTAGCAGTAGTAGTATTCTTTTTCTATCACCATCTCGCCCCCTTAGGTAGCTCATCTTCTCTTCTTTATCCATTCATTATCTCGTGCTTAATTCTCCCTATCGTAGTTACGTCTTTTTCGTGCCAACATGAATTGCTGGTCTACTTCGATCCCATCCTTAGTTTTGTTAGTTAAAACGTAAATGGTTTAGTAGATGATTAATAACTAAAGGATGAGTTCTTAATAATAACCCTTATGTATATGACCTATAGCAATATTTGTATCCTCTTATTATTTTAAAAACCATGTATAGCATCCCTTAGGCTAATAGAAATTTGTTAGACTGTTTGAACTAGTTTATGCTTTTAATAGTTTTATAAGTTAGTCAAGACTTTAACTGTTGCCAAAAAACTTAGACTATGCCTAGGAAAGAATTGAAGGCACTTGTTACGAACTGACAACTATGACAAATCGCTGGCAAAGTAGCGACAGCTGCAGCTAGACCGTTGTAGTAAAGTAGTCGAAGTATTTGCAGACATATTGGTCAGGTTAGACTTGCATACAAGAGGTTCCTACTTCAAATCTTGGTGCAGACACACTTTTTATTTTACTTTTGTTTCATTTTTTTTACATTATGTATTGGGATCTCATTTTGAAAGTTCGTCCCGAACCCCCATGAACTCAGGACCGGCCATGATCTCATGTGGGTTGGCAACGCTTCCGCGCGTCCAACAAGAACACTTAGGATCAAGAGCGGAACCAAACACTCCATTTTCATGGGAGCGAATTGTTTAGTGATCTTCTTCTTCTTGAGCGCTGTGAAGCAGATCTTAATAGTAATTAAAAAATATATATACAATTTTTTTTTAAAAATAAGAGAAAGAATAATTTTTGGAGACATGACCCTAATGTTCACCATGTTAGGATACTTATGGGAAGGATGCGTAACTTCATGTGGTAAGGTTTATTTTTCGAACTTCCTAAGTTTGTACACGTTTCATGTGATAGGCTTGGACAGTATGCATGTCCTATGTGCCTTTCTTGTATACGATAACAACAAAAACACACGCACACACAAATTATTTCAATTTTTTGGATTATATATTTTAATACATTTTTTTTTTCGTTCAGCTCTTGTAACACTAACAAAAATTATATCCATCTATCTAATATAACGCTATCCACATCTCAGATTAAAAAGTCTTCAATCCCAAATTCAATCTCCCAAATTTGGTTTGATCAGCAACTAGTTCTTGGATCAAGTCAAATTAGCTTATATGTCTACTTAATATTCTCCATAATTAGTTAGCAAACAGTTAACTCCAGGTAATTAATATAAATATGTTCACACGTCACAGATGAGGTATGCAAAGGAAATGTCAAGATAACACGCCAACCAAACCAAGTACTCGTCTAAAGCCTTGAAGAACACCTACCAAAACCTTTTGGTTTATAATGAGTCCACAACTAAAATACGTCTTCAATGTGTGCA
Source organism: Iris macrosiphon (assembly GCA_036927795.1). Classification (NCBI taxonomy): domain Eukaryota; kingdom Viridiplantae; phylum Streptophyta; class Magnoliopsida; order Asparagales; family Iridaceae; genus Iris; species Iris macrosiphon. The sequence continues at coordinate 200,056,854 of JAYESA010000008.1, forward strand.
TTATGTGACTCGGGGGTTTACACATCATGTGATTCATGTTAGGATATGTAGAGGACTTCAAGAAGCCTTGATGTAGAAGAGCTATTAATATTGCAAAAAGGATATTTTGCAGTCTACTCCATGTAGATTTCCCATTCTTATGAGCCAGTCCATGTCAACTTGATTTAGTTTTGTAAACGGGGTTTCGGATAACTAAATTTTGGGGGGAAAAAAACAGAGTTTTGATAAACATAACCGAGATAAACTAATTTTCGGCGTTTTATAAATAGATGACCATCTGGGTGTGAAGAATAGAAACATAGCTTTGAATACGAAAATGACCAACAAAGTATGTGTACAAAACATGGATGAACATTATTCGATTTTGAAAAAAAAATCGAATCGAATCGAATTGAACCAAATAAGATTATTCGGTTCGGTTTAAAAAAAAAATTCGGTTCGATTTTAAAAATACTAAAAAATTATTCGGTTACGATTTTAGAGTTCAATTTCGGTCCAAAATCGAATAAAACTTGTACAATTACGTAACTATCCTCGTATATATGTATATTTTGTAATTAACAAGGCTTTTAATATTATGTAATTATCCTTTTGACCAATTGTCCCGACCTATACTCTATCCAGAGCCCCAGACACTGATTAAAAATGTGTACTAATATGTATAAATGTGTGTTCTTCGTTGTTGTTCAGCCAATGTTTGTTCAACCAACAAATACAAGTTAGAAGTAATTCTTTTGGCCTTTTGGCTAAAGATCAAGTGACCCAAATCGTTTGCAAAATAATTTTTTGTTGTTCTGTCAATGCTGTTCAGCCAATGGTATTATACAACCTTAGCAAAACACAAAGTTTATTTAGTCCCCACATCATTTGCAAAATAAAATTTTGGCTCAGAGGAGGCTATAAAAGGAACCCTAGCACTGCCATTGAAAGTAATTTCCTATTGGTCTTTTGGCTAAAGATAAAGTGTTGTTCAACCAATGTGTGTTAAGCCAATGGTATTATAAAACGTTAGCAAAACACAGCTTTTTTTTTAGAGCCTATAAGCCTAATAAGGTTGTGGTCCATTAACAAAAAAAGGCCCACAAAAAAGCTCACATAAATCGAATATAACGAAAATCGAATCGATTATTTCGGTTCGGTTTAAGTTCGATTTTTTTCGAATTCGATTTCTGATTTTGTAAATTCGGTTTATTCGATTTTCAATAATTTGGTTCGGTTAGAACCGAATAACCCGAATGCTCACACCTAGTACAAAATGGATTATAAAATTATAATGTGAAAACGGTAGAGCCATTGACTCATATTTTTAAATAAGCCATACTATATGAACTCCCACATGGACCAATAGAAATTAAGTAACTTAATATATATATATATATATATATATATATATATATATATATATATATATATATATATATATATATATATATATATATATATATATATATATATATATATATATTAATTTTAATTTTAATTTTAATTTTAATTTTAATTTTAATTTTAATTTTATTTTTATTTATCACTAAAACTAATATTAAAATAAATATCCTCCAAAATAATATTTAAAATTAACATTAATATTAAATTTAATATATATTTGTTTTTTCAAATCATTTAATTTCTATTAGTCAATGTAGGAGTCCACATGGCATGACTCATTTAAGAATATGAGCCAATGACTCATAGCCCATTTTTTTCATTTATAATAATATTTTATATTGTTAAATAATCTACTATCATCAAATTAACAAAGTAAAATATAGTATAATATAATATATATTTTATATGTGATTACATTTTAAATTTAATCTTATTTAATCTAATAAATTTAATCTAAACAATTATTTAAAAGTTAACTAAACTTTAATATTACAAAATATAATATTATTAGGATAAAATTTTGAGTTGCATTCCACTTTCTTTACCATAGTTAAAGGTGCACCCACTACTTTACCATAATGTATGATCCCCCACTTTTGACGAAATATGTCTATGACCGACGATCAACTCCTTGACAAAACTTTTAGGACCAAAATATCCCATAATTTTTTTTTCACACGCACTGTAAACCCCCTGATTTTTTAAGATTTTCAAAACTGGATTTTTCACAATTTTCTGGAATTTTCTGGGATTTTTCTGTAATTAAAATCAATATTTTAAATATTAAATAATTTTTAATAGATAATAAATAATATTAAAATATTATGGAAATAATATTTTTGGGTGTAAAATGAAAAACTGGACTTAGGATAAATTTTCTGGAATTTATTGGGCCCCGGACCTATTTTAAAACACCTAAAAACTATTTATTGAAATTATTTATTTATTTATTAGTTATTCAATGATTTAATTAATTAATTATTTATTTTTAATAAATTAAACCGGCCCAGCCCGTAGCCCAGCCCATTCCTTCGGCCCGCAGGCCGGCCCAGACCGCAGTTGCTAGCGGGTCGGGTCGGGTCCACCCGCCGCCCGACCCGCTACCCGCTCACCCTCAGACCCGTCTCCCCCAGTCACCTTGGCCCGCGTCTTCCGCCGCACCCGCCGGCGCTCCGCCCGCTCCGCTCGGCCACGGGCCGTCCGTCCGCGTCCCACGTCGCTGTCACGCCCCAGTCCCAAAATATCGAGGGACTGGACACGTGAGCAATGGCCAGCAGCACGCATCGATGGACAACCCAATTTAATGGATCCATCAGGGCATGCTTAAGCTGTAGTCTAACAGGAATTAGGGCAATTGTTACAAGTCACGGGTTATTCTATTCTCATCCACAACAGATAAATACAGATAAAGACAGGGTAATGAAAATAAAATAAGCTGATCTCAATAAATATCTCGGGAAACAATCCGAGAATATGTCTGGTACAACAGATACAAATAGACAGGAAATAAACAACTGGAAATAGAAATAACTGACTACATACGGCCAATGCTCAGGAGAAGTCCTCTGGTGCGAGCTCGTCTTCCGGTCCTGGTACAGCTCCTGGAAGTGCTCCTGTACGGTATATCTCTGGATGGATCTCTTCGGCTATACCTGGGAACATAATCCGGATCCAGGTCCTCAGGGGACAGCAAGGTACAGAAAATACAAGCCAAAATAGATGCAGTGCAGCAATAAATAAGCAATAGGGTAAACTAGATAACCAACTAAGTGATATGCAACATGAGAGCAGTACAAGAACTCAGGCTGAAACTACTACAAGCTCTGTGTCGGGGAGCCGGTAGCAGTGATATCATGTAGTTGTCTAGCTTGTAGTGAGACTTAAGACGCCGGCATAATATAACATCAACCTGTAGCCTGTGTGTCTCTCCCCACCCAATATAATCACGCATATCATGACCATAACGTCTCATGTCCATGTCAGCGGGATTATAGCTAATGCAGCAAGTCATAATGTCTATAAAATATCTTTGTCAAGTCCTGTATCCTATACAGAATCACCATGAATGTCTCAGGAAGACTCTGTCTTATGAATAGTGTCAAGTGTCCTGGGTTCTGGAGTACTTGATAAGACAAGTACGAGAATTATCGGGTCTCGATATCCATCTCTATGTGACGTTACACAACTCCGCGTACGGAGTTGGCACCCGACTGGTAATCGGACGCTAAGTACGCCACTCGGTCCTAGGTTTTAACAGTTAAACAGGTTTATATGCATTTAAACAAGAATTCAGGCAAGTTCTAGAACAGGAATTACTGCTAATGGCAAACTTTATTTGCCCACTGATGTATAAACAAGTCAAGGAAATAAGTAGCAAGCTGCAGGATTTGGCAAGGTACACTTGCCTGAGGTTCCGGCTCTGTTTGCAGTTCTGACTTCGGCGGAAATTGCAGGCGGTACTCCGGTTGCTGAAACAAACATCACCATCAGATCCAAAAGATATTAATCAGCTAAAAACGCCTGTCCTTGGGTCCAATTTGGAGACAAGGGCAAAACGGCAGTTCCGGACCAAAACGGGGTCCACCGGTGGGCCCGCTTTACACCGAAAAATGCGTCAGGGTCAAAGGTCTCCAAATTCTCTAAACTTAGTGTCAACAGGTCAGGAACGCTAATACGAACTCAACGGAACTTCCAGAATTGAATTCCGATAAGCCGATCACAAAATCGCCGGTCGAGCGGGGCTTGTGGGGCCCACGACACGCGATTTCGTCAACGTTCTCAGAATCGAATCAAACTTGACCCACAGGACCAACGTATCGCTACGAGTCCGATGGCACAAGTTTCGTCTCGATCTGACGTGTGTGCATGAAGTTAGGGCGAATTGCAGAAAATACGGATACAGGGCGATGTCCGCGGATACGCGTTGATTCCGGTGTGCACGCACACCCGAATTGACTTCTGCGAAATCCCACACGTCCGTATCGACGACGCGCACGTATCTGTGAAGACCGTGCGCGAACAAGTCGTCCCGTTTGGCGGAGCGTACTCGGTTCCGGGGTGAAACAGGGTCTGATTTTTCCTGTTTTTGGATCGCGGTGTGCGATCACCACAGGACGCGATGCCCCGAACGGTTTGTCCGGACACCGAGAGGGTCATACAGGCTTCGCAACGCAATTTGCGGAATCGAAAACAGAGCTACGAGGCGAAAGTTACACGCACCTGAAGGGGACCCGAAAACAGGGTCGAATCGTGTCCGACTCGTGTCGGACATGCGGATCGAATTAGGGTTAGGGTTAGGGCTTTTCCGCCGGAGGCTCAGGGCGGAGGGCGGCCGGGGCAGCGTCGCCGGACTCGGGGGCACGCGGCGGAGGGAGGCGCGGCGGCTTGGGGATTCGCCGCCGGCGGCGGCGCGGGGAACAGCTGCTGCTGCGGCCGGCTGCGTCGACGAGGGGAGGAGGAAGAAGGAGGAGGTGGCCGGGGGAGAGTGCAGCGGTGGAGGCGAGGCGGAGAGCGGCTGCTGGCAGGGTGGCGGCGTGGCTGGGGGCACGGCGGCGTGCGGCGGAGGGGTTCGTCGAGGGGGCTAGGGTGATGGAGGGGAAGACCGGAGGGGGGGTTTTAAAGGCCGGGGAGGGGCTGGGGATGGCCGGAAATGGCGGAGAGGTGGCGGAGAAGGCGGGGATCGTGGTGAGGTGGCTGGGCGGTGCGGAGCGGAGCGGCCGGAGCGGCGCCGGACGCGGGCACGGGGAGAAGTCGTGGGGGAGAGAGGAGGGGACGGGTCGGGTTTGCGGGTCGGGCGGCGGCGGATCCGACCCGACCCGCTGGGCAGGGTCTGGGCCGGGTTGGGGCTGGGCCCGGTGGGCCGGGTCCAGCGGGCCGCGGGCTGGGCTGGGCTGGGTTTAGGAAAATAAAAAGAAAATAATAATAATAATAATTATGATAATAATAAAATCAATAATTAATTAATAACTAAATAATTAAATAAATAGATTTAGGTGATTTAAAAATAGGTCCGGGCCCCGATAAATTCCAGAAAAATTGCCCTAAGTCCAGTTTTTCATTCTACATCCAAAAATATTATTTTCATAATATGTTAATACTGTTTATCATCATTTAAAAATTATTGAATAATTCAAACCCTGTTTTTAAATTACAGAAAAATCCCAGAAAATTCCAGAAAATTGCGAAAAATCCAGATTTTAAAATTTTGAAAAAAATCAGGGGGTTTACAGTCGCCCACGACCTCCTCTCCCCTCCTCCTCCTCCGCCCCGCTCGAACCCCCGGCAGCCCTATATTATCCCCCTTTCTTCTCCCCCTCCACCGCCCTAGCCACCATCCGCCACCGCCAGCCCAGCCTCGCCTCCGTCCACCGCAGCGCCGTCAGCCACCTCCCTCCTCCTCCGTCAGCCACCTCCCTCCTCCTCTCATCGACGGCGACGGCAGCAGCCAGCAACCACACCCAGCAACAACAACAGCGGCCGCAACAGCAGCCGGCCACCGCACAGCGCGCCTCCGCCACCGACCCTGCGCCACCGCGCCGCCTCCGCCGCGTGCCCCCACTGCCCCGGCCAGCCGCTCCCCGCCCCAGCGCTGCCCCGAGCCGTCGGAGTCGGCTGAATCCCCAAACCCTAATTCCCAAATTCCCTCCGTGTCCGACACAGGACACGTGTCCTGTGTCGAGTCGGACACGACGAATCCTCGGTTTTTCAGCCCTGTTCAGGTACGTGTATCTTCTTGCTCGTAGCTCCATTTTTGATTCCGTAAATTGCGTTGCGAAGCCTATATGACCCTCTCGGTGCCCGGATAAACCGCTCGGGACATCACGTCCTGTGGTGATCGCACACCGCGATCCAAAAACAGGAAAAACCAGACCCTGTTTTACCCCGGAACTGAGTACGCCCCGCCAAACGGGACGACTTGGTCGCGCGCGGTCTTCACAGATACGTGCGCGTCGTCGATACGGACGTGCGAAATTTCGCAGAAGTCGATTCGGGTGTGCGTGCACACCGGGATCAACGCGTATCCGCAGAAATCGTCCCGTATCCGACTTTTCTGTATTTTGCCCTAACTTTGTATACACACACCGGATTGAAACAAAACTTGTCCCATCGGACTCGTAGCGATACGCTGGTCCTGTGACCCAAGTTTGGTTCGATTATGAGAACGTTGACGAAATCGCGTGTAGTGGGCCCCACAGGCCCCGCTCGACGGGCGATTTTGTGATCGGCTCATCGGAATCCAATTCTAAAAGTTTTGTTGGATTCGTATCATCGTTCCTGACCTGTTGACACTAAGTTTGGTGAATTTGGAGACTTTGATCCTGACACATTTTTCGATGCAAAGCGGGCCCACATGTGGACCCCGTTTTGACCCAAAACTGTCGTTTTTGCCCTTGTCTCCAAATTGGACTCAAGGACAGGCGTTTCTAGCTGATTGATATTTTCTGGATCTGATGGTGATGTTTATTACAGCAACCAGAGTACCGCCTGCAAATCCAGCTGAAGTCAGAACCGCAATTGGAACCAGAACCACAGGCAAGTGTACCTCGCCAAAACTTGCAGTCTTTGTCACGCCCCAGTCCCAAAATGACGAGGGACTGAGCACGTGAGCAATGGCCAACAGCACGCACTGATGGACAACCCAATTTAATGGATCCATCAGGGCATGCTTAAGCTGTAGTCTAGCAGTACTAAGTACAAGTCTCAGGTATTACTAATCTCATCCACAGAATAACCACAGATTAATTGCCAGAAATAATGCAATGGAAATAAATAAGCAATATCAAATAAGTGTCTCGGGAAACAAATCCGAGAATTATTCGGTTACATTTAAGGAAACATAGACTGGAAATAAAATACTGAAAAGGAAATACTGTGTAGCTGAAGCCGGTGCTCAGGTAAAGTCTTCGGCCACTATCTCGTCCTCGGTTCCGGTTTCTGCTCCAAGGAGTGCTCCTGTACCGTACACCTCGGGGTAGTTCTCCTCGGCTATACCTGGGGACATAGTCCATTCCAGGTCCTCAGGGGACATAACAAGGTACAGAAAATACAAGCCAAAATATATGCAGTGCAGCAATAATGAAACAGCAGGGTAAATATGTAAACCAGCTAAGTGATATGCAAGTGAGAGTTTTAGTCATACTCAGGCTGAGACTACTACAGGATCAGTGTCGTAGAAACCATAGCAGTATTTTCTCGAGGAGCCAGTAAGGAACCAAAGCTCTGAATCAGAGTCTAAGGCACCGCCAGATATAAGTATTTATATTATATTATATTCAGCCTTGATATGACAATACTCTCCCCACCCCATGTAATCTCACGTCACAGTTCCAGAAAATATCAGGTACAAGTCACGCAAGTTTGAACTAATGCAATGAGTCAGGCTAGAATCTAAGCATGTAAACTGGAAATGACATGAAAATGTAACCTATACGGGATCACCAGGTATATCTCAGGCAATTCCGTCACATGAAGAGTGTCAGGTGTCCTGGGTTAAGCAGTTAAACATGTTGCATAAGAATCTACCAGAAATCAAGTAAAATACTATAACCAGGATTATCTAAGAATTGGCAAGCTTTACTTGCCCACTGATGTATAAACAAGTCCAGAAAATAAATAGCAAGCTGCAAGTTTTGGCAAGGTACACTTGCCTGTGGTTCCGGCTATGTTTGCAGTTCTGACTTCGGCGGGAATTGCAGGCGGTACTCCGGTTGCTGAAACAAATATCACCATCAGATCCAGAAAATATCAATCAGCTAGAAACGTCTGTCCTTGGGTCCAATTTGGAGACAAGGGCAAAAACGGTAATTTCGGGTCAAAACGGGATCCACATGCTGGCCCGCTTTGCACCGAAAAATGCGTCAGGGTCAACGGTCTCCAAATTCACCAAACTCAGTGTCAACAGGTCAGAAACGCTGATACGAACCTAACGGAACTTTCAGAATTGGATTCCGATGAGCCGAACACAAAATCGCCCGTCGAGCGGGGCCTGTGGGGCCCACGACACGCGATTTCGTCAACGTTCTAAGAATCGAACCAAACTTGACCCACAGGACCAGCGTATCACTACGAGTCCGATGGCGCAAGTTTCGTCTCGATCCGACGTGTGTACACAAAGTTAGGGCGCGTTCCAGAAAGTACGGATACGGGACGATGTCCGCGGATACGCGTTGATTCCGGTGTGCACGCACACCCGAATCAGCTTCCGCGAAATCCCACACGTCCGTATCGACGAGACGTACGTATTTGTGAAGACCGCACGCGACCAAGTCATCCCGTTTGGAGGAACGTACTCAGTTCCGGGGTGAAACAGGGTCTGGTTTTTTCTGTTTTTGGATCGCGGTGTGCGATCACCACAGGACGCGATGCCCCGAACGGTTTGTCCGGACACCGAGAGGGTCATACAGGCTTCGCAACGCAATTTGCGAAAACGAAAACGGAGCTACGAGCAAAAAGTTACACGCACCTGAAGGGGACCCGAAAACAGGGTCGAATCGTGTCCGACACGTGTCGGACATGCGGATCGAATTAGGGTTAGGGTTTGGGGATTCCTCGTCGGAATCCGGCGGAGGGCGGCTGCTGGGCGGCCGGACTCGGGGGCACGCGGCGGAGGGCGGCACGGCGTGGCTGGGGACGCGTCGGCGGCGGCTCAGGGCGGCCGGAGGCGGCGTTGCTGCGGCCGGCTGCTGCTGCGGCGAGGCGCTGGGAGGAAGGGGAAGCGGCGGAGGCGGCTGGACGCGGTGGCGGAGGGCGTGGCGGCGGCGCTGCTAGGGCGGAGGCGGGCTGCCGGTGGCGGAGAGGGCTGGCTAGGGCGGTGGCTGAGGGTGGAGGCGTTGGCTAGGGGGGTTTTTATAGGGTGCCGGCGGGGAGAGCGGAGGCCGAGGGTGGCGGGCGTCGTGGCGACGTGGCGGAGCTCGCGGGGGTGCATGGCCGAGCGGATCGGGCGGCCGCGACCGGGCGGGGCGGCGCGGGAAGCGGGCAGCGAGGGGTCGTGGGTGAAGGCGGGTCGGCGGGTGCGGCGGGTCGGGTTCGGGCAGACCCGACCCGACCCGACCCGACCCGGTAGGGCTGGGCTGGGTTTGGGCTCGGCCCAATGGACCGGGCCACGGGCTGTGGGCCGGGCTGGGCTAGATTTAGAAATATAATAATAATAATACTAATAATAATAATAATAATTAGATAATTAATTAAATAAATAGATAAAATACTTTTTAGGTGTTTAAAAATAGGTCTGAGGCCCAATAAATTCCAGAAAAATTGTCCTAAGTCCAGTTTTTCATTTTACATCCAAAAATATTATTTTCATAATATTTTAATATCGTTTAATATCAATTAAAAATTATTGAATAATTAAAACCCTGTTTTTAAATTACAGAAAAAGCCCAGAAAATTCCAGAAAATTGTGAAAAATCCAGTTTTTTAAAATTTTGAAAATTCAGGGGGTTTACAGTCTTTGCTAAATATTCCTTGACTTAGTTATACATCAGGGGGTTTACAGTCTTTGCTAAAAATTTAGAAAAAAAATTTAAACAAAAGAAACAGTTTGGTTTTTTTAGAAAATTGTAAAGAAAATTTTTCTTTTTGCAATGTTTGATAAGAAAAAAAAACTAAATAAAGGAAAAAAAAAGTAGTATATTTTTGTCCTCTAAACGGTGTTTCGTCAACGTTCTCAGAATCGAAGCAAACTTGGACCACAGGACCAGCGTAACGCGGCGAATCAGATGGCGCAAGTTTCTTTGCCAAACGACAAGCACACACGAAGTTATGACAAGTGTCGGAACATATCGATACGATATTTTTCGACGGATACGCGTTGATTCCGGTGTATACGCACATCCAAATCAAGTTTTGCGAAATCTCACACGTCCGCGTTGACGATACGCGCCTTTCGGTGCAATCCTCACGCGACGAAATCGTCTCGTTTGGCGGAACGTATCCCGTATTTAAATTTTTTACAATTTTTAGAATTTTGAAAACAGATTTTTCTTAATTTGAGAAGTTAATTTTACAGAAATTAAAAACAAATAAAAATAAACTAATAAATTACGACAAACTTATTCGAATTTTCTTGGTTTATCGTTTCTGTTTTGTGGAAGGTATTTGTTTAGTTTCCGAAACCAAGAAAATGTTGGTTTAGTTTGTCCAGAACCATGTTCCAAACAATACACATTCAATCTAAAACTGAGTTTTACCCCAAAATTCAGTTTCCAGTCATATAAACAGTGTCAACGAATTCACAGTCAACTAAATTCTCCAACCACCGAAGTGACTCTTATGATTACCGATGTGAGGTATAAAATTTTGACTTCGTAGCAGAAGGTCAATAGATGAGTCACGGAGGCATATTATTTCTTCTATTTATAAATAGTAGGAGTTAGAGGACAGTAGGTCCAAAGATATAGAATACACCGTGCACAAAAGTTTCGAGTGTTACGTCGAACTTCGTAAGTTATGCAAGAAAATAAAAAAAAAACAAAAAAAAAAAACAAAAAAAACTAAATTCTCCAACCAAAGCATTGTTTATTTTTCATGAACAAGTAACAACTATATATGCTTATTGTTTATAAGAAATTATTCGCAGTCAAATAAATTCTCACCAAACTAAACTGCGAAGCCACCCTCTTACCTTCACAAAATAGGTTATAAACTAGTTAATTTATTCTTTGTTTTTTCTCATTTAATTCTAGGGGGCAAGGATCCGGTCATAATAGTTTTTGGAAAATACTAAATTTACAACCAAATGCTTTGAAACTTCTTACAACCTCTCTCTCTCTCTCTCTCTCTCTCTCTCTCTCTCCGAATGGAGGTCGACCACGTGACAGTTGTAAGACTAGTTGTAAGAACATCTCCAATCCTGTTGTGAGTTTGGGAAAAAAATGTTTGCCACAAATGAATCACTTCTTATTTCAAAATTCCTTCTCCATTGCAAATGTTGTGAGTTTGGAAAAAAATGTTTGCCACATAGAAATTACTTATTATTTTAAATTTTTTTCTTCAATGCAAATGTGAAATAAATTATGAAGTTGACATGACAATGACATATCAAAGCCGATGTGAAGTTTGTTGTCTAGATCTAGATAATGGACTTCACAATGCTTTACTTCCATATAATCAATTATGAATAAAAAAATTTATAAAAAAAGTAATAAATTGAAAAGTAGAGTTGATACTTGAAAAAAAATAGTTTTTATTGTCTTCTCAATACTTTTGCATTGGAGAACACCTTTCTATCTCATTGTCTTGTGTGAATATAATCTTGCTACATAGGAATGACATTGTCTTGTCTCTCATGCCACAAAGGAATCACAACACAAAAAAGACAATAGGATGCTCCAACCTTGTTGTGAGTTTGGAAAAAAATGTTTGCCACATAGGAATCATTTTTTATTTCAAAATTTTATTTCCGATGCAAATGTGAAATAAATTATGAAGTTGACATAGCAATGACATGTCAAAGACAATATGAAGTTGGTTGTCTAGATCTAGACAATGAACTTCACAATGCTTTACTTCTACATCATAAATTATGAATAAAAATATTTATAATTTTTTTTTTTTTTGAAAAATTGACTTGAAACTTGAAAGAAAAATAGTTTTTATTGTATTCTTAATACTTTTGCATTGGAGAACAATTTTCTATCTCATTGTCTTGTGTGAATATAATATTGTCAATCTTGTCACATAGTAAAGACATTGTCTTGTGTCTCATGCCACATAACACAAAATAAGATAAAAGGGTCGGAGATAATTAAGCATTTGGTTGTAGGCATAGCAAAGGGCATAGTTTTTAAATATGTTAACAAAAATAAAAAAAAAATTTAAATCTAGTTATTCGAGTGGTATAACTGACTAATAATTGATACTCAGCAAATTACGTGTATACAGCATAAAAATTTTAAAAATTTACTTGTGGAGCATTGAAGTTTAAAAAGTTGCATATAAAGCACTGAAACGTCCTTTTTAAGGACATTTTTTTGTTATTTTTTGATTAACCACATATTAAAACGAATTAAAAGAAAATCTGAAATGGCCGAGAATCTGAAATGATATATTCGCGGGGTTATAGTATTTTAACATTCTTTAAAAGGGGATTTCTGAACTTTTGTTAGGTGGACGGGGACCGGTGGAGAGTTGTGAGGTTAATGTTTTGGATGTATATATAGGAAGGAAGGGGGTAACATTTTTTTTTACAACAAAGTTGAAAGAAGAGAAGAGAAGAGAAGAGAAGAGGAAAAGTTCATAGGAAAAGAAAAGAGGTATTTATTTATTTTAGAAAAAATGGTAGCCGTTGAAAATAATTTACCTAGAAAATAGACATTTATAGAAAAAACGCACATGAAAAGAACATTTGTGTGTCGGTTAATTAATATCTCCGCTAACATGTTTTCTCCTTTAACTAAAACATGTTTTCTTCTTTAATCCTTTGATTGTCTTCTAAAACAACAGTTAATTTTTTTTGCAAAACATGTCCTTATTAAGAACATTTTTGACATTCGGCTGATAAACGTTCTTTTTAAAAACGTTTCAATACTTTATTTGCAAAATTAAAATTTCAGTGCTCCACAGATCATTTTTAGAAATTTCTATACTGTATACTTAATTTTCCGTTGATAACTTGTAAAAAGTGAAAAACGTTAAAGTAATAATGTGCAGTATCTACTCTGGGCAATTGTCCAGCTACCAAACAATAACTTTTTGGTATTAAATTGCAAAAACGTGATGCTTTTTGCTACTTATTATATCAATATCAGCCTAAAATGGGTCAAACTTCCCTTCCTTGTGCAAAAAGAAAGTCCTGAGGACCAGTATGCAAATAACGAGTCAAGTAAGTTGGAGTATATAAGAGAGGTGGGGAAGAGATAGAGAGAGAGAAAGAGAGAGAGGGAGAGGAAAGAAATTTATATAAAATTAATTATTTAGTTTTGTATGTTTGATGTATTGTTTGCAGTGGCGTTCTCGGCGGCGCCTCTGACTCTGTACGTGCCGCCGGTGAGGAGCCTCAGCCTCTTCGTGGAGACGATGGAGTACTTCCTCGACGAGACGCTCGACTACACCTTCAGATACCTTCCTCTCGTCCAGCTCGGTTTCCGGCGCATCCGCGCCTCTCTCCACCGCCTGATCCAATTTCGGAGCTATGTGAATTGGAGGAATTAATTTTGTTGCACACATCGAGGTTTTTTCCATTCCAAGTTGGGTTTTGTTTGTTTATATGATTATTTCAGATCAATAAATTGAGAATTCGGAAGTATCTTGTTTTCGTATAATTGTGTGTGAGCGGAGTATATGGTGCAGAGGATTTGGGGACAACAGTTTACAATTTTTTGTTTCCGATTATTCAAGTTGTGTGTGAACTTGGGCCCCTCGGTTGGATTTAGATGATTGGCTAGAGAGGTTACTTGCACTGGACATGACACCGTACAGACACTGCACCCTGTGAGCGACACTGTGTCGTGTAGCGTTTGTGTCGTGTCAAATAGGGATGACACGGAAAGTTGGGGTATCCGTCATCCATGCTGCCTAGGGATTCTAGGTTGGCTGGAAAGGGAAAGCACTGAATTTTGACTCAGAATGTAAGCTTAGTACCAAAATTTGATACGGAATGTTGGCCGAGTTAGGAAAGGCTTGGATTAGGGCCCCTTTTGGGGATTTAATTTTTTAATTTTAAATATTCACTTTTTTTTAATTTTTTTTGACATTTTTCAATACTGAAAAAAATAAAAATCAATCTCCTAAAGAAAAAAAAAAAAATTGTAAGAAATTGATTTTCTTTTATTTCTTTTCCGCGAACCAAACGAAACTTAGAGACTAGTTTGGTTCGCGAAATCTTGAAATTGAAAAATAAAAATCATTTTTTTATGGTTTTCTCTACACACTCAAGAATGCACTTAACAATCTTAACTATTCACTTCTTTTGCTAATGTTTTAAAAATATTTTCAAACACCAAAAACAAATCGATAAAATTTATACCTTAAAAAAAAATAAAAATTTGCTTTCAAAATTTTTATTTTCGCGAACCGTCACTTTCATTGTTGAATGAAAATGCACCAAAGTTCGGTTGCGGAATTGAATGTGCACCAAAGTTTCCATTGCCAGGATGTTCCAGTCCTGTTGACGTACATTAAGGATGGGATTTAATGAAGAAGTCGCGATATAAAATGACAATGCGGTTCAAAAGTCACCTTCCCCAGCGGACCCTTTCCTACGGGGACCACTCACTATTGCATTGTAGCATCACAGCGGGGATGCTTCCTATCTAAATTTCTTTCTAGGAAAAGTTTGGTGTTAGCTGCTTACTTATATTTTTAGGTAATGACTAGGAGCATCACACACACAAAATTAATAGTGGTATCACAGTTTTTTCTTAAAATGTTAAATTTTCAAATTCTAAATTATCATTGAAAAAAAAGTGTTGCCGGAGCTATCACAGTTTTCCCCCATTAGAGATGCCAAAATTCTGACCGCCGTAATACATAAAACATAATTTTGATTGTCTTTCGCCGTCCCCAATTCGAATGTGTCAATTTCTAAAGCTTTTAAATCCTAAAAATTGTGTTTAAAACCACGAATAATCATGTTCCAACATATATTAATTGAAATCTAAAAAAAAATAAATTAAAATTGTTCAAATCAATTTTATTTGGAAAGAAAAAAAAATTTAATAAAGAGAAGAAGAAGAAAGACAAAGATTTATGTTGTATTAGGATCCTAAGAGAAAGAGGAAGTGAGAATAGGAGATGGATGGTTGAGATGGTGATGTCTCCTAATAAATTATGTGATGGATCATCTCATCTCTTTCTGGGCCTCCCATTGCAGTACTCTCTTGTCAGGACCGGTCCAGAGGATTGTGTTGTCTTAATCGGAGCTAAATTTGGTTGTCCCTTGTCCTTGGCTCCAAAAGAAGATGCCAAAAAATTGACGGCGAATGTGATTGACAGCGACGTCGAAGTCTCCGGTTCTGACGGCGTCGTGGAACTCGGATTTTGAGGTCCTCTCCTTGAGCTACTCGAGACCTTTCCAGTGAAAACTTAAAATGTGGACTTGGTGAATTGCTAGTTCAACTGACAGGAAGGAGTTGGGGTGGACCGCAGATCCTCTATTGACATAGAGGTGGAGACTTAGGGGTCTGAAAGGGTTGTCCTATCCAGAAAAGTTGTCTAAATCCGATGACTTGTCTGACTTATCCCAAAGCCGGCCTAACTCTTGTGTAATCATGTGGCGTTCCGTGTCTCGGCTTCAACAATATTGCTGTTTACCAGCTGCAAAGCTAGGATTTTGGCATAGACATACTTTGTTTAATTGTCACAATGTTTCTTAAAAGTCTAGAACTGGAGCATACGGAGAATTGATCAAAATCTCTCCCTCCCCTGCAATGATATGTCAAAAAAGAGACTAAACCTATTATCAATGTTTCAAGGTGTGTATTGGGCCGGTCCGGATCGACCGCGGTCCGGATGAATCGGATTTGACTGGGTTCGATCCGGATCGAACTCAAGCCGAAAATAGCGACGGAACGGTCAGGTCCGGTCCGATCAATAAATTATCCGACCCAGTCCGGATCCATAATCCGGTCACGGTAGGACCGGTCCATGGTCGGGCCGGATCTGTCCGATTTTTTATTTTTTTTATTTTTTTTATTTTTTTTATTTTTTATATATAATGTATATATGTAAATAAATTCAAGTTAAAGTTTGTAGGTTTTTTGTTACTAAGTTATTTTTTTATAATTTAAAATTTATAAGTAAGTAAGAAAGTTTTTTATATAACTTTAAATATTTAACTTTAAGTATAAATTTATTTAAAATTTATAAGTAAGAAAGTTTTTTATATAACTTTAAGTATATAATTTTAAGTATAAATTTGTTTGAAATTTATAAGTAAGTTAGAATTTTTTTTATTTAATTTATTTATATCAATATTTATATAACTTTAAGTAGAAATTAAAATGTAAATATTTATAAGTTCATTTTTTTTTAAATTTTTTTTTGAATAACTTTTAAACAAATTTATAAATCTATTTTTAAAAATTTAAATATAAATTTATAACTTGAAATCTAAAGAAGTGATTTATATAGACATAAATAAGTTAAATGTAAACAACTAACAACATTAAGTAAGAAAAAACTGAATTTTTTTTTTATATAACTTTAAATATTTAACTGTAAGTATAAATTTATTTAAAATTTATAAGTAAGTTAGAAAGTTTTTTAATATAACTTTAAGTATATAATTTTAAGTATAAATTTATTTGAAATTTATAAGTAAGTTAGAAATTTTTTTATTTAATTTATTTATATCAATATTTATATAACTTTAAGTAGAAATTAAAATGTAAATATTTATAAGTTCATTATTTGTTTATATTTTTTTGAATCTTATAAAAAAATTATAAATCTATTTTCTTAATTTAAATATAAATTTATAACTTGAAATTTAAAGAAGTGATTTATATAGACATAAAGAAGTTAAATGTAAACAACTAACAACATTAATAAAAAGCTAAAAAAAATCTATTAATGGCAATTAAATTATAAATGTATTATAACAATAAGTAAAAAAAAAAATAGAAACTTGTAAACCAAAATTTTATTTGCATAAAGCTTGTAAAAAAATGTACAACTCTTTTAAAAAAATCGTCGACCGCCTTTCGTTGAAGTTTATTGCTCAGCTCTTCCTTTAGTAGCGTCATCTATAGTAAGTGATTCAAAGTCCAGCCCTGCAATATCGGCACTTTCATCTTTTGAGTCTTGAGTTGTTTCTTCTGTGGTGCCCCGTTCCCCCTTTTCGGAGAGCGCGGCTAAGAAATACTAATCGGTATCGTTCGATCGGGATAGATTGAATCAAGATCTTATCTTCGTTATGGATTTGCTTTTTCGTAATCGATTCTCATATTCAGTGGACCGTGCCCCAAGGATGGACTTAGCGGCAGAGTCAAGAGGGACCTCTCCGCTGCAAGTTTTCTTACCTAGTTTTCGTTGTCGCGTTGTTGCTTTCGTGCTTGTGAGTTGGTTTTCGGATTTGCGTTTTTCTTGAACGGTTTCGATGGATTACATTGCTTTTGTCACGCCCCAGTCCCAAAATACCGTGAGACTAGACACGTGGCAATGGCCAGCAGTACGCACCGATGGACAAACCCAATTTAATGGATCAATCAGGGCATACTTAAGCTGTAAAACAAGTCTACGACAATCATGGCACAACTAATCTCATCCACACAAGATATAAAATATGATCCACAGAATAAATAAGGAATGTAAGTCATCAATGCGTCTCACAAAGTACTTCGGAAAATAACCCGATAAATATCTAGTACAATGGTTCAACAGACCAGAAAGTAAAAGACTGAAATAAATAATAAAAGCTGAGCATGAACATGGATGCTCAAGTGAAGTCTTCAGCTAAGACCTCGTCCTCAGATGGCGGTACAGCTCCTGGATCGGCTCCTCCTGCTGCGGTCCCGTATACCTCGGGATAAACCTCGTCTGCAAAATCTGGGGACAAAATCCATATCCAGGTCCTCAGGGGACATAGCAAGGTACAAGAAAGCTCATGCCAAAATAGATACAGTGCAGCAAATAATGAAGTAAGCAGGGTAAGTATGTAACATCTGTATAAATGCAAGAGAGTATATCAGTAGTACTCAGGTTGAACAACTACAAGCTCTGTGTAAGGGAGCCGGTAGCAGTGGTGTCAGGAGGTGGTCTAGCTCAGCGGGAGACTGAGTAGCCGGCATAACAAAATCAACCTGTAGCCTGTGAATCTATCCAGCAATAGATGGAACAATAAGGGAATACTAAAATAACCAGATAAGTGATATGCAAGATGAGAGCAGCACTAGAACTCAGGCTGAAGCATACTACAAGCTCTGTGTAGGGGAGCCGGTAGCAGCGGTAATAATGAGTAATGGGCCAAGCTCGGGCTTCAGAGTCTTGGGCCTCACAATAGTAGGGGTGTATATATATAATCAGCCTGTAGTCTGTGTGTCTCTCCCCACCCAATGTAACCACGCAAATCATGAACATAACGTCTCACGTCCATGTCAGCGGGGTCATAACTAATGCACAAGTCATAATGTATCTAGACTATAGTATCTCTAATAGTCCTGTATCCTATACAGAATCACCACAAATATCTCGGGAGGATCCTGTTTCATGAACAGTGTCGAGTGTCCTGGGTCATAGTGTACTTGGTAAGACAAGTACGAGAAGATATAGTGTCACGTATGTCCATATCTACATGACAATACCCAACACCGCGTACGGTGTTGGCACCCGACTGATAATCAGACGCTAAGTATGTCACACGGTCCTAGGTTAATCATGCACAGTATTACAATGAAGCAAGAAAAATAGATAACAATACTACAGAGTTGGCAAGGTACACTTGCCTGATGTTTGAATATCAACTGTCGTCCTGGTATCGGTGGATCCGGTAGGTGCTACTCCAAAAGCTGTAATAAACATCACCAACAGTCTCAGAAGATGTCAAACTGCTAGAAATGCCTGTCCTTACGTCTAATTTGGACACAGGGGCGAAAAGGTCATTTCCGGGCCAAAGCGGTTTCCATATGTGGGCCCGCTTAGCACCGAAAAGCGTGTCAGGGTCAAAGGTCTCCAAACTCCTCAAACTCAATGTCTACAAGTCAGGAACGACGATACGAACTCAACGGAACTTTCAGAATTGGATTTCGATGAGCCGATCACAAAATCACCTGTCAAGTGGAGCCTGTGGGGCCCACGATACACGATTTTGTCAACGTTCTCAGAATCGGACCAAACTTGGGTCACAGGACCAGCGTATTACTACGAGTCCGATGGCGCAAGTTTCGTCTCGATCCGACGTGTGTACACAAAGTTACAGCGTATTCCAGAAAGGTCGGATATGGGGTGTCGTCGGCGGATACGCGTTGATTCCGGGGTGCACGCACCTCCGAATCGACTTCTGCGAAATCCCACACGACCGTATCAACGACACGCACGGTTTGGTAAAGACCGCGTGCGACCAAGTCGTCCCGATTGGCGGGGCGCACTCAGTTCCGGGGTGAAATGGGGTATTGTTTTTTCTATTTTTGGATCGCGGTGTACGATCACCACAGGACGCGATGCACCGAGCAAGTTGCACGGACACCGAGAGGGTCATACAGTCTACGCATAGCAACTGACGGAATTGAAAACGGAGATACGCGTTGGGAGAAATCGGTACCTGAACAGGGCCCCGTGAGTTCTGAAATTCACGTGTCCGAAAGCCAATTTGACGCGAGCCGAGTCCTGGTCGTGTCCTCGCGGTGTGTCCGGTTGCTGTGTCCTGACCTAGGGTCTGACTCGGGACAGTGGGGCGTTGCTGGAGAGGGTCGGCGAGGTTGCTAGGCGGCGGTCCTGCACAACTGTCCGGAGTCGATGGAGAATTGTCGACTGATGCTTGGGACGAGGGTGGGGGCAGTACTCGATGTGGCAGCGGTCGGCTACTGCTGACTCGCCGGAGGGGTGATCGGGGTTAGGTGCGGCTGCGTCTAGGCGGGGACTCGTCGGCGTGGGCGGCGGGTTGCGAGGTCGAGGGGCGGCAGTGTACGATCGGCAGGGAGAAGTTGGGGGTTCTGCGAGTCGGGGTACTCGCTGTCGATGGCGGCCGGTCGGCGTTGCTTGACGGAGCGGCGGATAGGCTGGAGGTAGGGGTCGGCTGAGATGAGAAGGGGAATTAGGGTGGCGGCGGCTTAAATAGCCTGAACAGTGTTCACGGCTAGGGTTTGCAGCGGGTTTCGGGTTGGTTTAGTTCGGGTTTGGTTCACCATCCAATAGCTTTTAGTCCTTAAATCGTTGCTCCGGAGTCCAATAATTTCACCGAAAAATACCACGCGTCCGGTTTTCCATTTTACACAATAATTTATTACTTTCAGAATATTTTAACACCCTTTGACCACACTTAAAATTCTTCATATCACAATCATCTTTGTTTTAATTTCCAGAAATACCAAAATCGAAGTAACTCATTTTAAAATTATTCTCAAAATTCAGGGTGTTTACAATCTTCCCTCCTTAAAAGGATTGCGTCCTCGCAATCAAAGAATAAGCTACTAACAAAAACTAGAAAAATACAAGGTTGCTTAGTTTACAACTGTCTGTAAACCCCCTCACCCAAAATAGATATTTTGTGTATATTTTATATTATTATAGATATTGAATTTCTTTAGAGTATTCTGTTATTTAATTAGCAAATGAAATTCTTGATATATTTACTTATATAAATATTTATTTAGAATCATTTTTAGGTTATTTTAGATTTTTGAAATTATTTATGATTTATTTGGATATATATAGTCTTAATATTAGATAGATACTAATTTAGTGTTAATAGATATTAATAAAATTTTATAAATTATTTGTATTATCTTTAATTATATTTAAGATTATAAATTATTGAGATAAATTCAAACTCTATTTTAAATTAATTCAAATTCTGAACCTACTAGGAAATCAACTTCATGCATATCCTATCCTTATTTAAATTCATCATAATCCTATCCAAATTAACCAATCCTAGTCGTATTTAATTAAGTAGTATCCACCATTATAAATACCTCATCCTTCATATTTTTCTTCCCCAAATTCCTCTCTTTTTCGTTCAAAAATAGTCAAAATTCGTCATAAATTCAGCCTCATTTTCTACTAGTTATGACGAATTAAAAAGACGATATCTCCTAGCTTCGGACTTCAAACGCGCTCCAGTTTTTTTTGTTAGAACGATAATGAGGTTAGCTTTCTAATTATATAAATTGTTTTTCTAAATTATTAGTATTAAATTCTGGAAAATTCGTAGAGCACAGTATGTCCGAAAATAGACGTGTTTCGATGTATTCGCGATTTCGGGAGAACCAGGACTCAGAATCATGAACCGTTTAAAGTTTCGGAAAGCTAATGTCGAGATAATCGACATATATTTTTCCCAGAATTTATTTCGAAGTATTTATATACTGTTAATTCTGTAGAACTTCTAGGTTAGAATTTAACCATCAGTGCACAATACAAAATTTGTATGTGCCATAATTCCCAAACGAATTTGAATTCGGACGAGCTGTAAATTCCAGCATGTTTTTGACGCTGAAATCTACAGGAAATTATGCATGAAAGTTGAGTTTGCGTCGGTTGACTTTTTGGTCAACAGATCGCCTCGATTTGCGTGCCATGAGTCTCGAGTTGATAAAATTCAGTTTCTTTTGGACAAAATTTAGGAATTAACATACAAATTAGAATAATAAGATTAAAATAAGATTTTAGAGTAATTATTCTAGAATTAAATAAATTAAAATAAATTATCTTTTGACGTGATAAACTTGTAATACATAGGCTATTTGGACTGTGACTTGGACTCTGATTCATACCAGCAGCAGGACCCCAGGCAAGATACCTTGCCAAATTGTTTACAGTACTTTGCATGCTATTTATATTTCTGTTTATTTATTGCATTATGTATAATTCTTGCATGTGTAGTTTTCTTTCAGTCATTACTATGTATTAGATATGTTGACACACACATGGCACTTAGTATCATAGAGGACAATTATTAGGCGTATGGGCTTTTAACCACTCTGGTAACACCGTAGTCACTAGCACGCACTATGGTGGGTCGTGTCCGATGGTCGCTACCCCCGAGGTATGTCGATTGATGGAGTCCGATGGTCGCTACCCCCGAGGTATGTCGGCTGATGATGTTCATGGACGAGTGCATGAGTTGTGAGGCTTAGATCGAGTAGACTACCCTTGCCCATACGTCGAAAAGTTGTCCTCATTTGCATTCATATAGATTGTCTTGTACAGCGTACTTATTTATTTTCAAATTATATGCATGTTTACTGTATTCAAATTGGCTCGTATTTTTTGTATCTTGTTACGTCCCTCTGAGGACCTGGTCCGCTGTCAGGTGTATCTTTTCTTGAGTATTTGCAGGAGCGCAGATTTGGATGGTTACATGTGATCCGAGGATGTCTTCTCTTCGAGCTGTGATGGATAGCTGGTATTCTTATATTGTGTTGTGGTGTTGTACTTATATTGTATTTTCCTCTCCATTCAAGTTGGTAGTGGATTTGTCTCCATCCAACTATCATCCTTAGATACTCCTTATTGAGATCTAGTTTTATAGATACTGGTCATTTATTTCTATATGATTTTGGTGGATGAGATTTAGATTATACCCTGTGACTTCTGACATATGTTTTATACCACTTGTGGATTTGATATTCATATTACAGCGTACGTGTGGATTTGGTTTTCATATATTGGAGTGGCCATATCCATGCGGCTGGCATGCTTACGTGTCCTAGTCCTACGTATTTTTGGGACTGGGGCATGACACTGTCCCTCAAACAGGTGGGGGTAATGCTGGCGCATACTATCTTCTCGTTCCCAGGTCGATTCGCCAGGGGAATGATGTTTCCATGCTACACGGACCAGTCTGATTGTCTGCCCCCGCAATGTCTTCTCACTGACGTCGAGGATGCCAACTGGTTGTTCCTCATATCTCAAGCTTGGGCCCACTGCGATCTCTGAATGATCGACTACGTGACTTGGGTCGGTCATGTACCTTCGCAGCTGTGAGACGTGTAATACGTTATGCACTCCTTCTAGTGATGGAGGTAATGCAAGACGATAAGCCACCTCACCAACACGCTCTAGGATGTCGAATGGCCCAATATACCTTGGGCTCAGCTTGCCTCTGCTCCCGAATCTGATAGTACCACGAGTGGGCGAAATCCTCAAGAACACGTGATCTCCTTCTTTGAAATCTAGGGGACGTCTGTGCGTATTTGCCCAATGCTTCTGTCTGTCTTGGGCTGCTCGCAGATGATTCTGAATTTGTTTCACCTTTTTCACTGTTTGCGTTACCAACTCTGGACCCAGTATTTGACGTTCACCAACGTCACTCCAACATATAGGCGATCTGCACTTCCTTCCGTATAAAGCTTCAAATGGTGCCATCTGGATGCTGGCCTGATAACTGTTATTGTAGGAGAACTCTACTAAGTGCAAATGATCTTCCCAAGATCCTCCGAAGTCTAGCATACATGATCGCAACATGTCCTCCAATATCTGAATGGTGCGTTTTGATTGTCCATCTGTCTGGGGGTGATATGCCGTGCTGAATTTGAGTCTGGTGCCCAGACTCTCTTGTATGCTTCTCCAGAAATGAGAGGTAAATCTCGAATCTCGATCCGATACAATACTAACTGGCACTCCATGTAATTTGATAATTTGTCGCATATACATGTCGGCTAGTACCTCTGTGGACTGTCCCACTCTAAATGGCAAGAAGTGTGCCAATTTAGTGAGTCTATCCACGATAACCCATACTGCGTCTCTTCCGCTGGGGCTCATCGGGAATCCTGTGACAAAATCTATCGTGATATGCTCCCATTTCCATTCTGGTATCGTAAGCGGCTGTAACATACCTGCAGTCCTCTGATGCTCGGCCTTTACTTGCTGGCAGACTAAGCATTTGGCCACAAATCTTGCAATCTCTCTTTTCATTCCGTGCCACCAGTAATATTGTCTCAAGTCTCGGTACATCTTGGTTCCTCCTGGGTGAACAGAGTACATAGAGCTATGTGCTTCAGTCATTAACTCCTGTCTCAATTCTCCATTTGGAACATACAGGCGATTTCCAAACCTCAATGTCCCGTCTTCGTGTATGCGAAGTCCTGTCTGCATGCCCGCTTCTGTCCTCTCTTTCAACCTTCTGAATCTAGCATCGGTGGGCAATGCCTCTTTAATCTTCTCCACGAGTGATGACTGAATCTCGAGATTAGCCATCAAGCCATTCTGTCCCGGTAACACAACCTCTATCTGAAGCTCCTGTAGATCCTTCAACAACTCGGGCTGCATCGTCAAGAAATAAGCCGTAGGCTTCCTGCTTAGTGCATCTGCTACAACATTCGCCTTTCCCGGATGATACTGCAGATCTATGTCAAAATCTACCATCAATTCAAGCCAGCGTCTCTGCCTCATGTTAAGCTCCTTCTGAGTATATACATACTTCAGACTCTTGTGATCTGTAAAGATGTCTACTTTCTCCCCATAAAGGTAGTGCCTCCAAATCTTCAATGCAAATATAACTGCTGCTAACTCCAGATCATGTGTTGGGTAGTTCTTCTCGTGGACCTTCAGTTGTCTCGACGCATAAGCAATGACCTTGCCATGTTGCATCAAAACACATCCCAGTCCACTACCTGATGCATCGCTGTAAACAACAAAACCTCCTGACCCTGAAGGAAGAGTCAAGACAGGGGCTGTTGTTAATCTTCTCTTCAGTTCTTCAAAGGCCTTCTAACAGTCTTCTGTCCATATAAACTCCTGGTCTTTGCGTGTCAGCTTCGTCATCGGTTCTGCAATCCTCGAAATTTTTTCTACAAACCTCCGGTAATATCCCGCAAGTCCGAGAAAACTTCTCACCTCTGCAACTGATGTGGGTGTAGGCCAAGTCTCTATTGCCGCAACTTTCTCTGGATCCACTGAAAGTCCTTCTCCTGAGATGATATGTCCCAAGAAAGGTACCTTGTCCATACATAACTCACACTTACTGAGTTTGGCATATAACTTTTCCTGCCTCAAGGTCTCTAACACGATTCTGAGATGCTCCTCGTGCTCTTCAGGGCTCTTGGAATATATAAGAATGTCATCAATGAACACCACCACGAATTTATCCAAGAACTGATGAAAAACTCTGTTCATTAAGCTCATAAACACTGCTGGCGCGTTGGTTAAACCAAACGGCATCACCAAGAACTCATAATGCCCATACTTCGTCCTGAAAGCTGTCTTCGGGATGTCTTCCTTCCTCACCTTGATCTGATGATAGCCGGATCTAAGGTCAATCTTCAAAAATACCCTTGCACCACTCAACTGATCGAATAGATCATCAATGCGTGGTAAGGGATACCTGTTCTTGATGGTCACGGCATTCAGTGCCCTGTAGTCAATGCACAATCGTACTGTTTCATCCTTCTTTGGCACAAATAATATGGGTGCTCCCCAAGGTGAAACACTGGGCCGAATGAAACCTTTCTCCAAAATATCATCAACCTGTTCCTTCAATTCCACTAACTCCTTAGGTGCCAGCCGATAAACTGATGAAGTGATTGGCTCTGCTCCTGGAGTTAAGTCTATTGTGAATTCTATTTCCTGATCAGGCGGTAAACCTGGAAGATCATCGAGAAATACATCCACAAATTCTGATATGACTCTTGGGTAACCTGTCTCCCCTTCTACAGATAGTACCCTAAGAGTAGGCTGAACTCCTTGCTCTATTGCTCCTCGGAGAAACTCGAATTCTCGATGTCCTGGCGGTCTAAATATAACCCGCCCAAGTCGGCAATCAAGAGTCGCATGGTACTGACTTAACCAGTCCATACCAAGTACTACATCATAGTCCGGCATAGAAAATATCAGGAATTGAGCTCGCATCTCTCGGCCACAAACTACTACAGAACATGATCTACAGACGTCACTAACCAGAATAATTCCGCCTCCCGTAAGAATTCTCTTCATCTTCGGAAGGGGTGCGGTAGCTACTCTATGGGTGGCTACAAAGCTAGCTGCTATAAATGAATGCGATGCTCCAGAATCAAATAATGCTACAGCTGGTAATAAAGCTACTAAAATAGTACCTGCGATGACCTCGCCTGCTATAGCCTCCTCCTTAACAGCTAAAGTGAATGCCTGTCCTCGCCCCTGTGCTTGGCCTCGCTGCTGCTGAGCCTGCTGAAATAAAGCTGCCTGTGGTGCCAGGGGTGCTCTCTGCTGGTTCCCTCCTGGGGCTGGTGGTCTGACTCCACCAACTCCTGTCTGCTGTGCTCCTACTGCTGGGTAAAATGGTCGCGATGCAGGCAAAGCTAATCTCGGTGCTCCCTCTCTGCGCTCGGTGCACTCTCTGGTCTGATGCTGGTTGGAACCGCAAGTTAGGCAGAGTCCCAACTTGCGTCGGCATTCCCTCTCGATGTGACCTATCTTGCCGCAGTGATGACAAGTAGGGAGAGATATGGCCCTGTGTGCTGTCCTCTCTGGCATACTCCTCTGGGTCCGCTTTGCTGAATCCCCATGTCCTGTCCTTGATGGTGCCGATGTAATATGCCTCTTCAGGGTCGACTCCCTTCTAGTGACGCGCTCCATGCGTCGGGCTGCTGCGAGAACGTCGGTATAAGATGTAGGTGCGACCGATCCAATCAATCTCTGAAGTTCGAACTTCAGCCCGTCAAAGAACTTCTCAGCTTTTTCTTCCTCCGTCGAAATCAATGTCGGGGCAAAGC
The DNA here is from genome assembly GCA_036927795.1 of Iris macrosiphon. NCBI lineage: Eukaryota > Viridiplantae > Streptophyta > Magnoliopsida > Asparagales > Iridaceae > Iris > Iris macrosiphon. The sequence continues at coordinate 200,083,526 of JAYESA010000008.1, forward strand.
GGCTCAGGCGAATAAATTCCGCATTGTATTCTTCTACTGTCATGTTGCCTTGAATAAGGCGGTGGAACTTGTCCCTGAGCTCTGATCGTGCTACTGCGGGAATATACATCTCTCTGAAGAGTCTAGAGAACTCTTCCCAGGTGACTCGGTCCTGCCCGAGCCTCATCTCCTCTGCTAACCACCAGTGATGTGCATTCTCCGTTAACTGCATTCTGACTGCAGTCATCCACTTCTCTCTAGGAAGTTCAGCGGCTTCCAACTGATGCTGAATGTTCGTGAGCCATTCATGAACTTCTGTTGGCCCCTCTTTACCAGAAAATGTACGAGGCTTGAACTGACGGAAGTCGGTGATAGATCCCGTCGTCGTTCGCCTCACTGGTGGATTTGCCTGCTCCAATGCGGATACCAGGCTGGTTCTCAGATTCTCGGCCTCCTGACGTTGTGCTTCTTGCTGAATCTGTTGCTGTGCTTGCATCATAGCATACATCATCTGGAACATCTGTTGCCCATCCATGGCTTGTCCTGGCGGGAAGGCTGGCATCTGGGGAGTGAACTGTGGTGGAGGTGGGATGTCATCTCTCCGGAACCTTGGATTAGGCTGACCGGTTTGATCGCTCTGCGATGCTTGTCCTCCACTTCCAGGAGTCACTCTATCTCCATAAGTAACCACAACGTCGTGTGGTGTATCCAAAGGAATCTCGTCTCCGTTCCTGGGATCCATTTCTTTGCAACCAAAAGATAAACTATAAGAACGCTCATAGGAGTCAACACAAGATGCAAATCAAGTAACAATTTCGAGTTTGGTATAGAGTTCAAGAATGGTTCAATTAATGGATGAGATCCTATAATTTATCCTATCCTCAGGGCAGGCTGGTTCGGTCCCTAAGTTGAAACCGAACAATTTAGTCGTAGACCTGCATGGGCCATCACAAAAACCATGTCACGCCCCAGTCCCAAAATACCGTGGGACTAGACACGTGGCAATGGCTAGCAGTACGCACCGATGGACAAACCCAATTTAATGGATCCATCAGGGCATACTTAAGCTGTAAAACAAGTCTACGACAATCATGGCACAACTAATCTCATCCACACAAGATATAAAATATGATCCACAGAATAAATAAGGAATATAAGTCATCAATGCGTCTCACAAAGTACTTCGGGAAACAACCCGATAAATATCTAGTACAATGGTTCAACAGACCAGAAAGTAAAAGACTGAAATAAATAATAAAAGCTGAGCATGAACATGGATGCTCAAGTGAAGTCTTCAGCTAAGACCTCGTCCTCAGATGGCGGTACAACTCCTGGATCGGCTCCTCCTGCTGCGGTCCCGTATACCTCGGGATAAACCTCGTCTGCAAAATTTGGGGACAAAATCCATATCCAGGTCCTCAGGGGACATAGCAAGGTACAAGAAAGCTCATGGCAAAATAGATACAGTGCAGCAAATAATGAAGTAAGCAGGGTAAGTATGTAACATCTGTATAAATGCAAGAGAGAATATCAGTAGTACTCAGGTTGAACAACTACAAGCTCTGTGTAGGGGAGCCGGTAGCAGTGGTGTCAGGAGGTGGTCTAGCTCAGCGGGAGACTGAGTAGCCGGCATAACAAAATCAACCTGTAGCCTGTGAATCTATCCAGCAATAGATGGAACAATAAGGGAATACTAAAATAACCAGATAAGTGATATGCAAGATGAAAGCAGCACTAGAACTCAGGCTGAAGCATACTACAAGCTCTGTGTAGGGGAGCCGATAGCAGCGGTAATAATGAGTAATGGGCCAAGCTCGGGCTTCAGAGTCTTGGGCCTCACAATAGTAGGGGTGTATATATATAATCAGCCTGTAGTCTGTGTGTCTCTCCCCACCCAATGTAACCACGCAAATCATGAACATAACGTCTCACGTCCATGTCAGCGGGGTCATAACTAATGCACAAGTCATAATGTATCTAGACTATAGTATCTCTAATAGTCCTGTATCCTATACAGAATCACCACGAATATCTCGGGAGGATCCTGTTTCATGAACAGTGTCGAGTGTCCTGGGTCATAGTGTACTTGGTAAGACAAGTACGAGAAGATATAGTGTCACGTATGTCCATATCTACATGACAATACCCAACACCGCGTACGATGTTGGCACCCGACTGATAATCAGACGCTAAGTATGTCACACGGTCCTAGGTTAATCATGCACAGTAATACAATGAAGCAAGAAAAATAGATAACAATACTACAGAGTTGGCAAGGTACACTTGCCTGATGTTTGAATATCAACTGTCATCCTGGTATCGGTGGATCCGGTAGGTGCTACTCCAAAAATTGTAATAAACATCACCAACAGTCTCAGAAGATGTCAAACTGCTAGAAATGCCTGTCCTTACGTCCAATTTGGACACAGGAGCGAAAAGGTCATTTTCGGGCCAAAGCGGTTTCCATATGTGGGCCCACTTAGCACCGAAAAGCGTGTCAGGGTCAAATGTCTCCAAACTCCTCAAACTCAATGTCTACAAGTCAGGAACGACGATACGAACTCAACGGAACTTCCAGAATTGGATTCCGATAAGCCGATCACAAAATTACCTGTCAAGTGGAGCCTGTGGGGCCCACGATACACGATTTTGTCAATGTTCTCAGAATCGGACCAAACTTGGGTCACAGGACCAACGTATTACTATGAGTCCGATGGCATAAGTTTCGTCTCGATCCGACGTGTGTACACAAAGTTACAGCTTATTTCAGAAAGGTCGGATACGGGGTGTCGTCGGCGGATACGCGTTGATTCCGGGGTGCACGCACCTCCGAATCGACTTCTGCGAAATCCCACACGACCGTATCAACGACACGCACGGTTCGGTAAAGACCGCGTGCGACCAAGTCGTCCCCATTGGCGGGGCGCACTCAGTTCCGGGGTGAAACGGGGTATTGTTTTTCCTGTTTTTGGATCGCGGTGTACGATCACCACAGGACGCGATGCACCGAGCAAGTTGCACGGGCACCGAGAGGGTCATACAGTCTACGCATAGCAACTGACAGAATTGAAAACGGAGATACGCGTTGGGAGAAATCGGTACCTGAACAGGGCCCCGTGAGTTCTGAAATTCACGTGTCCGAAAGCCAATTTGACGCGAGCCGAGTCCTGGTCGTGTCCTCGCGGTGTATCCGGTTGCTGTGTCCTGACCTAGGGTCTGACTCGGGACAGCGGGGCGTTGCTGGAGAGGGTCGGCGAGGTTGCTAGGCGGCGGTCCTGCACAACTGTCCGGAGTCGACGGGGAATTGTCGACTGATGCTTGGGACGAGGGTGGGGGCAGTGCTTGATGTGGCAGCGGTCGGCTACTGCTGACTCGCCGGAGGGGTGATCGGGGTTAGGCGCGGCTGCGTCTAGGCGGGGACTCGTCGGCTTGGGCGGTGGGTTACGAGGTCGAGGGGCGGCGGTGTACGATCGGCAGGGAGAAGTTGGGGGTTCTGCGAGTCGGGGTACTCGCCGTCGATGGCGGCCGGTCGGCGTTGCTTGACGGAGCGGCGGATAGGCTGGAGGTAGGGGTCGACTGAGATGAGAAGGGGAATTAGGGTGGCGGCGGCGGCTTAAATCGTTGGTTTGGTTCGGGTTTCGGGTTGGTTTGGTTCGGGTTTGGTTCACCATCCAATAGCTTTTAGTCCTTAAATCGTTGCTCCGGAGTCCAATAATTTCACCGAAAAATGCCACGCGTCCGGTTTTTCATTTTACACAATAATTTATTACTTCCAGAATATTTTAACACCCTTTGACCATACTTAAAATTCTTCAAATCACAATCATCTTTGTTTTAATTTCCAGAAATACCAAAATCGAAGTAACTCATTTTAAAATTATTCTCAAAATTCAGGGTGTTTACAGCTTTCGTTCGTTGAAATGCATTTCATTCCGACCTTGAAAAGAGGAGAAGAGGTATTGATCATTTGTTTGTGGCAATACAGGTGATCATGCAATAGGCGTCACGCGAGCGGAGTTTTGAAGCACCCATATTTCCTTCCCTCTCTCCACCAACTTGTGAGTGGCTATATTCGATTCAGTTGACCCTTTTTTTAAGTCTTCAAATCTAAAATCTTGCCTTCTTGATTGTTCCGGTCAAACGATACCATAATAACTAAAAGATGTCATGATAAAAATGAATAGACTTGGATTACTTTTGTTTGTCAATCAACTTGTGAACGGTTACCTTGTTGCATGCTAGTTCTCTTAGAATGTTCTTCATAATGCTTCAATTCTAGTTATAATGTATATACTTCTTCTATGATTGTGCTATGTATATAACTCACCTTGCTATGCAATGAACTGATCAGAGAGACTATGCAAAATGGATCATGCCATGTAACTCGTCTCGTGCTTGTATTGCCTTAAACTGTACCAATTGATACCTTAGTATTAGATGTTGCTTGGTTACGGACAACTTGTGCACAAGGTTTATGGTTCCTACGGACGGTCGTCGGGGAACTGGGACCGATCCGATCCGGACGGAACGTTCTGAATAGTCGTATGTTGGAGGAAGAAATTGCATGTAACGGGACTTGCCACCTGTGTTGCATACAATTTTCGTCCCGTGATTATAACTCGTCGTTTATGGCACCATGCTAGTGACCCCCTCGTATATTTAAACTGTGCAAGCTAACTATGTCTTCGTGGTAGGGAATGTTATGGTAAGTATTGTGTAGGTGGTTCAGACGGGAAGGTAAAAGTCACCGAACGGTGGCATATTATTTCAGTAAATTTTCATATCCAATGCTTGCTTGTAAAATGAAATAAGGCAAGATAGAAAGACCACAAATAACTTGCATTCTTCATATAAACAACGTGTTGATTGGTATAGTTGGGTTAGCTCGCCTTCACCAGTGCATTTCGATGTACTGGCCCTCGTTGAAACAGGTTTCCCGCACCAAGGAGATCCTACGATGAGCTAAAGCGACTTCCCAATTCAGTCCACCTACCGGCATGCCCTGATCGTGCCTTAGAAGAAGCATTTTGAAGATCCAGGAGCTCGTGCACCTAACTTATGCAGCTCCGTGGAAAGGCGATAGTTTCGCCTGAAGGTGTCTCTTCTTTTGAAGTTTTAGTAAAATGATGTAATATACGTGACGATTATCTCATTTTGCGTCCACTTTTGTAAGCCCGTGCGGTAATTATCCGACTCGTTCAAGAGTTTGTACAAGATGTTCATTATTAATAAAGAGAACTTTTTCATGTTTCAATTTTATGCGTACTCTGAATATGTGCTCGTTATGTAAAAATACCTTGGCCTTGTGCGATGCGCAGCCTAGGCACGCACGTCATCACGCCCGGGGGACGACTATCGATTCTACGAAATCGGGGTGTGACATCTTCAACACGGGTCCAATCTTGAACGCAGACACAAGCTTCCAAAATATCTGGCAGCAACTGACTCATCTTCTTGCTTAGCATCCTTGAACCTTCACTAAAACAAGATTTTGATGCTACCGTGGACACCGGGACTATTAGAATATCGCGTGCTATAGCAGAAAGTACATGATACATTTTTTCGTGTCTCTTCCACCATTCTAAAATTAAATTATAAGTCATCTTCATCTTGTTAATAAGAATTTAGATATAAGTGCAATTCTTGCTTAGGTTGAGAAGATTGTTTTTGTTTCTTCCTTTGCAGTACACATTTAGCATATGATAATTTACAAACAAAACTAGAGCTACTACCTTGAACGGTTGTAGCGGGTTGGGTGGATACAACTCTATCTTCATATAAAGCAATTAAACTATGTAAAGCATCCTTAATTTCTACTTTCAAACTACTTACGTAAACTCTCATATTATCTTCAAAATCGTTTATTAAAATATATACACATCTAATTTAATCTTATGATAAAAAATCGAAACCAAACAATATAGTAGTGGTATATCACCCCATTTAAAAAAAAAAAATTAGCTTCCATTTTGGCAACAACATAATCAAAACCAGGGACATTTTTATATTTACAAAATAAATGAGACATGTTAAGAATTTCTATTAATGCTAAAGGAGAAGTTGGATAATAAACTCTAGATAAAATACATGAAGCATTGTAAAATAGTTATAAAATTAAAAAATAGAAGTAGCAATTAAGGAATAGGGTCTAAAACCGGATTGCCCTCACTATTAGTGACAAATATTTTTGTAAAATAATTTCATAAAATATTTTTTTTCTATTGCCAACATTTGTAGCCGTGGTCATACTCCTAACTTCATGATGTGACATTTATGTCGGTGGCACAGATTCAATAATAGGTTATTTTCAAACATATTATTATAATAATCATAGTTTTAAAAGGTTGGTTTGAACCTTGTCCATCCATATTTAAAAAAAAAAAAAATAGAGCAAAATTAATTAATTCTCTACCAAGAGAGAGAGAGAGAGGAAAGAAAAATCTCAAATCAGAAAAAAAAATTATTCTATAATATTAAAGTTACTTGTAACGTCTGCTAGAAGCCTCCAAAAAAAATCGAAAAAAAATGTGTTGAGAGGGAAGAAGTTGGACTACAGGAATTGCTTTGCTTCTAAACTTTGTAAGAGAAAAAAAAATTGTAGAAGGAAAGATATTTTGTTGTGTTTATTTTTCATGAATTATGGACTATTTATAGAATTTTTTGGGGTCAAAATGACCAAAAATACTAAAAAAAAAAAGAGTTGTTATAATGGATATTTGGTCATTTTATAAAAAATGACAAAAATACTCCTAAAACGGACAAAAACTGCCACTAAAACGGAGGTATTTTGGTAAAAATATCCTCCAAAGGATATATTCTGAAAAATAAATTTAAAAATCGGGCCTACCTGACTTGAATTGAACCGGGCCGGGCCATCCAGGTCGACCGAATCCGAACCGGCCCGAACGACACAGAAATCGGACAGGGCCGGGCTAGCGGGTCGGCTCCACCGACTCAACCAGGACCCGTGGGGACTAGTGGGCCTGGACGGGCCGGTCCGTTGACCGGACTGACTCGGCCCGTTCCGTGTCACTACCACATTCTGAAAACAGGGGTAATTTCGACTTTTTATAATATTTAATATTATGGTGGTTATAATTAAATAATTGCATGATAATATTTTTAATTTAAATATTTATGTGTGATGAGTAATTAAATATAGTATTAGATGCAGTGCTCATTTATTTTTTAGCTAGCAGACTAGACCTAGAAGCCCAGTAGACGAACACCTGTCCGAATTATAGAATTCTGGATTTTACTATTTTATCTAGAATTTAATATTTGGAGATTGTAATTTATTACTGTATTTTATTTAATATTTTGCGCATTGCCTTTGCTTCGATATTTGGAGCACTATCCAGACTTTTGTCTTCCAACAAATTTCACAATCTTGCCCTAGACGTGCCCGCCTTCAATTCTGCTATTTTTGCAACTCATAATTATGCTCTCTGTGCATTGTTTCTAGCCGCACAAAAATCGTCGTGGACGTTTATTTTAAAACTCCTATTTTGCATCGTTGTGCGTTCCAATCAAAAATTTGAGGCCATCTTGACCTATTTTTCGTGCGGCCCAAATTAGGGTAATATTCTGTTCTGAGTCTTCTTCATTATTGGTATTGATGACCTGACCTGATTTTGGCCCCAAGTACTCCTAATTAATTTTTGAACACAACTTGCATTTATTTCTATTTAAATTGAGGATATTATTTAAACCAATTCTAAAATCCCAATTTAATTCCAGTGCCCTGCAAATTCAGCCCATACCCATCTTACAGTGCCCCCTGACCCTACAAAACATCGGACCCTGAATCGCCCGCCCAATTTTCGTCATTTCATGTGTTTGTGCAATTTCCCAAATTTAAGGGGGTTAAATTGCAAATTGGCATTTTGTGCCAACACCCAATTATTTTTAAACCAATGAGGGAGCCTATTAATTTTTAATTTAAAACCCTCATCCCTACATGAATTATTTTCCTTCATGAAATCCTGGCCACCCATTCATGGGATGCAATCACCACCCTCCATCACACCCTCTCTCATCCTATTTAATGACATGTCCCATCCTCAACCCTAATCCCTAGGCAACCTAGAAAACACCACCCTCCTCAAGCCTCCATCTCCCCTCAACCCAACGTATGTAGTTCTTCTTCCTTTCCTTTCTTCTTCTCTTTTCTTCTTTTCTTTTCCTCCTTCTTCTTTATTTTCTTTCATTGAAATTTCAAATTGATAATAAGGGGGGGAATACTGTGCTCAACCCCAACTGTGTTCCTCCGGCGGCCGAGCACTGTTCCCGACGGCTCCTCCCCCTATCCCTCCATCAACTCCCCGGCGACCCTCCCTACAGCCGAGCCGGCCGCTGCCATCACCACCATCACCTGATCGGTACCCCGGCGGCCAGCCCCGAGACCGGCCGAGCCGACCGCTGTTCCTCCGGCGCTGCTGTGCTTCCGGCGGCTGCCCCTGTATGCTCCGGCCCGAGCCCACTGTGCAGTCCGGCGGATCCCCCTCACATCTCCGGCCGGTGAGCACCCCGACCCCGCACCGACTGAACCCCGGCCGACTTCCCCTGAGCTCCGGCCGGCAAGTTCCTCCCCTCTGTAAGTTTCCCATCTTCTCCTCTCTCTCTTTGTATATATATATATATATATCTTTATATATATATATATGTATATATATATATACGTATGGGTATATATATATAATATGTATATGTATTTGTAGGTATTTATTTAATGTATGTGTAGGTATGTGAATAGTATTATTTTTTATTAAATGTTAAATAGTACATATTATATTGGTATACGTATAAATATATATTTCGTATATACTTAGTATATTTTATATATAAAATGGGAATACATGTATATTGTATATATATTTTATGTATGTATTAATGAATATGTAATGTATAGTATTCTTAATTAATGCTTTAAATATTTGAATGTGTATAGTATATAAATACAAGGGTAATGTATAAATGTGAATATATATATATATTGTCTAATTAATGTAATGATGGTAAATATATACATATATTTGTATAAGTAATTAGTATATGTATTTCATTTAATTTGTATATAAAATGTAAAGTATTTATATTTAATTAATGTGAAATTGGCATGTGCATATTTTTATTTTATTAATATCTAATTAATGAGTATAGTAGGTAATTAAATAAATTATATAATTAGTATATATGTGTATGTATATATGTTCGTGTATTTTTCCTATATATATATATGTATTCAAAATATATTTATGTGTACGTATTAAATAAATATTAATCTATAAAATTGGTATCTGTATTTTCAGTACACATTGATAATTGTTAATTTAGTATATGTAATTAAATGTATGTTTTGACATAAGTGCTAATTTGGTATGTATATATATATATATATATATATATATATATGTATATATATATATATTTGTCTTGGTATTTTGGTTTATATATATATGTACTTGTATACATAGTATAAATTAATATAATTAGTATTCTGGTATATATATATAAATGTATATATTGTATATGTATTTAATAGGTGTACATTATTCAATATGATGAGTATAAATATATATATTGTAAGTATTATGATAATTAATAATATGTGTATTAAATATGCATTATTTTGGTATAAATGTATAGATATGTAAATACGTATTTGATATATGTTATTATATAAATGTACGAATTTTGGAATGTGCAACTATAGCTTGGTATATATTTTAGATATATTTCATGAATTATGTTTATATATATATACATACAAGTATTATTTTATTATGTTTATATGCAAGTATTATTTATTTTTAAAGTATATAGTGATACATATATCTATTATTGATATTGATGGAAATTATATGTAATTAATTAATAAGATGTTTATTTAAATATGTAGTCCTACTAGATGACCCTAGTTGACTAGTGCCCTGTCTGACATGGCCCTGAGGCCAGTGTTTATAGACTGTGTGTTAGCATAGCATCTGATGCAAGTGTGATAATTGTGATATGTTTATAGGACTGTTGGTTCACCCAGGGGATACTCTGGAACAGGACATCCATAAATACCAGCTAAGGACCCAAGGCAAGTACATTCTCTGATAATTTCCAATTCTTGATAATTTCTATAAGTTCAATGATCTTAAAATGTTACAACTGAATCTTTGACACTGTGCTACACGGACTAGTATATAGCTTGGATCTGCAGTCATGAGATGTTACCTTGATTATCGTATTGACATTGTACACGACATGTATATTAGACCTCGTACATGATAGACTTGACTTGCTCGTGTATCGTGACGTGTCATGGTTGGATCCACAGTACTAGTTGGGGGCGGGAAAGTAGATAGTAAGAAATGTGATCATAACCTCTTATTGTAGTATAGAAAATTGTAAGTGTTAATCATGCTCTCCACCCATGATTAGCCAGGCCCTGTAGCTACCGTACATGTTCCCAAGCCGATCACATTTTGAAACTACTATTTCAAACTCTTAGAATAGATTACAGTTCCCTATTTTAAATCATATACTACATCACCCGTATATGATACTGTTCCTTGTTTCTTTTTATTTCCATACATGCACTGACTGTATCGTATTGCCTGTCTCTTTATATTACCTGTCTCTCTTAAATTGCCATTGCATTTATTTCACTGTCTTCTCAGTAGCTAGCATGACATGTTTTATTGTATTATAGACATTATCAATTAATGGAACTGTTATTTGAGAGTGTTGCTTTGCTTCTTCCTGACTGGAAATATTTTTCCAGACTATGCCTTAGAGGACCGCTGTCCGACACTTATGGTGAGTAGCTGCAGACTTGATAGTAGTTGTGATTCCAGGAGGTCTAGCTGGAAATTACTATTTTTAGTTAGTTCTTTTAACAGTCTATTTGGTACCGGATTTGTCTCCGGCATTTGATGATTCTTGGATATTGTTGAGTTAGAATATTACTTGTGGACTTGTGTTGTGTTTAATTTTAATTTCTGTTTCGAAATCTTATCGTGCTGTGATCCTGTGATTGAGTATGTGTTCATCTTATTTGTGTCATCCGTGCCTCCGAATGGAGATTGGATGCTTGCGTGACATTAGTTAGATAGTATCAAGACCTTGACAGCGTTCTACCGCCGATGCTGCGGCGTAGGCTGGACGTACCCACGCACTCGTGCCCCTAAACCGGGTGCGGGTCGTGACACGTTTTTAGTGGTGGCCCATGCAGGTCAGACTTCGCGAGTTGTGCGATGTCGTAGTAGTGTGACATCCTTGTTATACTACTGCGTGCCTGCTATAGGACATAGGATATAGGATACTAGGACGAGAGCAAATACTCAATCACAATTCCTTGAGAGATTCCTGGGATGACCCCTGAGAATCTTGTTATAAACTTCCAATTTACAATCATTCCCTTGTTCCGTCCATTCTCATTGTTGATATTGATTTGATTATTGTTGATTAGGTATTAAATTAGGATTTTGGTTTCCTAGTAGGATTGGATTTCATATCAAGATAAATTGCAGACTGATTTATAGTATTATTTGATGATGGCCGTCAATGAGGACAGTGAAAAGGATTAACATTAGAGCTATTAGACTACAAAAGGTGGATTTAAATTTTAATTTGAGGACTGAAAATGAATTTCAAATTTTTGAATTCTGAGAAGATTGAGATTGTTATAAAAATTTTATTTTGAAGATTTCAATGAATTGCAAAATTTTGAAATTTGAGAAGTTGAAATATGGTTATTAAAATTTTATTTTTGAGGAATTCAGATTCAATTTGTTGAACCTAGACAAGCTGTAAGGATTTTTGGAGTTGATAAAATTTTCATTTCAGTATTTAAATAATTAACCTTGAGGAAAGTGTATGCAATTTACCTTAAAATTTTATTCGAGGAGTTATTTTGAGGAAATTTATTTGAGGATAAGATTTTATAGTGGGAGAGATATATTAGTATACAATAGATGAGATGCATGTGTAAGGATCTGTTAGCTTGAGTATAATTGAGATCTCACTGCCCACTGACTTGGGTATCCATTTAAGATTGTATTAGAGAGAGTAGTATTTAGTAAAGAGTGTTGCATTGATATGCACTTGGGTGATAAGAATAAATAGCATCAACTGTTGCAGTAGGTAAGGAAGCTAGCAGTGAGAGTGTTTGTGATAGAACTGTGATACCTAGGGGATAGAGATATCAGACCATGGATGCATCTTTGACCTGTGCAATCACAACTAGGGTTTATTCCAATCTTTTATCTTGAATATTGCTTCCTTAGAACTGTACTGTCCTTCCTTGATGATATCGTATTTTTGCCTAAATTGATTCTTTGGGATCTGTCTTCAGGATGTCGCCGCAGACACGGTCTATGAGAGCGGGAACATCAGCTTTAGAGGGGTCTGCCACCTCTCCACCTGAGGGACAGACAGCAGTAGTTCCTCCTACATCTCCAATGCACGTAGGAGTATCTGCACTTTTCGGGGATCCTCCTCCTCCACCTGTTAAGAAGATTGCCGCAGCTGTGACGGACAACCTTCCTCTTCCATCGACTCCGATTCCCGGAGGTTTGCCCATTGACGGAACGCAGATGTTTACCTTGATCCAAGGCATGGTAGATGCCCAGAGAGTGACGGCAGACGCTCAGCGAGTTCAAGCTGAGGCTCAGAGGGTGCAAGCAGAAGCGCACCAGGCACAAACCGAGCTGATGAGAGAAAATATGGAGAATGCTCATCAAGTGACTCTCCAAGCTTTGGAGAAAGTAGCACAATACCAGCAGTTTCCTGGCCAGCAGCAGAGATCAGGCACTATAGTGGATTTCAAAAGGATGATACCTCGAGAGTTCAAAGGCAACGAAGGGATACTCTACGCTGACGACTGGTTAGAGGATATAGAGAGAAGTCTGCGATTGATCCAGATTCCGGAGAACTTGCAGATAGAAGCCGCTGGCAGTCAGATGTTCGATATCGCACTCACGTGGTATCGCACGGAGCCGAGAATTACTGCACAAGGACTTACTTAGGAGACCTTCAAGGAACTCTTCAAGGAGAAGTTCTTTCCCGACGTGGCATTGGGAACCTTGGAAAGTCAGTTTCATGACTTAGTTCAAGGAAACATGTCGGTCGACGAGTACGCTGCAGAATTTTGTAGATTGAGCCGTTTTGCATCGTCTATGATTCGGGACCCAGGAGATCGAGCCCGGAAATTTAGAAAGGGACTGACGAGAGAAATTAGGTCGCGCACTTCTGGTCGTCGTACCGCTACCTATGAGGCTATCTTAATGGATGCTCAGATCGCAGAAGAGGATCTGGATCTCAGGCCTAAGAGGAGTCGCAATACTATTGGAGATACAAATGATAGCGCAGGACCGGCCAAGCATCCCCGTATTCAGCACCAACAGCAGTACCAAGTACCATTTCATATTCAGCAACAACCATGGATATTTCAGCATCCACCGCAGTACCTAGTACCAGTTCCTATCCAGCGACAACCCTGGGCATTTCAGTATCAACAGCAGTACCCGGCACCAGTTCATGTACAGCAGGATCAACGAACTTGTCATTTCTGTAAGAAGCCAGGTCACCTTTGGGAGAGCTGTAGAACGAGGCTGGGACTTTGTTTGCACTGTGGCGCTGCGGGACATCGAGTAAGGGATTGTCTTCGAGTTCCTTATCTTCCCGGCCCACGCGCAGCTTCAGATTATAGAGATCCAGTTAGGCTACCTGTGGAACCGTATATTGCTCAGCACCCGCAAAGGGAACCACCCCAGCAGGGCGGGCATTTGCGATGACGGTCGAGGAGACCGATACTGCAGGTAATGTGTTAGCAGGTTCTGTTCTTCCTTCATTCTGTTCCTATCTATTCGATTCTTCCCTTCTTTCTGTTCCTACCTATTTGATTGATTGACTGATACCTTAGTACCGTAGCTTGTATGCATGATTTCTTGTTATAATGTAGTTAGTAGTACCCCTGATGCAGAGACTGCAATACCATGACAAGACACCATGACCGTACATATTTCCCCTTAGATTGCATGTTGTGTGATTGTAGGAAGTTTTTGACCATGACTATCGAGGTTTAACCATGACAAAGATTCACGAAGGGGTTATGACTTGACAAGAGAGGCAAGGTGATTACATTCGAGGATGACCATTGATTTAAATAGAGGGTTAAGAAATTAACATTGTATAATTGATGGTTTAATTAATTCCAGGAAAGATTTTGACATGTATAATTTGGAAATTTTGGGAGATTTATCAATGTATTTATTTAATTGCAAGTTATGAATTTTAGAACTTTATATTCGGATGTAACATTTGGAGAATCCTTAAATATCATATTGTTGAGTATTTGAGGAGTGGATATTAAATTTCGGGTATTGAATTATTAACTCAAAACTTTCAAGGAAATTTTAATAAAAAGGGACTTTGACTCTATTTTGAGGATTTTTTCAGGAATACAAATAATTCAGAATTTTTGAAATTGTGAGAGGACATTGTGGATTATTAACTAATTTCATGTATGATGAATTTAAAATTTGAGGGAATAATAATGTGTATGAATAAACGCTACCTTGAGGATTTTGAATTTCGAGGACGAAATTCTTTTAAGGTGGGTAGACTTGTCACTACCATATTCTGAAAACAGGGGTAATTTCGACTTTTTACAATATTTAATATTATGGTGGTTATAATTAAATAATTGCATGATAATATTTTTAATTTAAATAATTATGTGTGATGAGTAATTAAATATAGTATTAGATGCAGTGCTCATTTATTTTTTAGCTAGCAGACTAGACCTAGAAGCCCAGTAGACGAACACCTGTCCGAATTATAGAATTCTGGATTTTACTATTTTATCTAGAATTTAATATTTGGAGATTGTAATTTATTACTGTATTTTATTTAATATTTTGCGCATTGCCTTTGCTTCGATATTTGGAGCACTATCCAGACTTTTGTCTTCCAACAAATTTCACAATCTTGCCCTAGACGTGCCCGCCTTCAATTCTGCTATTTTTGCAACTCATAATTATGCTCTCTGTGCATTGTTTCTAGCCGCACAAAAATCGTCGTGGACGTTTATTTTAAAACTCCTATTTTGCATCGTTGTGCGTTCCAATCAAAAATTTGAGGCCATCTTGACCTATTTTTCGTGCGGCCCAAATTAGGGTAATATTCTGTTCTGAGTCTTCTTCATTATTGGTAATGATGACCTGACCTAATTTTGGCCCCAAGTACTCCTAATTAATTTTTGAACACAACTTGCATTTATTTCTATTTAAATTGAGGATATTATTTAAACCAATTCTAAAATCCCAATTTAATTCCAGTGCCCTGCAAATTCAGCCCATACCCATCTTACAGTGCCCCCTGACCCTACAAAACATCGGACCCCGAATCGCCCGCCCAATTTTCGTCATTTCATGTGTTTGTGCAATTTTCCAAATTTAAGGGGGTTAAATTGTAAATTGGCATTTTGTGCCAACACCCAATTATTTTTAAACCAATGAGGGAGCCTATTAATTTTTAATTAAAAACTCTCATCCCTACATGAATTATTTTCCTTCATGAAATCCTGGCCACCCATTCATGGGATGCAATCACCACCCTCCATCACACCCTCTCTCATCCTATTTAATGACATGTCCCATCCTCAACCCTAATCCCTAGGCAACCTAGAAAACACCACCCTCCTCAAGCCTCCATCTCCCCTCAACCCAACGTATGTAGTTCTTCTTCCTTTCCTTTCTTCTTCTCTTTTCTTCTTTTCTTTTCCTCCTCCTTCTTTATTTTCTTTCATTGAAATTTCAAATTGATAATAAGGGGGGGAATACTGTGCTCAACCCCAACTGTGTTCCTCCGGCGGCCGAGCACTGTTCCCGGCGGCTCCTCCCCCTATCCCTCCATCAACTCCCCGGAGACCCTCCCTACAGCCGAGCCGGCCGCTGCCATCACCACCATCACCTGATCGGTACCCCGGCGGCCAGCCCCGAGACCGGCCGAGCCGACCGCTGTTCCTCCGGCGCTGCTGTGCTTCCGGCGGCTGCCCCTGTGTGCTCCGGCCCGAGCCCACTGTGCAGTCCGACGGATCCCCCTCACATCTCCGGCCGGCGAGTACCCCGACCCCGCACCGACTGAACCCCGGTCGACTTCCCCTGAGCTCCGGCCGGCAAGTTCCTCCCCTCTGTAAGTTTCCCATCTTCTCCTCTCTCTCTTTGTATATATATATATATCTTTATATATATATATATATGTATATATATATACGTATGGGTATATATATATAATATGTATATGTATTTGTAGGTATTTATTTAATGTATGTGTAGGTATGTGAATAGTATTATTTTTTATTAAATGTTAAATAGTACATATTATATTGGTATACGTATAAATATATATTTCGTATATACTTAGTATATTTTATATATAAAATGGGAATACATGTATATTGTATATATATTTTATGTATGTATTAATGAATATGTAATGTATAGTATTCTTAATTAATGCTTTAAATATTTGAATGTGTATAGTATATAAATACAAGGGTAATGTATAAATGTGAATATATATATATTGTCTAATTAATGTAATGATGGTAAATATATACATATATTTGTATAAGTAATTAGTATATGTATTTCATTTAATTTGTATATAAAATGTAAAGTATTTATATTTAATTAATATGAAATTGGCATGTGCATATTTTTATTTTATTAATATCTAATTAATGAGTATAGTAGGTAATTAAATAAATTATATAATTAGTATATATGTGTATGTATATATGTTCGTGTATTTTTCCTATATATATATATGTATTCAAAATATATTTGTGTGTACGTATTAAATAAATATTAATCTATAAAATTGGTATCTGTATTTTCAGTACACATTGATAATTGTTAATTTAGTATATGTAATTAAATGTATGTTTTGACATAAGGGCTAATTTGGTATGTATATATATATATATATATATATATTTGTCTTGGTATTTTGGTTTATATATATATGTACTTGTATACATAGTATAAATTAATATAATTAGTATTCTGGTATATATATATAAATGTATATATTGTATATGTATTTAATAGGTGTACATTATTCAATATGATGAGTATAAATATATATATTGTAAGTATTATGATAATTAATAATATGTGTATTAAATATGCATTATTTTGGTATAAATGTATAGATATGTAAATACGTATTTGATATATGTTATTATATAAATGTACGAATTTTGGAATGTGCAACTATAGCTTGGTATATATTTTAGATATATTTCATGAATTATGTTTATATATATATACATACAAGTATTATTTTATTATGTTTATATGCAAGTATTATTTATTTTTAAAGTATATAGTTATACATATATCTATTATTGATATTGATGGAAATTATATGTAATTAATTAATAAGATGTTTATTTAAATATGTAGTCCTACTAGATGACCCTAGTTGACTAGTGCCCTGTCTGACATGGCCATGAGGCCAGTGTTTATAGACTGTGTGTTAGCATAGCATCTGATGCAAGTGTGGTAATTGTGATATGTTTATAGGACTGTTGGTTCACCCAGGGGATACTCTGGAACAGGACATCCATAAATACCAGCTAAGGACCCAAGGCAAGTACATTCTCTGATAATTTTCAATTCTTGATAATTTCTATAAGTTCAATGATCTTGAAATGTTACAACTGAATCTTTGACACTGTGCTACACGGACTAGTATATAGCTTGGATCTGCAGTCATGAGATGTTACCTTGATTATCGTATTGACATTGTACACGACATGTATATTAGACCTCGTACATGATAGACTTGACTTGCTCGTGTATCGTGACGTGTCATGGTTGGATCCACAGTACTAGTTGGGGGCGGGGAAGTAGACAGTAAGAAATGTGATCATAACCTCTTATTGTAGTATAGAAAATTGTAAGTGTTAATCATGCTCTCCACCCATGATTAGCCAGGCCCTGTAGCTACCGTGCATGTTCCCAAGCCGATCACATTTTGAAACTACTATTTCAAACACTTAGAATAGATTACAGTTCCCTATTTTAAATCATATACTACATCATCCGTATATGATACTGTTCCTTGTTTCTTTTTATTTCCATACATGCACTGATTGTATCGTATTGCCTGTCTCTTTATATTACCTGTCTCTCTTAAATTGCCATTGCATTTATTTCACTGTCTTCTCAGTAGCTAGCATGACATGTTTTATTGTATTATAGACATTATCAATTAATGGAACTGTTATTTGAGAGTGTTGCTTTGCTCCTTCCTGACTGGAAATATTTTTCCAGACTATACCTTAGAGGACCGCTGTCCGACACTTATGGTGAGTAGCTGCAGACTTGATAGTAGTTGTGATTCCAGGAGGTCTAGCTGAAAATTACTATTTTTAGTTAGTTCTTTTAACAGTCTATTTGGTACCGGATTTGTCTCCGGCATTTGATGATTCTTGGATATTGTTGAGTTAGAATATTACTTGTGGACTTGTGTTGTGTTTAATTTTAATTTCTGTTTCGAAATCTTATCGTGCTGTGATCCTGTGATTGAGTATGTGTTCATCTTATTTGTGTCATCCGTGCCTCCGAATGGAGATTGGATGCTTGCGTGACATTAGTTAGATAGTATCAAGACCTTGACAGCGTTCTACCGCCGATGCTGCGGCGTAGGCTGGACGTACCCACGCACTCGTGCCCCTAAACCGGGTGCGGGTCGTGACATTCCGGATTTGACCGGCCCGGGCCGGGTTCCGGGCCGCCCGTCCACTCATTTAGAAACCTTGATCAATGTTACATAAGTAAGTTTGCTACTAACGAATTATTTGATTTATTAAAAAAACCTAAATTATTTTCACCTTAGGAATTGAGCCCAAAACGCTAAAATTTAAAATAATCTTCGGACTCGGACCGGATTTGATCGAATCGGACCCGGGCCGGATTCTGGCCGTCCGTCCACCCATTTAGAAACCTTGATCAATGTTACATAAGTAAGTTTGCTACTAACGAACTATTTGATTTATTACAAGAAACCTAAATTATTTTCACCTTAGGAATAGAGCCCAAAACGCTAAAACTTAAAATAATCTTAAACTTAACGATAATCTTGCCGAACCACTATACAACTGTACTCCAGCAAAGTTGTAATGGAGAAGAGGAGAGATGATTACTCCCTAACATTGAATTATTATGGGAAATAAAGTGGTCAAAAAAATACATCTAGTTGTTAAGTAGAAAGAAGAAATCACGTTGTATATCAATTAACCAAGGAACTCGGGACTCAATTTTCTACTGATTTAACAAAGATTTATGGGCAATTCATGAATGAAAAAAAAAACTTATTAGGCATTTGTAAGATTTCAAAGATTTTATGAAAACAAGTAACTTGTACATACATTACACGCACGCAAATATTTTTTTTTTCGAAATAAAAATAAATTTATTATAAATATTATCGTTCTTAGGAATTGAAGTTTCTTTTTTTAAAGGAAGGAATTGAAGTTAGACGACCAAGAAAAATATCTCCTACATTAGCCATTTGAGTTAAAATTATTTAATTATAAGTAAATCATATTAGATAGTTAAATAATTAGAAATAAAAATATACTTATTTTGGGGGATAACTAACAAAGAGTATTAATGGGTTCAACAAAGTGGACTTGGATCCAACCGTTTGGTCTGCAAAGACAGTTACAGTGTGGATTCAACCCACCCTTCCTCGGAGAGCAGATCAATTATCCTATTTATTCTGCGCCCCCCGCCCCCCCCCCCCTCTATCGCACGTGGGTCCCACCAATTATTAAAATATTTAAAAATCAAAAAGCAGTGGAGGGACAAAATATATGACATAATAAATAGGACACACTACCAAAATATGATGAAATAACGACGTTTTTAGCGACGTCATAATAAAACGTCGCTAATATTAAAGACTTGAGCAACTCCAAAAATAAACGTCGGTATACGTCGATGTTGGCGACACATAGCGACGTTTAGCGACTGTACTTCAGTTTTTAAAAAGAATAGTCGCTATAAGATTCTTTAAGGTCGCTAAACGTCGCTGAGTTCTTTTATTTAACAACGTTTAGCGACGTATTTAGCGACGCTATAACGTCGCAGCCTTTTGAATTAGCGACGTTTAGCGACGTCTATTTATGACGTTGCTAATTTTTTTATTAGCGACGTCATAAGTAGACGTCGCTAAACGTCGCTAATTTTTTTAATATAGGGTTCATGATTTTATTTTCTCTCATTCTGTCGAACTCTTCTCCCAAAAATTTGAACCCCCCCTCTTCCCCCCCTCTCCAGCGAAGTACCCCCCTCCGGCGTCCTCCCCAGCCCCCCTACTCCGGCTTCCCCCATCCCTACCCCCCACCGGCTCCCCCATCCCTACCCCCCACCGGCTCCCCCATAGCCCCCCTACTCCGGCTCTCCACCCTCCGAGTGCCCCACTCCAGCTCGGCTCCTCCCTTCTGGCGTGGCTCCTCCCCTCCGACGATCTCGGGCTTCTCCTCCTCCTCCTCCTCTAGGTAAACCCTAAACCCCCCTCTCTCTCTCTCTCTCACAGATGCAGACACTATATGACATTGACACAGGCACGACACACACACACTGACACAGATACAACACAGACGCTGTCACAGAGGGTGTAAACCCTAACCCTAATCCTATCTCTCTCTCTCTCTCTCACACACACACAAATATGGACACGATATTTGATAGCGGACACGACACATACACAGACATAGACACGACACGGGACATGACACAGACACATACACTGACTGTTGTTACCAACAACTTATCAGACTACTTTTTACCAAAACATAACCCACTATTAGACGGTGTTCCATAGTCCAACTTATGTGGATGGGAACAACTTACTTATTAAGTTGCTTATTGTAGAGCTTCATCTATTGCTAAAATTATTCTCACTTTGTTGATGAAAGCATAAAATCTGTTGGTTTTCAAGGTATTGTTACTAGAGTACATTATGTGTTTACGAGTGCTTGAAAACCATGCATTTGATTAGTATAGACCAGTCTAGGACTTTTCCTAAGTAGGGACTGTTAGGCATATAGGTTTCCGTTTCAAGTAGATCATGGTATTTTTTTTTAAACTAATCACACGACTTATTAGCATGTGAGTGTCCTACATTGTTTAGAGAAATACTTGTCACAAATACCCGGCATCTCAAGTATTTTTGTGAGAATATTCAGTCACAAATGAGACAGGTGCAGGCACTGGGTGTGTGGTATTGTCTAGTCCACATTAGAAATATAATAATTAAATATAAATTAGGCTTTACCGAGTAACATTTTAGGAATAAAAGATTTCAACTTGATTCATTTTATAATTTACTTAACTATTAGTGGTGCAAAGTACTATGTCTTTAAAAAATTTGCCTCTTCTCTTGTATAAATATTTGGTTCTTATACCTTCTATTGCATATGTTGAGTACTGCATGTTTCACATCTATATGCCACACATCTTAAATGCGAAGAATAGTATTAGTATTGCCCAAAGTGTTCCACAAGCAATCAAACTAAGAGGCAATGTAAAAATAGAATGAGAATGTGGTTATAACTATGGTCTTTTTTTACATCATTATAATGATGAATGTGATAGCACTTCTTCCTACTTGAAGAATTCCTGAGTTATTTTTAACTTATACATTGAAACTAATAATTTAATCAAAAAATCCCTTTTTTCCCCTATCCTAATCCTAATTCGGACACACACACACACACATGCGAACACTAACATTAACCCAAACTCGAAAACGCAGACACACTAACATGCATACACTAACCCTAACACGGATACGAACACACACAGATGTTTGTATCATGTTATCTCATGATATGTATGGTGAAATTGTAGGACATATGGATATGAAAGGTTAGGACATGATATCGAGGATAAGGTTGTATGTATTTTATCGGACACGAACACACGCATACATGTCAAGTGTGGATATCCATGAGTGTATCAGTGAGTGTCAACTATGTATCCTGGACCCAAAAAAATTGACACTAGATATCCATGACTCGACTTTTCAATTAGAAAGTCATGGCCTAAACAAATGTCAAGTGTGGATATCCAGGATACCGAGTTAACACTCACTGATACATTGTAATATGAGTATCCAGGATACAGAGTTGAACGAAGAAGTATAAGTGCTAGGACTAGGTGTATCAGTGCATGTATTGTATTCCTGAGTATTCTTATGTGTGTGTAGACGAGTAGGTGTATAACATAATTGGGTATTCCTGAGTATCAATGCTAGGACTAGGAGTATCAGTGCATGTACTGTATTTAAACGAAGAAGATGCATTTTCAGAAGAGGATTAAAAATATCAATATAAAATCCATTTAGGCTTGTCACATGTACTGTAATTTAAACTATTTTCTTGAACGATGTCTATTCATCTTTGCATATCTAAAGTGAGTGTCATTTGGATAATATACACTACCAAATATTCATATGAGTATATACTTGAACGATGTCTATTCTTCTTTGCAGAAGTATCTAGAAATAGATTTGAATTACTATCTGCATCATCGTTCGTGGATGTACAACCGTCATCCTAATGACATGTGCAGTGTGCGGGATGGATTCATTGAGGGTGTACAACTATTTTTACAGTTCGTCAAGGCATTCCCTCGGTACATGGACGGTACCAAAATTAAGTGTCCATGTGTAAAATGTCACAACTTAAAATATCATCCAGAAGTGGAAGTCACATATCATTTGTACTCGAAGAGTTTTACGCCAAATTACTATCAGTGGACCGTGCACGAAGAACTTGTGTCTTTAGCATCGGAGTCGGAGCCTTATGTGGAGCAGTATATGGATGTCCACGACCACGCGACTTACGACGACGGGTGGGTGAACATAGTTTTTGATGCAGCGGGGCCTAGTTTCGATTCAAACAATCATGATGCAGCTGAGGAGGCACCGAATGCCGATGCTGCAAAGTTCATGGAGTTGTTGGAGAATGTAAGGACTTCATTATATCCTGGTTGTGAGGATCATTCACCGTTGGAGGTGGTTACAAGATTGTTGAGCATCAAGTCCGATTTTAACATGTCACAAGAATGCTATAATCGACTTATGGATTTGATTATAGAGATCTTTCCAGAGGGTGCAAAGTTGCCTAAAGACTTCTACTGACACTACCAGAAAAAGTTAAATTAGCGACGTCTAAAAACGTCGCTAAAAAACCAAAAAACGTCTCTAAGTAAGTTTAGCGACGTAATTAGCGACGTTTTAAAGAAGTCAAAAAAGCAAGTCGCTAAAATAAAAAATGTCGCTAAACGTCGCTATGCCGACATTTTTTAGCGACTTTAATGTGTCACTAAATTTAGCGACGTTTAGCGACGTAGCGTCACTAATTAGCGACATTTATTAAAGTCGCTAAACGTTGCTAATTAGCGACTTATATAGCGACATTACACCGACGTCTTTAATGACCTGAAAATACTGCCATGTCAACAGTTTGCGACGTACATCGACGATTTTAGCGACTTCGTTAGCGACGTCATTAGCGACATGTAACAGCATCGCTAATTAGCGACGTAGTTAGCGACGTATATGAACGTCGCTAAACATCGCTAAAAATATCGCTAATTTTATAGAAAAAATAAAAATAATAATACTGAATTGCATTTCTGGGTTTGCCAACCCCCTTGGGTTCATTATCAGGTATATGATGGTAGTAGAAATAATTGAATAAGGGACACAGTAGCAGCAACAAGGGGGAAAATTCTAGTGCATTGGGTAAATACAGGCCAGGTATCAGTCATCAGTTGTAAACCAAAATATATTAGGAACTGTGTGAATATCAGTGAATTAAGATAATACTATCTGTGTTGTGTGTTGGTCTTAATGTGCTCAGAGATAGGGAGAGTGTGTATTATAATTCAGTGTGTTTGAGTTTGTACAGGGACTGTGTATTATATTGCAACTTGTATCATTGAACTGAAAAAAATAGGGAAAAATATAATAAAATTTGAAGAAAAGAAAGCATCCAACAAATCTCATCGTAAAGAATATAGCAAATTTATATCCATACAATCGCATCCTAAATAATAAAAAAATATAAATATCCAGCAACTAGCTATACTACTGCGGATCTGCAGGAGGCTGACCACCGGCGCGCCTGAAGGATAAGAACTGCTCATACTCGTCCCGTGGAATCGACACTGATGTCGATGGAGAAGGCAGTGACGTCGGTGGAGTCTGTGTCGATGTAGGTGCACCAGGAGGCCGTGCCCGCTCCAAGTCTGCGAGTCGCTGGTTGTAAGAATCCATGGTAGATAACAGCCTCGTACTGCTATAAACCATTGAATCCTGCATCATTGTCAGCCTCTCGCCCATCGTTAGCTGTGATGCATGTAGCTCCATGATGTTGCGGTATGTCGAGGCTCTAATATCATTTGTCAAATCCTGGAGCTCCGTCATGCTGCGGTCGAGCATATCGAATCGTGCGATGAGCGTCAGATCGTCCGCCTGCGGCTGGGACCGGGGCTGCTCCTCCATCCTTCGCAGCAACTCGTCACGGAGAGACGCAATCGGACGGTCAACGCCCTCCTGGACTCTGGCCGACGACTGCGAGGGTTGCGACTGCGAGGTCTGTGTGGAATGCGCAGCTGTCGGGGAGGCCCTAGATGACTGCGTCACAACCAGGGTGCCATAGGAGCCCGTACCGTAGTACGTACCCCTCTGGAGACCACCAGCTGCGGTCATCCACAGGTCGTCCGTCGACGGAGCTGGAGCGGGCTGCGACGAAGTACCAGACTCTCCAAGTGTAGGTGTGTCACGCCCCAGTCCCAAAATGACGAGGGACTGAGCACGTGGCAATGGCCAGCAGCACGCACCGATGGACAACCCAATTTAATGGATCCATCAGGGCATGCTTAAGCTGTAGTCTAACAGTAAGATGTTACAAGTCTCAGGTATTTCTAATCTTATCCACAGAATAAACACAGATTAATGCCAGAAATATTGCAATGGAAATAAATACGCAATATTAAATAAGGTTATCTCGGGAAACAAATCCGAGAATTATTCTGTTACATTTAAGAAGAAAGACAGGAAATAAAATACTGAAAGGGAAATACTGTATATATGAAGCCGGTGCTCAGGAGAAGTCTTCTGCAACTATCTCGTCCTCGGTTCCGGGTTCTGCTCCAAGGAGTGCTCCTGTACCGTACACCTCGGGGTAGTTCTCCTCGGCTATACCTGGGGACATAGTCCATTCCAGGTCCTCAGGGGACATAACAAGGTACAGAAAATACAAGCCACAATATATGCAGTGCAGCAATAATGAAACAGCAGGGTAAATATGTAAACCAGCTAGTGATATGCAAGTGAGAGTTTTAGTCATACTCAGGCTGAGACTACTACAGGATCAGTGTCGAAGAAACCATAGCAGTATTTTCTCGAAGAGCCAGTAAGGAACCAAAGATCTGTATCAGAGTCTAAGGCACCGCCAGATAAAAGTATTTATATTATATTATATTCAGCCTTGATATGATAATACTCTCCCCATCCCATGAAATCTCACGTCACAGTTCCAGAATATATCAGGTACAAGTCACGCAAGATTAAACTAATGCAATGAGTCAGGCTAGAATCTAAGCATGTAAACTGAAAATGACATGAAAATGTAGCCTATACAGAATCACCAGGTATATCTCAGGCAATTCCGTCACATGAAGAGTGTCAGGTGTCCTGGGTTAAGCAATTAAACATGTTGCATAAGAATATACCAGAAATCAAGTAAATTACTATAACCAAAAATATCTGGGAATTGGCAAGCTTTACTTGCCCACTGATGTATAACTAAGTCCAGGAAATAAGTAGCAAAGCTGCAAGTTTTGGCAAGGTACACTTGCCTGTGGTTCCGGCTATGTTTGCAGTTCTGACTTCGGCGAGAATTGCAGGCGGTACTCCGGTTGCTGAAACAAATATCACCATCAGATCCAAAAAATATTAATCAGCTAAAAATGCCTATCCTTGAGTCCAATTTGGAGACAAGGACAGAAATGGCAGTTTCGGGTCAAAACGGGGTCCACATGCGGCCGCTTTGCACCGAAAAATGTGTCAGGGTCAACGGTCTCCAAATTCACCAAACTTAGTGTCAACAGGTCAGGAATGATGATACGAACCCAACGGAACTTCCAGAATTTGATTCCGATGAGCCGATCAAAAAATCGCCCGTCGAGCGGGGCCTGTGGGACCTACAACATGCGATTTCGTCAACGTTCTCAGAATCGAACCAAACTTGACCCACAGGACCAGCGTATTGCTACGAGTCTGATGGCGCAAGTTTTGTCTCGATCCGACGTGTGTACACAAAGTTAGGTCGAATTACAGAAAAAGGCGGATACGGGACGATGTCCGCGGATACGCGTTGATTCCGGTGTGCACGCACACCCGAATCAGCTTTTGCGAAATCCCACATGTCCGTATCAACGAGGCGCACATATCTGTGAAGACCGCGCGCGACCAAGTCGTCCCGTTTGGCGGAGCGTACTCAGTTCCGGGGTGAAACAGGGTCTGGTTTTTCCTGTTTTTGGATCGTGGTGTGCGATCACCACAGGACGCGATGCCCCGAAGGGTTTGTCCGGGCACCGAGAGGGTCATACAGGCTTCGCAACATAATTTGCGGAATCGAAAACGGAGCTACGAGCAAAAAGTTACACGCGCCTGAAGGGGACCCAAAAACCAGGGTCGATTTCATGTCCGACACGTGTCCGACTCGTGTCGGACACAGGGAAGAATTAGGGTTAGGGTTAGGGCTAGGGGATTTTCGGCGAGGACGGCGGAGACGGCGGCGTGGGGGGGCTGGCTGCGGCGGTTGGGGGCCGGGGACGGCGAGGCGGTGCCGGGCTCGCGACGGAGCTGGAGGCGGCGCGGGGGCTGCTCGCTGCTGGCTGCGGCGGAGGAGGAGGGGAGGATCTAGGAGCTGCGGGCGACGGCGTCGAGGCGAAGGGGTGCTGCGGGTCCGGCGGAGGCGATGTGGTGGTCGGCGGCGGCAGGGTGGCTGAGCAGCGGCGGAGGGCGGAGGTCGTGGGAGCTGGAGACGGCGAGGGGGGGGGGTTTAAAGGCGGCAGGGCGGTGGTCGTGTCCGGAGAAGGCGGGGAGAGGGGAGGAGATGGCGGGGACGTGGGTGGCTGGCCGGGCGGCGCTGCGCCGGCGACGAAGGCGGCGGAAGAGTCGGGGAAGAGGGGGTCGTGGGAGAGAGGGTGGGGGCCGGGTCGGGTTTGCGGGTCGGGCGGCGGCGGATCCGACCCGACCCACTAGGGGCTGGGCTCGGGTTGGGCTGGGTCGGGCCGGCCCAACGGGCTGGGTAATAAAAAAAAAAAAAATAATAATAATAATAAAATCAATAATTAATTAATAATTAATTAATTAAATAAGTAAATACTTTTTAGGCATTTAAAAAATAGGTCCGGGGTCCGATAAATTCCAGAAAAATTGTCCTAAGTCCAGTTTTTCATTTTACATCCAAAAATATTATTTTTATAATATTTTAATATCATTTAATATTAATTAAAAATCATTGAATAATTAAAACCCTGTTTTTAAATTACAGAAAAATTCCAGAAAATTCCAGAAAATTGTGAAAAATCCAGTTTTTAAAATTTTAAAAATTCAGGGGGTTTACAATCTACCCCCCTTAAGAGGATTGCGTCCTCGCAATCAAAGAATAACCGGTCAACAGAGATGATGCGGTCGCAAGCATCGTTTGAAAACACATCACAAGAGGCTTCAGGGAAATGCCGTTTCCCTAAAAATTGAAAGTTTACACTTTCCAGGAAAATCTAGTTAAAACTATAACTTTTATGAAAAGCAGGTAATTATTACAAGTTGCAAATTACTAGGTTGGGGCTGAGGTCATGAACCAATAGGCACGAACTACAACAAGACTAGAAACGGAAAACTATAAATTACTTACTCGCATCGGCTTCCTGCACAGTCATCACGTAGGCTTGCTCTCGTCCTTGAGGTAGATTCCTCTGTTGTTGCTGAGCTTGCTGGTAGGGCGCTGCTCGAGGCGCTGGTGGAGTTTGCTGGTTCGCCCTTGGTGTTCCTTCTTTACGCTCGGGGCAGTCTCTCACTACATGCTGTCTGGATCCGCAGCCTAAGCATAGTCCGAGTTTACGTCTACATTCCTTCTCGACATGGCCTATCTTGCCGCAGTGGTAACAGGTACGAAGGTAGAAGGTTTTTGGTGCTGCTGCTGGTGGCGAGCTTATTTGTTGACGCTTTGCAGACTCCTCTTGTGCTGCTCTGGTTAGTGCGGATGTAGAGGGCCGCTTCAGTCTGGTCTCTCTCTTGGTGACGCGCTCTATGCGTCGAGCCGCAGCAAGAACGTCCGAGTATGATGTTGGTGCGACGGACCTAATTAGTTTCTGCAGCTCAATGTTCAGTCCGTCGAAGAATTTCTCGGCCTTCTCTTCCTCAGTCGGGATCAGGGTGGGGGCGAAGCGGCTCAGACGAATGAATTCTGCGTTGTACTCTTCCACCGTCATGGAGTCCTGAGTGAGGCGATTGAATTTGTCCCGCAGTTCTGATCGAGCGATGGCAGGAATGTACATCTCCTGGAAGAGTCTGGAGAACTCCTCCCAAGTGACTCGGTCTGGTCCGAGTCGCGTCTTCTCGGATAGCCACCAGTGATGGGCATTGTCCGTTAATTATATTCGGACGGCAGTCATCCAGCGTTCTCGTGGAAGCTCGGCTGCTTCAAGTTGATGCCGTATGTTGGTGAGCCACTCGTGAACTTCTGTGGGCTCTTTTTTTCCAGAAAAAATGTGGGGCTTCAGTTGGCGGAAGTCAGTGATTGAGCCTGTAGTTGGCCGTCGAGCGGGTAGGTTGGCCTGCCCCAGTGCAGTTACGATGCTGTCCCTCAAGAAATTAGCTTCGCGACGCTGAGCCTCGTGTTGGACTTGTTGCTGTGCTTACATCATCGCGTAGATCATTTGAAATATTTGCTGTCCGTCGATTGGCTGTCCTGGTGGGAACACGGGCATTGGTGGGACGAACTGCGGCGGAGGTGGGATGTCATCGCGCCAGAATCGGGAGGTAGATTGACCTGCCTGCTGGCTCTGTTGAGTTGTGGGAATTCCTCCGACTGGTGTCGCTTCGTCGTCGTAGGTGACACCTGCAGCTTGTGGTGTTCCGACGGGAGTCTCGTTGCACTCTTGTGGGTCCATTTCCCTGTATCCAAAATAACCAATAAGAGGCGCACAGGAATCAAGGCAAGATGCAAGTTCAAGATAGTTCGAATACGATACAGATATCAAAAACGATTCAAGCAAGTGGATAAGATCCTAAAATTTATCCTATCTTATTGCAGGCCTGTTCGGTCCCTAAGTTAAAACCGAACAATTTAGTCGTAGACCTGCATGGGCCACCACAAAAACCATGTCACGCCCCAGTCCCAAAATGACGAGGGACTGAGCACGTGGCAATGGCCAGCAGCACGCACCGATGGACAACCCAATTTAATGGATCCATCAGGGCATCCTTAAGCTGTAGTCTAACAGTAAGATGTTATAAGTCTCAGGTATTTCTAATCTCATCCACAGAATAAACACAGATTAATGCCAGAAATATTGCAATGGAAATAAATACGCAATATTAAATAAGGTTATCTCAGAAAACAAATCCGAGAATTATTCTGTTACATTTAAGAAGAAAGACAGGAAATAAAATACTGAAAGGGAAATACTGTGTATATGAAGCCGGTGCTCAGGAGAAGTCTTCTACAACTATCTCGTCCTCGGTTCCGGGTTCTGCTCCAAGGAGTGCTCCTGTACCGTACACCTCGGGGTAGTTCTCCTCGGCTATACCTGGGGACATAGTCCATTCCAGGTCCTCAGGGGACATAACAAGGTACAAAAAATACAAGCCACAATATATGCAGTGCAGCAATAATGAAACAGCAGGGTAAATATGTAAACCAGCTAGTGATATGCAAGTGAGAGTTTTAGTCATACTCAGGCTGAGACTATACAGGATCAGTGTCGAAGAAACCATAGCAGTATTTTCTCGAAGAGCCAGTAAGGAACCAAAGCCCTGTATCAGAGTCTAAGGCACAGCCAAATAAAAGTATTTATATTTGTAAACCCCCCTGAATTTTCAAATTATTAAATCTTGGATTTTTCCCAATTTTCTGGAATTTTCTGGGAATTTTCTGTAATTAAAATCAAGGTTTTCAATTAATAAATAATTTTTTATTGGCAATAAATAATATTAAAATATTATAAAAATAATATTTTTGGGTGTAAAATTAAAAACTGGACTTAGGGTAATTTTTTTGGATTTTTTTGGGCCTCAGACCTATTTTTAAATGCCTAAAAACTATTTTAATTAATTAATTAATTAAATTATTATTATTATTATTTATATCCGGCCCAGCCCGGCCCACGGCCCAAACCCATTAGGCCCAGCCCCTAACGGGTCGGGTCGGGCCCACCTGAACCCGACCCGCCCGGACCCGCAGCGCCCCACCGTCGCAGACCTCCTCCCCTCTCCTCCGCTCCTCCTCCGGCGCCGCTCCGCCGTCCCCGACGCCTCGACAACAGCACGAACAGCAGCCGCAGCCGCCTCTCCGGCCGTCCTGAGCCACCGCCGCCCCCATGGACGCCGCGCCGCCCCTCGGCGAACCTTCCCCGGCCCCCTCCGGCGTGTCTCCGGCAGTCCACCGCCGTCCACGGCCGTAATCCGTCGAAACCCTAACCCTAGCCCTAATTTCGGATTCGCGTGTCCGACACGAGTCGGACACGACTCGACCCTGATTTTTGGGTCCCCTTCAGGTACGCGTAACTTTTGCCTCGTAGCTCCGTTTTTATTTTTGCAAATTGCGTTGTGAAGCCTGTATGACCCTCTCGGTGTCCGGACAAACTGTTCGGGGTATCGCGTCCTGTGGTGATCGCACACCGCGATCCAAAAACAGGAAAAACCAGACCCTGTTTCACCCCGGAACTGAGTACGCCCCGCCAAACGGGACGACTAGGTCGCGTGCGGTCTTCACAGATACGTGCGCATCGTCGATACGGACGTGTGAGTCTTCGTGGAAGCTGATTCGGGTGTGCGTGCACACCGGAATCAACGCGTATCCGCGGACATCGCCCCGTATCCGCCTTTTCTGCAATTCACCCTAACTTCGTGCACACTCGTCAGATCGAGACGAAACTTGCGCCATCGGACTGGTAGCGATACGCTGGTCCTGTTTGTCAAGTTTGGTTCAATTCTGAGAACGTTGACGAAATCGCGTGTCGTGGGCCCCACAGGCCCCGCTCGACGGGCGATTTTGTGTTCGGCTCATCGGAATCCAAATCTGAAAGTTCCGTTGGATTCGTATCAGTGTTCCTGACCTGTTGACACTAAGTTTGGTGAATTTGAAGACCTTTGACCCGGGCGCGTTTTTCGATGCAAAGCGGGCCCACCGGCGGACCCCGTTTTGACCCGAAACTGTCGTTTTTGTCCTTGTCTCCAAATTGGACCCAAGGACAGGCGTTTCTAGCTATTTGGCATCTTCTGAGCATGATGGTAATGTTTATTTCAGTATTTGGACTCATCTCTGGATATTTCCCCGAAGAACTATTAATCGGATCCTAACAACAGGCAAGTACCTGCACTTCAAGTTAATCTTTATATATTGTGATAATTAATTCCCTGCCATACATGTACCCTTGATGTTTACACCTAGTGTTAGAAATGTTGAATTTCATGTCTTGAATATTGGAGTTCATGTCTTGTTTTTCATGTCGGGTGGGAGAATACTGAAAGGCATGTAGTTTACCCTGACCCTTGCCATGATTAATAGCTGTTGGTACACGACTGTCCATCAGCCGGATCTCGATTATTCGTGATTAATAGCCGTCTATGGCGGCCGGTTTAACCCTATAAACCCGTACATGCCAACTAGGTATTCTAAATACAAGTTCACACACATAGTTTCTTGTCTTGTTACAGTTCCTATTGCCTGGTTGTAATTCATTTTCCTGTCACCTTGTTCCTGTTTTACTCATGTCCCTGTCTTACAGCAATTAACTCTTAGTTATTGTTACTATTTATTTATACATATTCTCAATATAATACCTGTCAGTTCTTTTTAATTGTCATGAATATTTAGTTTAATCTTGTTGTGCATTGTGTACTTTGCTCCTTTCCTGACTGGATTCGTTGTTTTAGGCGATGATGAGAACTTTGCCCCTACCTATTATGGCCTCTATGAGTTAGCAGGTAACACACATTGAGGAGCCGGCTCCCACTCCGGAGACTACCTTTGAGGAGGAGTAGCCAGTTAGTTATTATTTTATTTCCTTTCAGCACATACTCGGGTTTGTCCCCGATTTATCTTCTGGCTTGTATTAATTGTGGATTGGTTGTCACAAGATTAAATATTATGAAATCTTAGCATTCCTATTTCCTGTGATTATTCTTACATGTTCATTATTGTGGATGAGATAGATGCTTTTTGACCCCAGAAATGACCTAGACAGCGTACTACCGCCGACACTGCGGCGTAGGCTGGACGTGCCCACGCACTCGTGCCCGAATAACCGGGTGCGGTTCTGACTTCGGCGGAAATTAAAGGCGGTACTCCGATTGCTGAAACAAACATCACCATCAGATCCAGAAAATATCAATCAGCTAGAAACGCCTATCCTTGAGTCCAATTTGGAGACAAGGACAGAAACGGCAGTTTCGGGTCAAAACGGGGTCCACATACGGGCCCGCTTTGCACCGAAAAACGCGTCAGGGTCAACAGTCTCCAAATTCACCAAACTTAGTGTCAACAGGTCAGGAACGATGATATGAACCCAACGGAACTTCCAGAA
Source organism: Iris macrosiphon (assembly GCA_036927795.1). Taxonomy (NCBI): domain Eukaryota; kingdom Viridiplantae; phylum Streptophyta; class Magnoliopsida; order Asparagales; family Iridaceae; genus Iris; species Iris macrosiphon. The sequence continues at coordinate 200,116,408 of JAYESA010000008.1, forward strand.
TTGGATTCCGATGAGCCGATCACAAAATCGCCCGTCGAGCGGGGCCTGTGGGGCCCATGACACGCGATTTCGTCAACGTTCTCAGAATCGAACCAAACTTGACCCACAGGACCAGCGTATCACTACGAGTCCGATGGCACAAGTTTTGTCTCGATCCGACGTGTGTACACAAAGTTAGGTCGAATTGCAGAAAAGGCGAATACGGGGCGATGTCCGCGGATACGCGTTGATTCCGGTGTGCACGCACACCCGAATCAGCTTCCGCGAAATCCCACACGTCCGTATCGACGAGGCGCACGTATCTGTGAAGACCGCGCACGACCAAGTCGTCCCGTTTGGCGGGACGTACTCAGTTCCGGGGTAAAATAGGGTCTGATTTTTCCAGTTTTTGGATCGCGGTGTGCGATCACCACAAGACGCGATGCCCCTAACGGTTTGTCCGGGCACCGAGAGGGTCATACAGGCTTCGCAACGCAATTTGCGGAATCGAAAACGGAGCTACGAGCAAAAAGTTACACGCACCTGAAGGGGACCCGAAAACCAGGGTCGATTTCGTGTCCGACACGTGTCCGACTCGTGTCGGACACAGGGAAGAATTAGGGTTAGGGTTAGGGCTAGGGGATTTCCGGCGAGGGCGGCGGAGACGGCGGCATGGGGGGGTTGGCTGCGGCGGTTGGGGGCCGGGGACGGCGCGGCGAGGCGGCGCCGGGCTCGCGGCGGAGCTGGAGGCGGCGCGGGGGCTGCTCGCTGCTGGCTAGGGCGGAGGAGGAGGGGAGGATCTAGGAGCTGCGGGCGACGGCATCGAGGCGATGGGGTGCTGCGGGTCCGGCGGAGGCGATGTGGTGGTCGGCGGCGGCAGGGTGGCTGAGCAGCGGCGGAGGGCGGAGGTCGTGGGAGCTGGAGACGGCGAGGGGGGATTTTAAAGGCGGCAGGGCGGTGGTCGTGTCCGGAGAAGGCGGGAAGAGGGGAGGAGATGGCGGGGACGTGGGTGGATGGCCGGGCGGCGCTGCGCCGGCGACGGAGGCGGCGGAAGAGTCGGGGAAGAGGGGGTCGTGGGAGAGAGGGTGGGGGCCGGGTCGGGTTTGCGGGTCGGGCGGCGGCGGATCCGACCCGACCCGCTAGGGGCTGGGCTCGGGTTGGGCTGGGCCGGGCCGGCCCAACGGGCTGGGTAATAAAAATAATAATAATAATAATAATAATAATAATAATAATAATAAAATCAATAATTAATTAATAATTAATTAATTAAATAAGTAAATACTTTTTAGGCATTTAAAAAATAGGTCCGGGGTCCGATAAATTTCAGAAAAATTATCCTAAGTCCAGTTTTTCATTTTACATCCAAAAATATTATTTTCATAATATTTTAATATCATTTAATATGAATTAAAAATTATTGAATAATTAAAACCCTGTTTTTAAATTATAGAAAATTCCCAGAAAATTCCAGAAAATTGTGAAAAATCCAGTTTTTAAAATTTTGAAAATTCAGGGGGTTTACAAGGTGCACTAGCAATCGCCCGCTCACGTAGCCTAAGATACTCGGCCTAGAAAGGTTTGGAAACTCGATAATTGCCTAAGTTATATTAAAATTAACACAAAGTAAAGTAATACTTACATAGGTCTGCGAGGCCCTCTCATCAATGAGATTTCCGTTCTTGCGATGGGTGGCCAAGAAGCGGTCGCCATGTTTGCATCCTCACCCCTCTGTACCTGTTAAAAGTATATTATTTAGTACTAAACTTAAACATTTTTTCCAAGTACCATTTTATGGTACTTACATTAAAATAATATATTTTAAAAGAAAAAATATACCAAACGACGGAAATGTTCCGTCATCAGAATCGAGCCACCACACCACTTGACAGCATTCCGCCTAGCCGCCTTGGCCTTCTCAGACCTTTCCTTGTAGCTCGGATCGTCAAATCTAGCCCTCATCGCAGTCCACTGCTCAGACGTGATCCAACCTTGGATCAGTTTTCCAGCACGATCACGAGCCTTCTGGTCATCCAGAGCATCTCGGATAAGCTAGGCGGCAACGGTAGGAAAGAGCCGCTCGATCAACTCGGCCCGGTGCGGAGGATAGAAATACGTTTGCTACAATAAATAATTTAGTAAGTGAGCATCACGGATAAGTTATATAATATGCATAAATTAGAGGATTTATTTAATATACTTTTACCTGGAAGTGCGCAAACCAGAATGTCTTCCTCTCCTCCGGAGCCTAGTTGATCCAAGGGCCACCGTAGTTGTTCCTCAAAAATTGGCCCAGGCGTCTTTGAACCGACGATGGACGATATCTATACAGAGATAATTATTTAGAATTCTGAAAAAGTTAATATACGATGAATAAAGAAATACACGATATATATTATACTAAACCATCTAATTGACTTACTTTGTACCGTCGGCCCAAATCTCTGTCCTCGTCTCTTCCGGAGGTGCGCATGGAGGATCTTGCTGATGCTGGGACAATGTGGGCACGACCTCCTCGACATGCTCATCTGTCCCCATGGTTCCGTCAGCAGGAAGAACGCTGGACGAGGGTATACTATCACGCCTGGAACTACTCGTCCCAACAGTCGGAGATGTGAGTGATCGATATACTGGAGTACTGGGCGACGATGATCCGGAACCAACAGTAGGCAGTACCGGAGGAACACTCTGTCTACCTCGGGACCTGCCGAATCCTCCGCGTCGTCCTGTCATATCTGATAACAACATATGATGAATATAGAGAAACACAAATATATAGTACATTCTACAGTCGAAATGTGATGCATATCTCAAAATATTCTACAGTCAAAATATAATACATATATTCGTTAAAATAGTACATCTACTTCGTCAATTTTCCAACCTTGATCTACATTCTACAGTCAAAATATAGTTATATTCTACAGGCAATATATTTTATTTTCAATCATCTTCAGAAAATTTATCTTGTTCGCCTTCCTCGTCCTCCTCTTCCTCTTCCTCCTCCTCGTCTTCACTTTCATCTACTTCGACTTCCTCTTTGGATAATTCTACATCTTCTACATTATTACTCGTGTAATGAGTAACTTCCGTTGAGTCCACATCTATAATATTTGTTACAAGAGGTAGATCGTCCTCCTGATAAGCTATTTCGTCAATGTCAAAGGTATTTCTAGCTTTAGTATTGCATACTGCCCATCAATCCGGCCTCGTTGTCCCCCGTCTAGGATAAGTTGTGAAGTACACGAGCTGAGCCTGACTTGATAGGACAAATGGTTCGTAGCCTTGATATATACGCTTGTAGTTTATATCCACAAGGTCATGCTTGTCAATTTTCCAACCTTGATCTTGAATCAGATCGAACTATTCACACCTGAATAGCACGATATTAGCAGGTTTTGTGCCATAATTATATGTTAACTCCACAATCTCTCGTAAGATGCCAAAAAAATTATTGTCCGGATTGACGTCTTTGTAGTTCGAAGATTTGATACACAAACAACTGTTTTTCGTGGAATCAAGATCCAGAAAGCTGTCTCTGATAGGAGCATTTGTTGACTTGAACCTGAACCCATTCACACAGAAACTTGGCCATATTTTTATGACAGTAATTGGTCCCTTGGCTAGAGTTCTAATAGATTCAGTCTCGGGTGTTATTAGGCGATCGACCTAAATATCAAAGTAGCGATAGTAAGTTATTTGTTTTGCAAGTGCAGAAATAAAAAGTATCAAGCATCTTACATATGCGCTCAACCAAGAAGGAAAATGGTATCTCATATCTTGTTCTACTTCTTCGTCTGTTATGTAGGGTCTAACCGACCTCAACTCATCATTATATGTGCTGAAAAATAATGAAGCAACTGCTGATTAGTAGCATAATAGTATCTTATACTATTACATTGAGATGATGTAAACGTGGACGTATTAATTACTTACCCCTCTAGCTTCTCCACTTCATCCTCGTCGCAATTGTGTAATATATATAATTGAGCAGCCCTTAGCTCGTCGTATTCAAATATCTCTTCTTTATTTTTCCCGAAGGCTTTTCGGACGCATTTAATACTTTGAGTATTGCATCATTAGATTCCTGATATGCTTCGTCGTTTCTCGGAGCTTTCGTCCTATTAGTAGCAACATGCGGTTTGAAATACGTCGAGCAAAAGTTTGTAATCTCCTCGAGAACATAAGCTTCACAAATAGAGCCCTCAACCCGTGCCTTATTTTTCACCTTTCTCTTTAGGTGATTCAGATGCCGCTCGAAGGGGTACATCCACCGATAACGGACAGGACCACCAGCACGTGCCTCATAGGAAAGATGAATTGGCAAATCCTCCATAGAGTCGAAGAATCCAGGAGGAAACACCTTCTCGAGCTTACATAGTGTTACCGCAATATCCTTCTCTTGCTTTTCTAGACGATCGACGAGCAACTTAGTACAACAAAGATCTCTGAAGAATATGCTCAGCTCTGTCAATGGGTCCCAAACGACCTGCGGTAAGAATTTTCGAAATGCAATCGGAATTAACCTCTCCATGAATACGTGACAATCGTGGCTCTTCATAACCACCAGTTTGTTCTCCTTGAGGTCGACGCATCTTCTCAAGTTCGACACGTACCCGTCTGGAAACTTTAGACCCTGAATCCACCTACAAAGTCTACCTTTATCCTCTTTCTCCAGAGAGAAAGCTGACTTAGGTTGCTTTAACTTTCCATTCCCCTCCTCTATCAAATGCAATACAGGACGTCTACATATTTCTTCTAAGTCCAATCTGGCCTTCAGATTATCTTTCGTCTTCCCCTTTACCTCTATTACAGTATTAATTATCCATTACAGTATTAATTATGTTATTAAACACATTCTTCTCGATATGCATGACATCAAGGTTATGTCTGATCAGATTGGTGCTCCAATATGGCAGATCCCAGAATATACTCCTCTTTGTCCAGTTATAGGTGCGACCAAATCTGTCACACTTGTACCCCTTAGCAGGCTCTTCGATAGCACTTGGTAAATCTTTTACCTCTTCCCATATCGTGTATCCGGGCTACCTTGGTGGTGGATTGTCCTTCTCCATAACTCCCACACGAAAAGCATTCCGGTTCCTCCGGTACGGATGATCCTTCGACAAAAATTATCGATGACAATCGAAGAAGCACGGTTTGCCTCCGTGTTTCAAACGAAAAGCCTGAGTACGGTCCATGCAATACGGACATGAGAGACGACCATGGGTGCTCCATCCCGATAATATTCCATAGGCAGGAAAGTCGTTGATGGTCCACATAAGTGCTGCCCTCGTCTGAAAATTCTGCTTTCTAGAAACATCGTACGTGTTGGCACCTACTTCCCACAGCTGATTCAACTCATCTATTAAAGGCTGTAAATACACATCGATGTTCCTCTTCGGATTGTTTGGACTCAGGATAATAACGGTTAGGAACATATACGGAGTCTTTATGCACATCCAAGGCGGTAGATTATACAGAGTGACGATCACAGGCCAACACGAATACTGGAATCCCAAAAGTCCGAATGGGGTAAAACCGTCAGAGGAGAGCCTCAATCTGACATTACGCACTTCCTCGGCAAAATATGGATACTCTCGATCAAAGTGCTTCCATGCTTCTCCATCGGATGGATGATCCAATTCTCCTTCGATCTGTTTTCGCCTGTGCCAACTCATGTTTTCTGCAGTCTCCTTAACCATAAACAACACCTGCAACCGCGACGTCAAAGGCAAGTAGTGCATCGAATCGGTAGGCTTCCTTGCACCGACAGACTTTCTTCTAACAGTGGCCTTGTAGCGATCAGCACCACAGAATCTACACGCATCTTCATCCTTGTCGTCTTTGTAGTACAACATGCACCCGTTACGACATGCATCAATTTTCTCGTATCCCATCCAAAGCGATCTCACCATCCTCTCAGATCGATAGAAGTCTTTAGGCAACTTTGTACCCTCGGGCAAGATCTCTATAATCAAATCGAGCAGTCGATTATAGCATTCTTGCGACATGTTAAAATCGGACTTGATGCTCAATAATCTTGTAACCACCTCCAACGGTGAATGATCCTCACAACCAGGATATAGTGGAGTCCTTGTATTCTCCTGTAACTCCATAAACTTTGCAGCATCAACATTCGGTGCCTCCTCAGCTGCATCATAATTGTCCGAATTGAAACTAGGTCCTGCCGTATCATAATTGTCCAGATTGAAACTAGGCCCCGCCGTATCATAAACCATGTTCACCAACCCGTCGTCGTAAGCATCGTGGTCGTAGACATCCATATACGGCTCCACATAGGGCTCCGACTCCGATGCTAGAGATACAAGTTCTCCGTGCGCGGTCCACTGATAGTAATTCGGCGTGAAGCCCTTCGAGTACAAATGATATGTAACTTCAACTTCTGGATGATATTTCCTGTTGCGACATCTCACACACGGACACTTAATTTTGTTACCGTCCATGTACTGAGTGAATGCCTTGGCGAACTGCAGGAACTGCTGTACACCCTCATTGAATTCATCCCGCACACCGCATATGTCATTAGGATGATAGTTGTACATCCACGAACGATGACGCAGATAGTAATTCATATCCATTTCTAGATACTTCTACAAAAATGATAGTATATATCATATAAATCATTACATACAGTGGTTTATCACCTAACTTCATAACTTAACCGTACTATAAAAATCATAACTGATATAATACATACTTTTATTTATCAAAGTCTAAAATAAGCAATATTCAAAACAACTAACCATTTATCAAAGTCTAAAATAAGCAATACTTTCATTTCATGACTGATATAATACATACTTTCATTTATCAAAGTCCAAGAGCCCTAGATATGGAATATAAATGTTAATGAGTGTTTTAAAATGATAAACATGGTTAACTAGTTAATGGTGATGTTTCTAAGCCATTTATAGATCCATACTAGTTTATACTAGTCAATACTAGGTTAATACCTTGCTACACTATGTCTTCTAGGCCGTACTAAGGAATTCTAGTTTATACTAGTTAATGCCTAGCTAATACTAGTTATTACCAAGTATACTAGTTAATATTAGCTATACTAAATACTACTAGTATAACTTAACTAATATCCTACCTTACCCCAACTCACATCTTAGCTCATAAATGTATGTCACAATAATACCTTGGTCCCAGTCACTTGTTACTCCCACTTGATACTGGACTACTAGGATATTCTGCTTTGATATTAAGTACTCTACTATCCACACTGAGAGCCTCTTACCTGAATACTCTGCACTCCCAAATTGCAACCCCTTGGCCTGGCACCTTGCACTTTATCCTTATACTTGCTCACTCGACTACAACCCATAGCAGTCACTCCTCCCTGATACCACAGTATCAGTTCACTTCACATCACTGTTGTGCTCTAATTGAACTGCACTGCACTAATCACTCTTGCCAATTAAATCCCTGATACCACAATATCAGTTAAGGGCTGTATTGGCATGCAATAAGTGACCTGTGAACACCTACCCGATACTTGGCTATACCTTAACCCAAACACATGCCTGCAGACCCTAACTAAGTCTGCAACCTCTGATACTTTGCACTGCTGCAGTGGCTAAATCTTTCCTTCACTTAGTTGTTTCCAACTGCCCTTAGCTACTGCTATGGCTCACAGCAGTGCTTGCTGCTGCCTTGCCATTGCTCAAGTATGCATGTGTTTGATGCTGCTCAAGTGTGCACCAACACTCTCCCACTGCAGAAGATGACAGGAACCAATCCCCTCCTCACAGTGCCAACCCGACACCACTGCAACACATTGCCAGCTTGCCTAATGCACTAGGCCAAACTGAATTGAGTTCAGTTCCTTAAGCCTCATAGTTCAGTAGTGACACCCACACACAACTCGACTCTTCTACCCTCTCCCACATCAAGCACAGCTAAAAGACACTATGAACACCAACACAGATAACAGTAGCTATATACCTATCTATATATATATCGAGATACACCTATATATGCATATACTCTCTCATATACAAATAGATAATATACCAATTTACATATACATATCATATGATACTCTAAGGCATAAATAGACACACACACACAACCACTAGTCCAGTTCAAAAATATTTGGTGTGCAACACTAAGATACTCTAGGATACATCTTCCATACACCATACCACCATGATACCAATCCTCAATTCACATGGACACATCCAATAGATCAAATATTGTATGAATAAACTAATAGTTGACAATATTAAATAAAATAGATGTATAGGAATCAATCCTGATCAAAAACCCTAACCCTAACCCTAATCCTAAGTCAAAAAATCTAACCCTAGGTCTTGATCAGTGTTTGTGTCAGTGTGTGTGTATGTGTGTGTGTGTGTGTCATGTCTGTGTCAGTTTAGTGTCTATGTGAGTGTGTGTGTGTGTGTCTGTGTGTGTGTGTCGTGTGTGTCTGTCAGTGTGTGTGTGTGTGTCGTGTCTGTCAAGTGTGTGTTATATCAGTGTCACATGTGTGTCCTGTGAGAGAGAGAGAGAGTTAGGGTTTACCTAGAGCTCGAGAAGGAGGAGGGGGATGCCGGAGTAGCCGCAGCCGTGGAGAGCCGGTCGCCGGAGAGGGGGGAAATCGAAAGTTTTTTAAAACTTTCAAAAATTTCGACAGATGGGGGAAAAGAAAACTGAGCCCTATTTAACCAAAATTTAGCGACGTTTAGTGACGTCAAATAACGTCGCTAAAATAAGCTTTAGCGGCGTCAAAGACGTCGCTAAACACGTTGCTAAATATTTTTAATATATACGTCGCTAAACGTCGCTAAATTAGACATATTAGCGACGTTTAGCGACCTTAATTGAACTTATAGCGACTAATATTTTAAAATCTTAATAAAAGTCGCTGAACGTCGCTAAATGTCGTCATTTAGCGACGTCTAGCGACGTTTTTACATGGAGTCATTAATTTACTTTTCATTAGCGACATTTTTACATAGAGTCGCTAAAATGCGTCGCTAATCCCGTTTTTTCTAGTAGTGCGATATGAGAGGATAGCGAGATCGCTCTGGATGGGATACGAAAAATGGATGCATGTCGTAACGGGTGCATGTTGTACTACAAAGACGACAATAATGAAGATGCGTGCAGATTCTGTGGTGCTGATCGCTACAAGGCCACTGGTAGAGGAAAGTCTGACGGTGCAATGAAGCCTACCGATTCGATGCACTACTTGCCTTTGACGCCGCGGTTGCAGAGGTTGTTTATGGTGAAGGAGACTGCAGAAAACATGAGTTAGCACAGGCAAAAATAGATTGAAGGAGTATTCGATCATCCATCCGATGGAGAAGCATGGAAGCACTTTGATCGAGAGTATCCAGATTTTGCTTCGGATCCGCGTAATGTCAGATTGGGGCTCTCCTCCGACGGTTTTATCCCATTCTGACTTTCGGACTACCAGTATTTATGTTGGCTTGTGATCGTCACTCCGTACAATCTACCGCCTTGGATGTGCATGCAGACTCCGTATATATTCCTAACCATTATTATCTCGGGTCTGAACTGTAATGCCCCGCTCCGCGTCGGCGTTATGTATCAAGGTGAGTGGGCAGAACTTCGTTCTCTGATTCTTGCATGCCTTAATAATAACCTGAATTTTTGCTTGCAATATTTTCTTAAGAGAATGATAGAACCTGCCTTGCATGTTAATGAACGAACTCACCTAGCTTGTCTTTGAATCAATGCCTGCTTAACGAGAATCCTGAATCGCCTGCTTAGAGTGCATGAACATGTTCACTATCGTCTATGCTTCGAGAGAACCATACTGTGCCTGAACGTGTTCAAGTGATAAGTCGGATTGCCCCGCAACAACGATTGTATTCTGATGGTTCATCTCGTCTGCATACTAGAGTTTATTTGATAGTGTTCCATGCATTCACACGCGGTCGGACAATGGCTATTGCTGGAGAGCTGAACTGCATGTGTCACGGCTGCTACCATGATAGTGCAAAGCAACCATGAGTCACATCTGCCTCTAGCATCAAATAAAGAGTAATTGGTATGCTGTTCCACCAGCTGCCGATCCTAAGATACTCGGGGACCGCCCTGCATATAGCTAAGTCATTGTGTTGGCTTGGATAGTGACTGCCCCTAAGATTGTGTATTGTGTGTCTAACTTTGCATCTGACCCTGGAGTCGCACGAGACACGCTGCGCACATCCTGAAACATGAACGGTTTGCTTGCTTGCATATTCAATACGACACTCAGTTTTCAAACATGTTTCCAAACAAGTAAATCGACTCTGCTAGAACTGCATGAAACGAACCTAGGTAAAACTAGAAAGATCACTAGTAATATAATATTTTATAACATGATTACTTAGTGCCTGTTTGAGTGAATGCTTGTTTCTGTTCAGTTGATTTATCTCACCAGTACTTGTATAAAGTGCTGACCCACCAATAGTTTACTTGCTTGCAGGTACTGGATCGTCCGAGGAAGCAATAGGCGTGCCACAGTCCCTAAGACCCAAAATCCTGGTTTCGATAGTTGCCCCGAGAATGCTATCGTATAAGGGGGCATAATGTATGGAACGAACGTGTGCCTTTGCTAAAGGAAACCCAAGTTGCCTCGATTGTCCCGAACACTCAATTGGCTAAATGCATTACATTGCAACAAGTCCCTTTCCGCTGCTTACTCGATTGATGCGATGATAGTCAACTATCAACTTAAACGATTGGCCTTGCACGGGCGCAACCCCAGGCCCGTGCGGCATCACGTCCCCCGAAGGCTCGAACGGGCCATTCGCTTGGCTCCCTTCCTCCCTCGCACCCACGGGACGGGCGCGATGATTCGCGTCCGGCGCGCCGAGGCACGGTGATACGTGTCCGGTTCGTTAATCCCGGCCGTACGGGGCGGGGTAGGGCGGAGCGGCGGCCCGGGCGAGACCGGGGCGTGACAGAATGGTATCAGAACGGAATCGATTCTCTGGCCCAAACCGTTGCTTTGACTCTGAGATATTATCGATATGGTTTTGCAAAGAGCATTCCATACAATAAGTCCATAGATATTCTCAAAGTGCAAAATGTTTTCTGAACTTGAATTGCTTGATTGTTTCGATTGAGTACGGCGAGGGACGGCACTATCGCTACTCGGGATATCGAGAAGTTTATCCTTGAAGTTTCGAGGACGAAACTTTTTGTTGGTTGGTAAGTATGTAACGCCCCGCTCCGCACCGGTGTTATGTATCAAGGTGAGTGGGCAGAACTTCGTTCTCTGATTCTTGCACGCCTTAATAATAACCTGAGTTTTTGCTTGCAATATTTTCTTAAGAGAATAATAGAACCTGCCTTGCATGTTAATGAACGAACTCACCTAGCTTGTCTTTGAATCAATGCCTGCTTAACGAGAATCCTGAATCGCCTGCTTAGAGTGCATGAACATGTTCACTATCGTCTATGCTTCGAGAGAACCATACTGTGCCTGAACGTGTTCAAGTGATAAGTCAGATTGTCCCGCAATAACGATTGTATTCTAATGGTTTGTCTCGTCTGCATACTAGAGTTTATTTGATAGTGTTCCATGCATTCGCACGCGGTCGGACAATGGCTATTAGTGGAGAGCTGAACTGCATGTGTCACGGCTGCTACCATGATAGTGCAAAGCAACCATGAGTCACAGCTGCCTCTAGCATCAGATAAAGAGTCATTGGTATGTTGTTCCACCAGCTGCCGATCCTGAGATACTCGGGGACCGCCCTGCATATAGCTAAGTCATTGTGTTGGCTTGGATAGTGACTGCCCCTAAGATTGTGCATTGTGTGTCTAGCTTTGCATCTGACCCTGGAGTCGCACGAGATACGCTGCGCACACCCTGAAACATGAACGGTTTGCTTGCTTGCATATTCAATATGACACTCAGTTTTCAAATATGTTTCCAAACAAGTAAATCGACTCTGCTAGAACTGCATGAAACGAACCTAGGTAAAACTAGAAAGATCACTAGTAATGTAATATTTTATAACATGATTACTTAGTGCCTGTTTGAGTGAATGCTTGTTTCTGTTCAGTTGATTTATCTCACCAGTACTTGTATAAAGTGCTGACCCACCAACAGTTTACTTGCTTGCAGGTACTGGATCGTCCGAGGAAGCGATAGGCGTGCCACAGTCCCTAAGACCCGGAATCCTGGTTTCGATAGTTGCCCCGAGAATGCTATCGTATAAGGGGGCATAATGTATGGAACGAACGTGTGCCTTTGCTAAAGGAAACCCAAGTTGCCTCGATTGTCCCGAACACTCAGTTGGCTAAATGCATTGTATTGCAACAAGTCCCTTTCCGCTGCTTACTCGATTGATGCGATGATAGCCAACTATCAACTTAAACGATTGGCCTTGCACGGGCGCAACCCCAGGCCCGTGCGGCATCACGTCCCCCGAAGGCTCGAACGGGCCATTCGCTTGGCTCCCTTCCTCCCTCGTACCCGCGGGATGGGTGCGGTAATTCGCGTCCGGCGCACCGAGGCACGGTGATACGTGTCCGGTTCGTTAATCCCGGCCGTACGGGGCGGGGTAGGGCGGAGCGGCGGCCCGGGCGGGATCGGGGCGTGACATGAACAATCCGAAGAGGAACATCAATGTGTATTTATAGCATTTGATAGATAAGTTGAATCAGCTGTGGGAAGTAGGTGCCAACACGTACGATGTTTCTAAAAAGCTGAATTTTCAGATGAGGGCATCACTTATGTGGACCATCGACGACTTTTTGGCGTATGGAATATTATCGGGATAGCACTCATGGTCGTCTCTCATGTCCATATTGAATGGACCATACTAAGGCTTTCCGTTTGAAACACGGAGGCAAACCGTGCTTCTTCGATTGTCATAGGATCATCCGTACCGGAAGAACAAGAATTCTTTTCGTGTGGGCATTATGGAGAAGGCCAATCCACTACCAAGGTGGCCCAGATACACGATATGGAAATAGGTAAAAGAGTTACCAAGTGCTATCGAAGAGCCTGCTAAGGGGTACAAGTGTGACGGATTTTATCGCACCCATAACTGGACGAAGAGGAGTATATTCTGGGATCTGTCATATTGGAGCACCAATCTGATCAGACATAACATTGATGTCATGCATATCGAGAAGAATGTGTTTGATAACATAATTAATACTGTAATAGAGGTAAAGGGGAAGACGAAAGATAATCTGAAGGCCAGTTTGGACTTAGAAGAAATATGTAGACGTCCTGCATTGTATTTGATAGATGAGAGAAATGGAAAGTTAAAGCAGCCTAAGTCAATTTTCTCACTGGAGAAGGAGGATAAAGGAAGACTTTGTAAGTGGATTCAGGGTCTAAAATTTTCAGACGGGTACGTGTCGAACTTGAGAAGATGTGTCAACCTCAAGGAGAACAAACTGGCGGGTATGAAAAGCCACGATTGTCACATTTTCATGGAGAGGTCAATTTCGATTGTATTTGGGAATTCTTACCGTAGGTCGTTTGGGATCCATTGACAGTGCTCAGCATATTCTTCAGAGATCTTTGCTCTACTAAGTTGCTCGTCGATCGTCTAGAAAAGCAAGACAAGGACATTACGGTAACACTGTGCAAGCTCAAGAAGGTGTTTCCTCCTGGATTCTTCGAATCCATGGAGCATTTGCCAATTCATCTTTCCTATGTGGCATGAGGCCTGGAACTACTCGTCCCAGGAGTACTGCCACGTAACGTCGTCGCAGTCGGAGATGTGACTGGTCGATAAACTGGAGTACTTGGCGCCGAGGATCCAGAACCAACAGTAGGCAGTACCGGAGGAGCACCTCGTCTATCTCGGGACCTGCCGAATGCTCTGCGTCGTCCTGTCATACCTGATAACAACATATGATGATAGAATAAATAAACAAATATATAGTATATTCTACAGTCAAAATGTTATGCATATCTCACAGTATTAATAGAATTGCACAGTAAATAACTAGTAGTGTCACAAGTATAAATAGATAGTACATTCTACAGTCAAAATATAATACATGTCTTCGTCAAAATAGTATATTCTACAGTCAAAATATAGTACATTCTACAGGCAAAATATTTTATTTTCAATCATCTTCAGAAAATTTATCTAGTTCGTCTTTCTCGTCCTCCCCTTCCTCTTCCTCTTTCTCTTCCTCCTCCTCTTCATCTTCACTTTCATCTACTTCGTCTTCGCCTTTGTCTTCCTCTTCGAATAATTCTACTTCTTCTACATTATTAGTCGTGTAATGAGTAACTTCCGTTGAGTCCATATCTATAATATTTATTACAAGAGGTAGCTCGTCCTCCTGATAAGCTATTTCGTCAATGTCAAAAGTATTTCTAGCTTTAGTCTTGCATACGGCCCACCAATTCGACCTCGCTGTCCCCCGTCTAGGATAAGTTGTGAAGTACACGAGCTGAGCCTAACTGGATAGGACAAATGGTTCGTAGCCATGATATCTACGCTTGTAGTTTATATCCACAAGACCATGCTTGTCAATTTTCCAACCTTGATCTTGAATAGGATCGAACCATTCACACTTGAATAGCACGATCTTAGCAGATTTTGTGCCATAATTATATATCAACTCCACAATCTCTCGTAAGATGCCAAAGAAATTATTGCCTGGATCTACGTCTTTGTAGTTCAAAGATTTGATACACAAACAACTGTTTTTCGTGGACTCAAGATCCAGAAAGCTGTCTCTGATCGAAGCATTTGTTGACTTGAACCTAAACCCATTCACACAGTAACTTGGCCATATTTTGACGACAGTAATTGGTTCTTTGGCTAGACTTCTAATAGATTCAGTCTCAGGTGTTATTAGACGATCGACCTAAATACCAAAGTAGCGATAGTAAGTTGTTTATTGTGCAAGTGCATACAGAAAAAGTAATTATCGAGCTTCTTACATATGCACTCAACCAAGAAGGAAAATGATGTCTCATTTATTGTTCTACTTCTTCGTCTGTTATGTAGGGCCTAACCGACCTCAGCTCATCATTATATGTGCTAAAAAACAACGAAGCAAACGCTGATTATTAGCATAATATTAGCTTATACTATTACATTAAGATGACGTAAATGTGGACGTATTAATTACTTACCCCTCTAGATTCTCCACTTCATCCTCGTCGCAATTGAGTAATATATACAACTGAGCATCCCTTAGCTCATCGTCATTCAAATATCTCTTCTTTATTTTCTCTGAAGGCTTTTCGGACGCATTGAATACTTTCAGTATTGCATCATTAGATTGATGATATCCGTCGTCGTTTTTCGGAGCTCTCGTTCTATTAGTAGCAACATGAGGTTTGAAATACATCGAGGAAAAGTTTGTAATCTCCTCGAGAACATAAGCTTCACAAATAGATCCATCAACCCGTGTCTTATTTTTTACCTTTCTCTTTAGGTGATTCAGATGCCGCTCGAACAGGTACATTCACCGATAACCGACTGGAGATTTGGGCCAACGGTACAAAGTAAGTCAATTAGTTGCTTTAGCATCATATATATCGTGTATTTCTTTATTCATCATATATTCACTTTTTTGATAAAAATAATTATCTTTGTATAGATATCGCCCCTCGTCGGTACAGAGACGCCTGTGCCACTTTCTGAGGTACAACTATGGTGGCCCTTGGATCAACTACTTTGATGCTTCGGATGAGAGAAATGAGTTCTAGTTTGCGTACTTCAAGGTAAAATTATATTATATCAATCATCTAATTTATGTATATTATATAACTTACTAAATTACTTCTTGTAGCAAACGTATTTCTATCCACCGCACCGGGCCGAGTTGATCGAGCAGATATTTTCTATCGTAGCTGCCAAGCTGATCTGTGATGCTCTGGAAGACCAAAAGGCTCGTGATCGCGAAGAAAAACTGATCCAAGGTTGGATCACGCCTGAGCAGCAAAGTGGTGTGGTTGCTCGATTCCGATGACGGAATATTTTCGTCGTTTGGTATATTTTTTATTTCAGATATATTATTTTAATGCATGTTTGATAAAATGGTAGTAGAATAAAATGTTAAATTTTAGTACTAAATGATATATGTTTAAAAGGTACATAGGGGTAAGGATGCCAACATGGTGACCATCTTCCTGGCCATCCATCGAAAGGGTGGGAATCTCATTGATGAGAGGGTATCGCAGACCTATGTAAGTATTACTTTACTTTGTGTTAATTTTAATATAACTTAAGAAATATATAAATAAATATACATGTAGTTAGTAATAAGTACCTTAGACACATTAGCAATTATCGAGTATCCAAACTTTTCTAGGTCGAGTATCTTAGGCTACGTGAGCGGGCGACTGCTAGTGCACATACAACGGAAGAGGCTGGTACTTCCTTGCAGCCCTCTCCAGCTCCGTCGGCGGACGAGCTGTGGGTGACCGTCGCTGGTGGTCTCCAGAGGGGTACGTACTACGGTACGGGATCCTATGGCTTCCTTGTTATGACGCAGTCATCTAGGGCCTCCATAATAAGTGCACATTTCCCATAACCCTTGCATACGTTGGCCCGAGTCCAGAAGACCGTTGAACGTCAGATTGCGTCTCTCCGTGATGAGTTGCTGCAAAGGATGAAGGAGGAGCCCCTGTCCAGCCGCAGGCGGACGATGCGACGCTCATCGCACGATTTGATACGCTCGAGCGCAGCATCATGGAGCTCAGGGATATGACAGCTGATCTTAGAGCATCGACAGAGCGCAGCGTGACAAAGCTGCAAGCATCACATCTGTCCATGGGTGAGAGGTTGACGATGATGCCGGATTCAAGGGTTCACAGCAGTACGAGACTGTTATCTACCATGGATTCATACAACCATCGACTAGCCGAGTTGGAGCAGATACGTCCTCCTGTTGCGCCTTCATCGACACAGACTCTACCGACATCACTGCCTTCTCCATCGACATCACTGCCTTCTCCATCGACATCGGTATCGATTTCACGGGAGCAGTATGATTTGTTCTTATCCCTGATTTGCTCTGGTGGTCATCCTTCTGCAGATCCGCAGTAGTCCCAGTTAGGATAGTTTATTGATTGTGTGTTTTGACATATGATATTTGGTCATTTATAAATATTTTTTATTTTTGAGGCTTTCGGACTTTATTTCTTGCACTCAGTTGTGTGGATATTTATTATATTCTTTACGACGAGATTTTTTTGGCTCGGTTTGTAATCCCAATATTTCATTTTCTTCAAATTTTACTATATTATTCATATTAAATGTATGTTAATTTACCGGTATTAAGTATTCAACCGAAGGGGTCGGTGAACCCAAAAAATTCAACGGAGGGTTGCTCCGGGTTTATTTATATAAATTATGAATTTATAAACTGCAGGAAGATTAGTTTGGAAATAATTCAATATTCTTTTTTTATTTTTTCACTGAATCTTTAGCTACATTTTTAGCGACATTTAGCGACGTTTAGTGACGTTTATATACGTCGCTAAATACGTCGCTAAGTACGTCGCTGATTGTCGCTAATTACGTCGCTAAATATGTCGCTAATTACGTTATTGAATGTCGCTAAACTGCTGGCATGGCAGTATTTGCTAGGTCAATATAACGTCACTAAATGTGTCTCAAAATATCGCTAAATAAAAAAAATTAGCGACATATAGCGACACACAACACGTCGCTAATTTAGCAACGTTGCGTCGCTAAACGTCGCTAATATAACGACTCAGTTACGTCGCTAACAAACGTCGCTATAGCGACATTTTTGCGACATTTTTTCAGTCAGCGACTAGCTTAAAGGCGAATTCATTGAAACGTCGCTAAATATTTTTAGCGATATTTTTATGCCATTTAGCGACGTTTATAAACGTCGCTAATTTGATGTATTCTGGTAGTGACAGTTGATATGTTGTCTATCTTGCGTAGCTCAAAGGAGAGGTTTTTTTTTATAGCCAGCGAAGTTCTCTCCCCCTTTCTTATGTTAGTCCCGAAGTCTGATCAAATTAGATGAGGTCCACAAAGTAGAGACTCACTCAAGAGTTCGTCTCTACAAAAGTTGGTACACTGTGAGTCACTCGAAGGCGTCTCGACAATAACACATAACTCCACAGCAGCACTAAACCACGAACGCGTTACAAACTGACAAACCAAAAAAAATACAAATACAACAAGAATCAGAAAATCGTTCTTCTCTTTACGTTCGCAGACGCTACAACAAGAAGAAACGGGAACAAGAAAGGAAAAAAAATACAAAGAGAGAAACTGCTGCTGGGGTGATCAAAACCACCGGTTCTCAAGGCAAGATTCACGCTATATGACGAACTGCCCCCAGGATCCAGCAAGTTCATACGAGAACTTATGGAACGCTCTAAGTCACCTTCGGATCACTCAAAATTCACTTTGAGGAAGGGTGCACACTGTGGCCGCATAAGGCTCTGGTGCTCTCGGATTTTCTGGTGAAAACTTGGAATTCTTCACTTGGGCCTGCACATACTGTTGTGGCATTTGTTGCTGGTATACTTGAGATTGGGTCGGCAAAGGCCTCTGACCCTGGTTCTGTTGAGTCGGCACTGGAGCCCTATACTGTGGTCCTGCCGGGGAAGACGATGATGAACTGACTCTGTGTAGGCAAGATCTCACTCTGTGTCCTGGAGCTCCATAAGCTAAACACAATCATTGTGCTCTGCGGCACTTAAAAAATACGTATCCAGGTTTTTCACAATGAGAACACCCTACTAAAGAAGTTGTCCTCTGCTGCTGGGGTCGGGTTGGTGTCGTTTGCTGGACTGAGGCTAATGATCCTGGCCTCCTCGGAGATCCAATGGTTAAGGCCCTAACTGCTGGGACTGGTGCTGAAGACTGGGAGTAAGAACCTCCTGAGGTGTGGGTCCTCTTCCTTCATCCAGTTCTATCCACAATTCTTTGGGAGGTATACTCATGCCTCCTTGCTACCCGCAATACGGCATCGAAAGTCTGGAACTCATTATGTTCTACTGTCAATATGATCTCTAGGTGAAGTCCCTGCTAGAACCTCCTAGCTCTATCCAATTCGGTCGCCACCAAGGTGGGAGCAAACCGACTTAGTCTACAGAACTCTGCCGCATAGCCGTCGACAGTTTTGTCCATCTGGTTCAAGTTGTTAAACCTTTGCTGAAGATCATAATGTGACACCATGTCAAAGTACCTCATCTGGAACCTCTCGCTGAAGACGGCCCAAGAGACGGGTACTGTCAGAGAAATCATCTGTGCTGCCCACCAGTCTTGTCACGCCCCAGTCCCAAAATGCCGAGGGACTGAGCATGTGAGCAATGGCCAGCAGCACGCACCGATGGACAACCCAATTTAATGGATCCATCAGGGCATGCTTAAGCTGTAGTCGAGCAGTATAATGTACAAGTCTCAGGTATTTCTAATCTCATCCACAGGGTAAACACAGATTAAATGCCAGAAATAATGCAATAGAAATAAATATGCAATATCAAATAAGGTTATCTCGAGAAACAAATCCGAGAAATATTCTGTTACATTTAAGGAAAAATAGACAGGAATTGAAATGCTGAAAATGTAAATACTGTGTAGTTGAAGCCGGTGCTCAGGAGAAATCTTCGGCCACTGCTTCGTCCTCTGTTCCTTGTTCTGCTCCAAGGAGTGCTCCGGTACCGTACACCTCTGGGTAGTTCTCTTCAGCTGTACCTGGGAACATAATCCGGATCCAGGTCCTCAGGGGACAGCAAGGTACAGAAAATACAAGCCAAAATAAACACAGTGCAGCAGATAATTAAACAAGAGGGTAAGCTATGTAACCAGCTAAGTGATATGCAATATGAGAGCAGCACTAGAATTCAGGCTGAAGCCACTACAAGCTCTGTGTCGGGGAGCCGGTAGCGGCAATAACTATGAATTATACTATGTTATATACTATGTTTTATATATAATATCAGCCTGTAGTCTGTGTGTCTCTCCCCACCCAATGTAATCCCACGTCTCATGTCCACGATGCCTCATGTCCATGTCACGCACGATTATAACTAATGCAGCAAGTCTGATAGCTATGAATCAAATGTCTAAGAATGTAAAGTCTATGTCATAAAACATGCATCCTATACAGAATCACCTCGAATGTCTCAGGAAGACTCTGTCTCATGAAATAGTGTCAAGTGTCCTGGGTTCTGGTGTACTTGATAGGACAAGTACGAGAATAAGGGTATCGATTGTCCATCTCTAATGACGTACCCAACATCGCGTACGGGGTTGGCACCCGACTATGATCGGACACTAAGCACGTCACACGTTTCCTAGGTTAAGCAGTTAAAACAAGTTACATATGGATATACCAGAATTCAAGTAAAATACTATAACAGAAATTACTGAGAATTTACAAGCTCTATGTTCTCACTGATGCAAAATTAACCAAAAAAATATATAGCAAGCTGCAGCGTTTTGCAAGGTACACTTGCCTGTGGTTCCGGCTATGTTTGCGGTTCTGACTTCGGTTGGATTTGCAGGCGGTACTCCGGTTGCTGAAACAAACATCACCATCAGATCCAGAAAATATCAATCAGCTAGAAACGCCTATCCTTGGGTCCAATTTGGAGACAAGGACAGAAACGGCAGTTTCGGGCCAAAACGGGGTCCACCGGTGGGCCCGCTTTGCACAAAAAAATGCGTCCGGGTCAACGGTCTCCAAATTCACCAAACTTAGTGTCAACAGGTCAGGAACGATGATACGAACCCAACGGAACTTCCAGAATTGGATTCCGATGAGCCGATCACAAAATCGCCCGTCGAGCGGGGCCTGTGGGGCCCACGATACGCGATTTCGTCAACGTTCTCAGAATCGAACCAAACTTGACCCACAGGACCAGCGTATCGCTACGAGTCCGATGGCACAAGTTTCGTCTTGATCCGACGTGTGTACACAAAGTTAGGGCACATTCCAGAAAGTACGGATACGAGGCAATGTCCGCGGATACGCGTTGATTTCGGTGTGCACGCACACCCGAATCAGCTTCCGCAAAATCCCACACGTCCGTATCGACGAGGCGCACGTATCTGTGAAGACCGCGCGCGACCAAGTCGTCCCGTTTGGCAGGGCGTACTCAGTTCCGGGGTGAAACAGGGTCTGGTTTTTTTTCCTGTTTTTGGATCGCGGTGTGCGATCACCACAGGACGCGATGCCCCGAACAGTTTATCCGGACACCGAGAGGGTCATACAGGCTTCGCAACGCAATTTGCGGGACCGAAAACGGAGCTACGAGCAAAAAGTTACAAGTACCTGAAGGGGACCCGAAAACCAGGGCGATTCGTGTCCGACACGTGTCCGACACGTGTCCGGACACAGAAAATCGAAATAGGTTTAGGGTTTGCTGTGGCGGCCGGAGGCGGCGACTCTGCGGCGGCTCTGCGGCGGGGGAGGCCGGCCAGGCTAGGGCGGCGAGGCACGCGGCGGCCCAGGCGGAGGCGGAGGGCACGCAGGGGCGGCCGGAGGCGGCTCAGCGCTTGCTGTTGCGGCTGCTGTCGGCTGTGCTGGTCGCTGCGGCTGCGGTGGCCGCCGGAGGGGAAAGGAGGAGGACGGGAAGTTGGGGCTGGCCGGCGGAGGAGGACGGCAACAATGTCTCGGCGAGGGCGGCGGGGAGCGGCGGACGGGGTAGGGGTAGCTGCCGGAGAGGGGAAAGTCGGGGCGGCTTAAATAGGGGGTGGAGAAGGTTGGATGGCCGGGGAAGGCGGAGGAGGGGGCTGACGTGGGCGGAGGTCGCGGGGCGTGGGCCGGAGGGGACGGCGAGGGCTCCGGCGATGCGGCCGCCGGAAAAGTCGGGGTCGATCGTGGGGGAGAAGAACCGTTCAACGGGTCGGACGGGTTCGGGTCTGGCAGACCCGACCCGACCCGTTAGCAGAAGCGGGTAGGGCTTGAGGGTTCGGGTCTGGCCGGCCCGACCCGTTAGCCCATGGGCTCGGTTGGGCCGGGCTGGGCTCGGTTGGGTTTTAAATAAATAATCAAATAAATAATAAATAATTAATTAATTAATAATAAAAATAGTTTTTAGGTGTTTTAAAATAGGTCCGGGGTCCGATAAATTCCATAAAAATTGCTCTAAGTCCAGTTTTTTATCTTACATCCAAAAATATTATTTCTATAATATTTTAATATCATTTATTATCAAATAAAAATCATTTAAAAATTAAAACCCTGTTTTTAAATTACAGAAAATTCCCAGAAAATTCCAGAAAATTGTGAAAAATCCAGTTTTTAAAATTATGAAAATTCAGGGGGTTTACAATCTACCCCCTTAAGAGGATTACGTCCTCGCAATCAAAGAATAACCGGTCAGCAGAGATGACACGGTCGCAGGTATCGTTTGAAAGCACATCACAAGAGACTTCAGGGAAATACCATTTCCCTAAAATTGAAAGTTTACACTTTACAGGAAAATCTAGTTAAAACTATACTTTTATAAAAACCAGGTTGTTATTAACAAGTTGCAAATTACTAGGTTGGGGCTGAGGTCACGAACCAGTAGGCACGAGCTACAACAAGACTAGAAACGGATAACTACGAATCACTTACTCGCATCAGCGTCCTGCACAGTCATCGCATAAGCTTGTCCTCGTCCTTGTGGTGGATTCCTCTGCTGCTGTTGGGCTTGCTGGAAGAGTGTCGCCTGAGGTGCCAGAGGTGGCCTCGGTGCTGGCAAAGCTGGTTGGTTTGCCCTTGATGCTCCATCTCGATGCTGGGGACAGTCCTTGGCTATGTGTTGATTGGTGCCGCAAATCAAGCATAATCCCAACTTGCGTCTGCAGTTCTGCTCGACATGGCCTATCTTGCCGCAGTAGTGACAGGTAGGAAGGGTCTGCGAAGCTGCCCTGGGTGGCTGGTTCGTGTGAGATCTCTTTGCCGATTCTCCCGGTGATGATCTGTCTGGTGCTGAGGTGATTGGCCGCTTGAGGCGAGATTCCCTCCTGGTGACGCGTTCCATGCGTCGGGCTGCAGCGAGAACGTCCGAGTAGGAGGTAGGTGCGACGGATCCGATGAGTCTCTGTAGCTCAAAGTTCAGTCCGTCGAAGAACTTCTCGGCCTTCTCTTCCTCTGTCGGGATCAGGGTTGGGGCGAAGCGGCTCAGACGAATGAATTCTGCGTTGTATTCTTCCACCGTCATAGAGTCCTGGGTGAGGCGATTGAATTTGTCCCGCAGTTCTGATCGAGCGATAGCCGGAATGTACATCTCCTGGAAGAGTCTGGAGAACTCCTCCCAAGTGACTCGGTCTGGTCCGAGTCGCGTCTCCTCAGACAACCACCAGTGGTGCGCGTTGCCTGTCAATTGCATTCGGACGGCAGTCATCCAGCGTTCCCGTGGAAGCTCAGCGACTTCAAGTTGATGCCGTATGTTGGTGAGCCACTCATGAACTTCGGTGGGCTCCTCTTTTCCAGAAAAGGTGCGGGGCTTCAGTTGGCGGATGTCAGTGATTGAGCCTGTAGTTGGCCGTCGAGTTGGTAGGTTGGCCTGCTCCAGTACAGTTACGATGCTGTCCCTCCAGAAGTTAGCTTCGCGACGCTGAGCCTCGTGTTGGACTTGTTGCTGCGCCTGCATCATCGCGTAGATCATTTGGAATATCTGCTGCCCGTCAATTGGCTGCCCTGGTGGAAACACGGGCGTTGGTGGAACGAACTGCGGCGGAGGTGGAATGTCATCGCGTCGGAATCGGGAGGTAGGTTGACCTGCCTGCTGGCTTTGTTGAGTTGAGGGAACTCCTCCGATTGGTGTAACTTCGTCGTCATAGGTGACACCTGTAGCTTGTGGTATTCCGGAGGGAGTCTCGTTGCATTCTTGTGGGTCCATTTCCCTGTACCCAAAATAACCAATAAGAGGCGCACAGGAATCAAGGCAAGATGCAAATTCAAATTAGTTCGAGTACGATATAGATATCAAAAACGATTCAAGCAAGTGGATGAGATTCTAAAAACTTATCCTATCTTATTGCAGGCATATTCGGTCCCTAAGTTGAAACCGAACAATTTAGTCGTAGACCTGCATGGGCCACCACAAAAACCTTGTCACGCCCCAGTCCCAAAATACCGAGGGACTGAGCACGTGAGCAATGGCCAGCAGCACGCACCGATGGACAACCCAATTTAATGGATCCATCAGGGCATGCTTAAGCTGTAGTCGAGCAGTATAATGTACAAGTCTCAGGTATTTCTAATCTCATCCACAGGGTAAACACAGATTAAATGCCAGAAATAATGCAATAAAAATAAATATGCAATATCAAATAAGGTTATCTCGGGAAACAAATCCGAGAAATATTCTGTTACATTTAAGGAAAAATAGACAGGAATTAAAATACTAAAAATGTAAATACTGTGTAGTTGAAGCCGGTGCTCAGGAGAAATCTTCGGCCACTGCTTCGTCCTCTGTTCCTTATTCTGCTCCAAGGAGTGCTCCGGTACCGTACACCTCTGGGTAGTTCTCTTCAGCTGTACCTGGGGACATAATCCGGATCCAGGTCCTCAGGGGACAGCAAGGTACAGAAAATACAAGCCAAAATAAACACAGTGCAGCAGATAATTAAACAAGAGGGTAAGCTATGTAACCAGCTAAGTGATATGCAATATGAGAGCAGCACTAGAATTCAGGCTGAAGCCACTACAAGCTCTGTGTCGGGGAGCCGGTAGCGGCAATAACTATGAATTACACTATGTTATATACTATGTTTTATATATAATATCAGCCTGTAGTATGTGTGTCTCTCCCCACCCAATGTAATCCCACGTCTCATGTCCACGATGCCTCATGTCCATGTCACGCATGATTATAACTAATGCAGCAAGTCTGATAGCTATGAATCAAATGTCTAAGAATGTAAAGTCTATGTCATAAAACATGCATCCTATACAGAATCACCTCGAATGTCTCAGGAAGACTCTGTCTCATGAAATAGTGTCAAGTGTCCTGGGTTCTGGTGTACTTGATAGGACAAGTACGAGAATAAGGGTATCGATTGTCCATCTCTAATGACGTACCCAACACCGCGTACGGGGTTGGCACCCGACTATGATCGGACACTAAGCACGTCACACGTTTCCTAGGTTAAGCAGTTAAAACAAGTTACATATGGATCTACCAGAATTCAAGTAAAATACTATAACAGAAATTACTGAGAATTTACAAGCTCTATGTTCTCACTGATGCAAAATTAACCAAGAAAATATATAGCAAGCTGCAGCGTTTGGCAAGGTACACTTGCCTGTGGTTCCGGCTATGTTTGCGGTTCTGACTTCGGTTGGATTTGCAGGCGGTACTCCGGTTGCTGAAACAAACATCACCATCAGATCCAAAAAATATCAATCAGCTAGAAACGCCTATCCTTGGGTCCAATTTGGAGACAAGGGCAGAAACGGCAGTTTCGGGCCAAAACGGGGTCCACCGGTGGGCCCGCTTTGCACAAAAAAATGCGTCCGGGTCAACGGTCTCCAAATTCACCAAACTTAGTGTCAACAGGTCAGGAACGATGATACGAACCCAACGGAACTTCCAGAATTGGATTCCGATGAGCCGATCACAAAATCGCCCATCGAGCGGGGCCTGTGGGGCCCACGACACGCAATTTCGTCAACGTTCTCAGAATCGAACCAAACTTGACCCACAGGACCAGCGTATCGCTACGAGTCCGATGGCGTAAGTTTTGTCTCGATCCGACATGTGTACACAAAGTTAGGGCGCGTTCCAGAAAGTACGGATACGAGGCGATGTCCGCGGATACGCGTTGATTCCGGTGTGCACGCACACCCGAATCAGCTTCCGCGAAATCCCACACGTCCGTATCGACGAGGCGCACGTATCTGTGAAGACCGCGTACGACCAAGTCGTCCCGTTTGGCGGGGCGTACTCAGTTCCGGGGTGAAACAGGGTCTGGTTTTTTTTCCTGTTTTTGGATCGCGGTGTGCGATCACCACAGGACGCGATGCCCCGAACAGTTTATCCGGACACCGAGAGGGTCATACAGGCTTCGCAACGCAATTTACGGGACCGAAAACGGAGCTACGAGCAAAAAGTTACAAGTACCTGAAGGGGACCCGAAAACCAGGGGCGATTCGTGTCCGACACGTGTCCGGACACAGGAAATCGAAATAGGGTTAGGGTTTGCTGTGGCGGCCGGAGGCGGCGACTCTGCGGCGGCTCTGCGGCGGGGGAGGCCGGCCAGGCTAGGGCGGCGAGGCACGCGACGGCCTAGGCGGAGGCGGAGGGCACGCAGGGGCGGCCGGAGGCGGCTCAGCGCTTGCTGCTGCGGCTGCTGTCGGCTGTGCTGGTCGCTGCGGCTGCGGTGGCCGCCGGAGGGGAAAGGAGGAGGACGGGGAGTTGGGGCTGGCCGACGGAGGAGGACGGCAACGCTGTCTCGGCGAGGGCGGCGGGGAGCGACGTCGAGCGGCGGACGGGGTAGGGGTAGCTGCCGGAGAGGGGAAAGTCGGGGCGGCTTAAATAGGGGGTGGAGAAGGCTGGGATGGCCGGGGAAGGCGGAGGAGGGGGCTGACGTGGGCGGAGGTCGCGGGGCATGGGCCGGAGGGGACGGCGAGGGCTCCGGCGACGCGGCCGCCAGAAAAGTCGGGGTCGATCGTGGGGGAGAAGAACCGTTCAACGGGTCGGGCGGGTTCGGGTCTGGCAGACCCGACCCGACCCGTTAGCAGAAGCGGGTAGGGCTTGAGGGTTCGGGTCTGGCCGGCCCGACCCGTTAGCCCATGGGCTCGGTTGGGCCGGGCTGGGCTCGGTTGGGTTTTAAATAAATAATCAAATAAATAATAATTAATTAATTAATTAATAATAAAAATAGTTTTTAGGTGTTTTAAAATAGGTCCGGGGTCCGATAAATTCCAGAAAAATTGCCCTAAGTCCAGTTTTTCATCTTACATCCAAAAATATTATTTTCATAATATTTTAATATCATTTATTATCAATTAAAAATCATTTAAAAATTAAAACCCTGTTTTTAAATTACAGAAAATTCCAGAAAATTGTAAAAAATACAGTTTTTAAAATTATGAAAATTCAGGGGGTTTACAAGTCTTGGGTTAAGTCTAGCAACTGCAGTCGAACTACAGATACTTGCTCTCTGTCAAGCACTCCTGCTGCCTCTAGGATAGCTTCAGTATCCTGAAGCCACACATCTGATGCAATCGCATCTTCGGCACCATAAAAATACAAGGGTTGGTTGATGTTGCTTGCTGAGTTGGGGGCACGATGTCCGCCTCTCTCTAATGCCTCGTGTACTGACTGGGTGAGAGCATTACCTCGTCGCTCTTGAGATGCTAGTAACTGTCTGATGATCCCCATCAGGGCCTGTGTATCACTTTCTGTATTGGTAGGTACTGGCGGGACTGCCATTGTGGGTACAATTGGTCGTTCTAGCTGGACCTGCTGTACCGTCGCTATTCAGAATGTTGCGGCTAAATCGCAAAGAGATGCTGACCGGCTGGTAGTTGTCCTGCTACCAGTAAAACTCTAGCTGGCTGATCGGAAGGACCAGGAACATTGTCCCTGAAAGATAGAGAACACTAGGATCAAATCAGAAGGACAGGATAGATGGAGGATCAAAGCAGATGTTGGATCCAGATTTCAGGAATACAAATTCGATGCTGATGGAGATCAAGGAGTAGCATGATTGAAACATCTAAACAATAAAAAAAACCCCACACTTCTAAATTTTTAGAACTGCATGGGCCACCACTTAAACCGTGTCACACCCCAGAACCAGAATACTGGAGAGCGAGGGCGGACAAAGCTAACTATGTATACCAGAGTACTATATACCTCGAGATACGGTCACGGCTGTCTAGATATGTGAGGATTTACTCTACAATCCAATGGGCATTCCTGGGTTAAGATTCCTAGTTGTCTCAATCTCAAGCAAGCAACAAGTTACAAGAAGTATAATCACCACCATATAATTGTAAGGCGTCCCAAACTATACATACATAGATGATCATGAAGCTAGTTACCAAAATGAAGAACTAGCAGAGTGCAATATTACATTATCAACTTCAGCTATAGTCTAAAATATGCTTTACATGTAGGCCCGCAGGCTAAATATCAAATACCAAAATATTAGCTAAACACATGCTCGGTGGCTAAACGCCTCAAAAGTACAATTATAAGATCAGGCGGGTGATGAAGAAGAAACTCACTCAAGTTCTCGGGTGTTCCTCGTGTTCACCATCTGGAGGCGGGATGTACGGAAGATCCTGCGGTGTTGCTCCAAAATTTGGCCATACAAAATCAGTGGGGTCAGACCCCAAAACAGTAAAGTACGACAAGGGAGCCAACTTAGGAACTAAAAACCAGCATACAAACATTCAATAGCATAAGAAAATATAACTAAGAGCAATATGTAAATAAGCAGTTAAGCAGTTTCAGGAATCAGTAATGAGTACAGTTCCGGATTAGTAGCTGGGTGATCCAAGACAAGATAAGTCAAGACTAAAAAATATGCAATCATGGACAAACATGACCTACGGCTTGTTACCATTAACTAACTAGGGCAATTACAATCCTGGTTACTAACAAATGCAGTTGAGATTCCATACAGCCACATGCCCTGCAGACTATCCAGGTTATCCAGATGTGAGAGTACATAGCATAGATTAATTAAGTATAAAATATTTTTGGGTAAATTGTAACACTCGACGGTGTGCTAGAAGTATGTCCCTCTCGACGGAGAGCTCCAAATCCATAAGGTGTCGGTGGGATACCGGGATTGCATGTATCCATAAAATCTCTCTAGATGCTTCTAGATAATTATTCTAGTTATTAACTTAGACAAGTTTATCAAGGATTCCTGACCGTGGTGCTCAGGAATCTGTCTTAGACATGATGCAAGACTGGACAATAGTTTGACAAGTACAATCAGAACAGGGACAAACAATCAATAACGGGAATTATCTTATCAGTACAAGCATTTCAGTTCTGGGGATTCTAGCATGTCAGGAGTGAGCTACGTCGAGCCACTATCAGGTTTAACAGTACATGTCAGGTATCTAGAGTCAGGGATCAAGTTCATTCGGTACAAGTCAGGTGTCGGGAGTTCTCAGTTTAACAATGTCATTATATTCCATGTTTCGGGTATTCCATGTTCAGGTAGGTGTAGCATCCAGGTTATAAGCAATTAGAAATAACATGCATCATGTGAATTTAACTAATTGGGCCAAGCGCTAAGAGTAAATAATCCATAAGAGAACATATAACAAAGAAAAATATTGCTACTATAAGTGCTAGAAGTGCAGGAGATGAGCTACCCGCAGGCAAGAAACGGGCCGCATGGATCAAACTGGCCGTATGCATTAAACTGGCCGTATGTAGGAAGCTGGCCGCATGAATCAAGACAAGGTCCACTCCTCGGGACAAGGGTTGAGTGACGAGAATAAATACAAGGCTAGAAAGTGACTGAAGTGACTAGAGCGTGTCAGAGAAGTGACCGATGTGACTGGCCAATAAAGTGTGTCAGAGAAGAAAAGACAAATTCAGGAAAAATCGTGCCAAGGCGGCGCTGAGTCATGCATTGGGAAAGGGACACATATCTCGGGCCAAAGGGACAATTTTGGCCGCATGCTCCTCTGGGCCGCATGTAGTCAGGAACTTTAGAGAAATTTCTTTCGTTCAAGTTTTATGCATTTGGTCAAGGGATGCATGTGCAGATTCAGCCATTCGTCCAACAAGATGACCGCATGCTGAGTTTGGAGCGAGGAGTCCAGACCGCATGCAAAGCAGGCGGTATGGAACTCCTTCGTCCCAGAATAACTAGTTTTGGAAAACAACAAGTTTTAAGAGATCAAAATCATGAAAATGTCAAGAACACATTAAACTAAAAATGTAGATCTAGGCCAACCAAGCTATCATAACCGAAAATACCAAGAAGTAAACATGCATAGGAGTTCATAGAGCACAATATAGACCAATAAAATACAAGAAATCCACAATAAAGTAAAAGTAAAAGTTCTCCATCATTGGCAATATGTAATTGCCTAAAGCTACCACTAACTACTACCACTACTACCAAGGGAAAGGGGAGGGAGAGACGGTCCAGGGCTGCATTCAGCTAGGGAGGAGGGGAGAGGAAAGGAGAAGAAAATAAAAAAGAGGAAAGTGAAAGAATGGGGAAGAGAGAGAAAAAGAGGGGTTATATATCAAGGGTGGTTAACACTATGCACAAATCTAGAAATTACATGAGAGCAGCTAAAGAAATCCAAAAAAATATACGGGAGACAATCACAAATCCTTGCCTTTAGCCTTCCCAGCTTTGAGCTTCATGCAGTTCCTCTTGATATGACCCCTTTCGCCACAGTGATAGCAGCCCTCCTTGCGGTCCACAATCGCAAGATCCCGAGAACTCCTACTTGTCCTCGCCTATGACTTGGGTCTTCCCTTCCCGTAAGAAGCCACCAGAGCGGACTCCTACGACGATTTTACTTGCTTAAGCCAGATCTCCTCGTTCAACAAGCTGCTTTTGACCGTCTTTATCGTAACAACTCCATCAGGAGCGGAGTTGCTCACCGACACCACCGTCTTCTAGCTTTCCAGCAGAGAACTCAAAAGCAGAAGGGCCTGAAGCTCATCCTAAATTACCATCTTCATCCCAGACAGGTGATTGGTAATGCCCTGAACCTCGTTCAGATGTTGTGCCACTGGTTCACCCTCCGTGTACTTCGAGTTGACGAGTTGGCGAATCAAAAATACTTTGTTGCCATCCGTCTTCCTTTCGTACAACGAATGCATCTTCTTCCACAATGCTTTTGCAGAATTCTCCATGGACACGTGGTGAAACACCGAGTCGTCCAGCTATTGGCGGATGAATCCAATAGCCTTCCGATCCAGTCATTTTCTGTCATTAGCACCTTTGTCCGTCGGCTTTGTGTTGTCGTCCTCCAACGGACCATGCAAGTCCTTGCACCAGAGTAGATCCTCCATCCTTATTGTCCAGTTTTCCCTTGTGAGGGTGATCATATGAGTGTTCATCTGCTCCGTAGACATAGTTGCACCTTCCCTCTCGAGAAGAACCTGGCTCTGATACCACGTGTTGGGAACACGTGCGCTCTGATACCACATGTTGGGCGTGTCGCGGAAGCGTTTTGCCAACCCACCTGAGATGACCAAACCAATCTACGAACACCAAGCACAGATGAAGACAAGTATATGGCGGTGACTACGTCACGTGGACAAATCTCAATCTTAATAATTCAGATGAAATTACAAGATTGCAAAAACTAATGTTGAAACCCTTTGCCCTAATATGTTCAACCCCCTCACCATACTCAAGAAGAAAAGCAGAAGATTACAATTGAAATCACTCACCAACCTGTAGCAATCTCCGTAATCGAAGTTGACGACTCCTCGATTAGATCTCCTTCTTCCTTCTGTCTTGGATGGCGAAGTCCTAAGAGCAAAGCACGGACTTTCTCTTAGATTTTCTATGGACAAGCACTCCGAATCTCCAACTTGTGCTTCTCCTTTGTGCCTCCACCCTCCTCCATATTTATAGGATGAGAAACCTATTTTAGGATTAGGAAACCCTAAAAATAGCCAACCATAAGATCCAGCCGTCCACTAACATCTAACGGTCCAAAATATAACATAAAAACTCCAAAATCCGAGCAGCAACCGCCGACACCGGACTCGGACCGAGTTCAGTTCAAAGGTTCTGGAACACCACACCGAGTTCGGAACTCTGCCCCCCTTCAGCAGACTTGATTCCCAACAGAAGTTACAGGAATATAGAAGTTTTATGAGAGGACTTCAAGTTTAGAGCTCTTAATGTATATGTCGAATTCTGGAATAATTTTAATTGTAGATTTTGATTTCTTATTCGATTTTATTTTGAAGAATTTAGAGTGGGAAAGACTCTAATAATATTTCATTCGCTAGTGTTTGGTTGCATTCATTATCGATCATGATGGGTGAAGAGGTAACAATCCTTAGTATCACTCACGTAAAGTATAATATTGAGGTTTTATGGATTCCTCGTCATGAGTCGATGAGTGAAGTGGCACCCAAATTAGCTAATGTATGTTGTTCAAAAAAATTTCCTTTTTTTTTTTTTCCAAATGGCTGTGATTAGGCAAGATCTTTTGAGCATTTGAGACAATATTAGTGGTTAGGTAAATTTCGTGATGGGTTGAAGGGGTATTGATATTTACTATCACGCACACTGACTATTGACACATTCCTCGTCATGTATGATGGGTGAAGTGGTAACCCATGCTAATGTGCAAATGATAATTATATACATTATTCTGAGCCAACTTGATCATATTCCTAATGTTATTCTGAGCCAACTTTATCATATTCCTAATGTATTTTTTATCTGTTTTATTTATTATATTTTCCTTTCTTATGTTCTGTTTGCTACTGATGTGTTTAATATGGTCTATATATGTCCTGTTTTCCTTCCGTATTTTCTTTTTCATGCTTCCGTTGGTTGTTTTATTTAATAAAATGGAGGAAGAGGGGAGAGGTTTTTGATAATGGTATAAGATTATATGTTCTTTAAACCAAATATCCTCCTTTGGTTGGTCTACTGCTGATTATATGTTTTGTATTCCTTTGCCTCGTTGCGTAGCAGAAATTGGTAGGGGCAACCCCAATTTTTTTTTCACAGAGAGAGAGGGAAGGCGTAAACCTGAAATTGGTGGGTACTCTAGCAGTATTGGCTTGAAAGGAAAATTCACTGCATAGTGGTTTCTGTTATTAATATTTATAATATAAATATAATATTTTTCAAAGAACAAGGAAAGTAAGAAATAAAATTGTTACCGGTCTCCGGGGAAGTCGTGCACGAAGCACTGCCCTAAGAGTTTATCCGAGTTCTATGTGCAGACGTTTCTCGGAAGCTCCTAGTGGTAAAACTCCCTGACTACCGGGTTCTCTTCGTCGCACACAACTCAGAGAGAGAGACCGAACTTAGTTCTGCCCAGAGCAAGGATTTGGAGATCAGAATGTCGTTTGAGAGAGGAGTGAAAGAGAGTTTTGACGTATGAATATTTTCTGTGAAAAAAGATGAGGAGGTGACCGCAAAATATATAGGCGGACCAAAAGCACAGCCAACCGACAAGGTCATGAATGGTTCATAAACTAGCCATTAAATAACGATAATGAAGGGAAAGAAAAACGTGGAGGAATGGCTGTAAAAAAATAGCTGTCACAGAGGTTCAATGAACCTGGACAGTGCCTCAACATTCAAATTTGAATGAGCTAAAACGGTTCAAAAAATAAAGAGGAGCAAAAATTTTTTTTGGATCCCAGCCCGAAGAGTAAATCGGATCGGCAAGTGTGGACACGTACCCGCACCCGTTACGCGCCGAACCGAACCGAGCCGGGCCAGGCGACGGCGTGCGCGTGTGGCCCAAGGGGTTCCCCACACAACAACTTTAAGAAAGCAAAGAAAATGAACTAATATATGTACACAAGGAGGGGTTGGCCCATCCGATGTGGGACTAAAAAAAAAGAAGAAAATTGAGCTTTTGTTCAAGCAAAGCTAACAGTTTCATGCATAAAGATTGATTTCTGTCTTTTTTGCAGTCTTCTTTAGAATGGTTTCATGCTATTGGTGGTCTTTTAGAATGTGTCCTGCTTTTTGGGCCCTTTAAAATACTTTATATGTGCTTGTATTCATGCATCCATATTCACATATATGATTGCAAATACAAGATTTAACATTTAAGGATGAATCATAAGGTCAAGTTGAAGCTTCAAGTTACAGAAAGGGCTAGAATGAAGATACCTATTTCCTATCTAAGTCTTAAACTTAGGAGATCTTAAAATTTGAGTTTCATATCAAATTCGATGCATTTTACATGTATGCTGTTAACTGTGTATTGTACTTCAGCAATTGAATGCATGGTTTTCACTTTCTTTGCTTTCCCTGAATATTATAAGTAATATGTTCGTTATTTAATGCATCTTTATGGAGATAATAATAGTTAATTTCATTTTTTTTAATTTTATCTTAGAATTCTCAAAGATCCTTCTTCTAGTTAATTTCATTTTTGGTTATGCATACTAATTTCTCTCTTGAAATTTGATAATTGTACTGCTCATGTCTCTTAAATCCAGAAATATCATACCTAGGTTTAGGGCATTACTGTTAAAAGTTGAAATAAAGAAATCTGATTTAATTTCAATGTGTAGACTCCTTTAAGCATTTGGATTAGACCAATCATGTAGGTTAAAACTCCAGTTTTGGATTAAACATTAGAATGCGTGTTTTCGTTGTTGGGGGCAAATTGGCATAACGAATCCAACACTAAGTAAGTAATAATTGTTTTTTTTAGATGGACTTCTCTCATCCCAATGATCCTATGATATTAGCTTCTGTTTCTAGTATATTATGCCTTATAAGCGTCATTTTTACTTTGATGGAATACGAGGAAAATGAAGGAAGAAGCATTACTAGAGAGCCTTCTGAAATAAGACAACAACGGAGGGATGCACATATTTATCGAATCCTGTGGGGAGGACAAGACAAATGTGTATCTTATCTAAGAATGACCTCTTCTGCCTTTTATACTTTAGTAAGTATGCTAAGGGGCAATGGGTCACTTAGAGATACACGTTGGGTCTGTGTGGAGGAGCAGGTGGCAATATGTTTGTATATGTTAGGACACAAGTCGAAGAACAGAGTGTGCACGGTTGAATTCGTTCGTTCTGGAGAAACAATTTCTAGATACTTCAATCTCGTAGAGCTATATTTAGCATAGGAGATAAAGAGTGATGTCACGTCCCAGTCCCAAAATATCGAGGGACTGGACACGTGGCAATGGCCAGCAACACACACCGATGGTCAACCCAATTTAATGGAACCATCAGGACGCACTTAAGCTGTAAAGAAGGTCTACTACAACAAGTCACACTAATCTCATCCATAAAAGATAAATAAATAAACTGCATAATGAAATAGAAATAAGTAGCAACAATCCCAACAAGTCGGTCGGAGAAACAATTCGACATATGTCTGAATACACTGGCTCAATAGGCCAGGAACAAAAGAGATAAACATAAAGTAAATACTGAGTACGGGATCAGGTACTCAAGAGAAGTCTTCGGCAGTCACCTCGTCTTCAGGGTTCAGTTCTGCTCCAGTGTCAAGTCCAACAACAGCTTCAGCTCCTGTCCCGTATACCTCGGGGTACTGCTCCTCAGCTAAACCTGGGGATATAATCCATTCCAGGTCCTCAGGGGACATAGCAAGGTACAGAAAATACAAGCCAAATAAATAAGCAGTGCAGAAATAAGTAAATAATTGGGTAAACTATGTAACCAGCTAAGTGATATGCAATATGAGAGCAGCACTAGAACTCAGGCTGAGACCGCTACAAGCTCTGTGTCGGGGAGCCGGTAGCAGTAATAACAGGTAAAGGGTCTAGCTCTGCTGGAGAGTCTACAACCTCACAATAGTAGTGGATATATATATGAAACAGCCTGTAGCCTGTGTGTCTCTCCCCACCCAATGTAATCACGCATATCATGACCATAACGTCTCATGTCCATGTCAGCGGGATTATAGCTAATGCAACAAGTCATATTGTCTATAAATAAAATATCTCTGTCAAGTCCTGTATCCTATACAGAATCACCACGAATATCTCGGAAAGATCCTGTCTCATGAATAGTGTCAAGTGTCCTGGGTTATGATGTACTTGATAAGACAAGTACGAGAAAATAAAGGGTCCGAAATGTCCATCTTTAGGTGACGTACCCAACACCGCGTACGGGGTTGGCACCCAACTGATAATCGGACGCTAAGTACGTCACACGGTCCTAGGTTAAGCATGTATAACAGTTATAAATAAAACAAGGAAATATGCAACAAGACCGTAAAGTTGGCAAGGTATACTTGTCCTCTGATGTATAACTAAGCCAAGGAATATTTAGCAAAGACTGCAAGTTTTGGCGAGGTACACTTGCCTGATGTTTGGATTCCAACTACGGTCCTGTTCTCGGAAAATTTCCAGAGATGTCTCTGAATGCTGAAATAAACATTACCATCATGCTCAGAAGGTGTCAAATAGCTAGAAATGCCTGTCCTTGAGTCCAATTTGGAGATAAGGGCAAAAACGACAATTTCGGCTCAAAACGGGGTCCACAGGTGGGCCCGCTTTGCACCGAAAAACGTGTCAGGGTCAACGGTCTCCAAATTCGCCAAACTTAGTGTTAACAGGTCAGGAACGCTGATACGAACCCAACGGAACTTTCAGAATTGAGTTCCGATGAGCCGATCACAAAATCGCCCGTAGAGTGGTGCCTGTGGGGCCCACGACACGCGATTTCGTCAACGTTCTCAGAATCAAACCAAACTTGGGTCACAGGACCAGCGTATCACTACGCGTCCGATGGCGCAAGTTTTGTTTCAATCCGACGTGTGTACACAAAGTTAGGGTAAAATACAGAAAAGTCGAATACGGGGCGATGTCCGCGGATACGCGTTGATTCCGGTGTGCACGCACATCCAATCAGCTTTCGCGAAATCCCACACGTCCGTATCGACGACGCGCACGTATCTGTGAAGACCGCGCGCGACCAAGTCGTCCCGTTTGGCGGAGCGTACTCAGTTCCGGGGTGAAACAGGGCGTAGTTTTTCCTGTTTTTGGATCGCAGTGTGCGATCACCACAGGACACGATGCCCCGAGCGGTTTGTCCGGGCACCGAGAGGGTCATACAGGCTACGCGTTGCAATTTACGAAATCAAAATCGGAGCTACGAGGTGTGAGATACGAGTTCCTGAACTGGGCTCCTCGGAACTGGGTTTTCGTGTCCGACACGTATCCTGGACACTGTGTCCAAGCCGTGTCCCCTAGGGTTTGGGCTCTGCCGTGTCCTGACTTGCCGGACTCGGGCGGCTGGACTTGAGGGCGGCTGGCTGGGTCGGAGGCGGCCGGGAAGTTGCTGCTGCGCCTGGAGGGGACTCGGCGGGCGGAGCGGCGAGGGTTCAGGGGCGGCGGCAGAGCTTGGGGAGGCCGGCGGAGCTAGGGGAGGGAAGTAGGGTGGAGGTTGAGCTCTCGGCGGAGGGAGAGCTGGGCGGAGGTGCTGCCGGAGTTAGGGCTAGGGGAATCTGGAGGAGGAGGGAAGTGGAGTAGGGTTTAAATAGGGGGCTCGGGGGAGGGTCGTGGCGGAGATGGCGGTGCTGAGGGGGTCGTGGGGACGTGCCGGCGGAGGGGGCGGAGAATCCGGGCAGCGGAGCGGGGGACGCGGGCTCGCGCAGGACGTGGGGGAAGGGGATGGGGTATCCGGGTCGGGTCGGGCGGCGGGTTCCGGGTTGGGCGGACCCGCCCGACCCGTTAAGCGGGGCTGGGCTGGGCTTCGGCCTACTGGGCCGGGCCGGAATAATAACCAATAATAATAACACTAATAATAATTCTAATAATAATAATAATAATTGATCTAGTTTAAATAGTTTTTAGGTATTTAAAATTAGGTCTGGGTCCAATAAATTCAAGAAAAATTATCCTAAGTCCGGTTTTCTATTTTACACCATAAAATCATATTTTTATTACATTTTAATATTATTTATTAGCAATTAAAAATTACATAATCACCAAAGTCCTTATGTTAATTCTTGAAAAATGCAAAAAAATCCCAAAAATTGATTTTATCAGACTGAAAATTTTAGGGTGATTACAAGTGATAAACCAACCTGGTTATGAGACGCCAATTGAGATAAGAGAAAATTGTGATGGTTTTCTTACTTTGAGGTAATGATTATTACTAACCTAGTAAATGATAGATAGTAATATTTGAAAATAACTAACAAAATGTGTGTAATTGTAGGATTGCATTGGTTTGGTCGATGGGATCCACATACAAGCCACTTTGCCTTTATCACAGGCCCCCTCTATTTATGGGTAGGAAAAAGGAAGTTACCCAAAATGTACTAGCTGCCTGCACACCGAACAAAAAAGTTCACCTACATTTTAGCTGGTTGGGAAGGGGCATTTAACGACTTCACAGTTTTGAAGGATGCTCTATCTAAGCCACCACCACATGGCCTTTAAGTAATCCAAGGTAATACTATTATAAGACAACAACAAAAACTCAACCGATATATTGTAAAAGTTGATTTTTCTAAATCTATATAAAAATTGGTAATTTTTCTATGTAGGGAAGTACTACCTAGTGGATGCAGGCTATCCAACAATGCCTGGATTCGTAGCCCCTTATCGTGGTGTTAGGTACCATCCATCTCAAACTAAAGGTCGTAACCCTCGGAATGCAAAGGAGATATTCAACCAAAGGCATTCAAAACTGCATAGTATAATTGGATGTGCATTTGGTACGCTTAAGAATCGTTTCTGCATCCTTAGGGAGAAGAAATTCCACTCCTTCTCCACCCAAGTTGATATTGTCATAGTTTGTTGTATTTTGCACAATTTTATCCTTGGAGTCAGACCCTCATGATGCCCTAGTTATTGATGAGGTTAACGAAGAGGAAGCCACGGAGGGAAGTGATGAAATCATGTTTCCATTCGACCAATTTACAGAAAATGCATCCCAAAGTCAACAAAGAACTATGAAGAAGGCTTGGGAAGACTACCGTGACAATATAGCTGCACAAATGTGGCATGATTTCCGTAGTGGAAGCGGTACATAATCATTTCCTATTGGCTCAAATTTATTTTTGTTGTAATATATTTTCAGATGTAAACTAATGTTGTGCAAGAACCTAAACTGTTGTGTAATATATTTCTCATGTGTTAATGCTAGCAATATTTTTATTCTAAGCGATTCCTTATTTATCATTGCATGTACTCTTCTTGACAGGTGAAATGTCGGACAATTTTTCAAACTACTACAATTATGGCGAACAAGATACAAGGTAACCTTTCTAGTCTAGTTAGTTTTTCAGTACAAACTTGTATGTATGGATTCCAGAAGATTTTTTTTTTATGCACTTTTCTTTTTACTGCAAACATGTATTCATTCCAGGAAATAATAACCATATGTAAGCTACTTGGAATTGCATCTGATTTTGCAAATCTTAATTTTTGCCTTGTATTTTGGCAGGTGAATTTTGGTGATTTTATGCACGCACTGATGACGGAGAATATCCAGCTCAACAGAAAAGTCGATGCACGAACTATACCAGAATCATATTTGATATTTATCCTTTTTTCAAGTAAATACCTCTCATGTAAATTTGACGAGTTGTAGGAGGTCATAAATACCTCTCATGTAACCCTCAAGGAACATACAAGGTTTTTTTGTTATTAAATTTTTTTTTTTTTTTTTTTTTTTGTGTGTGTTCACAAGTGATAATATGAATATCCAAGAAAATAGACTGGTTTGGTACGGATTCAAATGCCAAGACCATAGTTTCCACAGGCTAGCAACGAAGAATGAGACCTAAATTTTCATTAATAAATGTAAAATTGGGATAATACCAAGTTCACTGATAATAGATTTACAAGATGAAGCTCAAATAATTGGAGGTAAACACATCAATACCAATGCTAGACGAAAGTCCCTAAAATAGTATCACATTGAAGTCTCAGAACTTCTTCCCTACCGAAAATCAACAACCTAAAAGTCTCAAAACATCTATATGGTAAGATAGATTATTAGCAGAGGAAGCAACACTTTTCGCGGAAAGAAAAGGAGGAAAAAAAAAAAAATCGAATATGATTTCGAGGTCTTAGGACATGTTTGGTTCGGAGAAAAATTCGAAAATTAACATTTTGCTTACGCATATCTTTTTAGTTCCTTCGTTAGAATATTTTGAATAAGCGGAGGTTAGAAGTAAAAGTTTCAATGATTTAATGTTTGGATGATTGTTGAAATGACTTTGAAAGTGTGTTTTTGTAGTTTCTATGTTTGATTTGTAACGAAGTGGTAGTTGAGAGCTTGAGAAGTGATATTACTATTCTCTTTTGAAATTTGTAAGACTACCTCCTACACGTGTTATTGAATTTCTAATCATTGTTAAATTATAATTAGCACACAATTTAAAAAAAAAATATTAAAGTTAATTAGAAAATATAATAATAAATACAAAATTACCAAATTTATAAAACATGAGCACACGTATGTTATCAATTGTTAGTCAGACAATTAAAACTTATAAAGAAGATGCATACACATGATAAATGTAATTTGCATATGATGCAGTGACAATAGCTTCTCTAACTTTTTTCTGTGTTCACATGCCCAAATGTCTCAAGGTCGGGGGAGAGAGAGAGATCTCCATCAAATTTATACAGATTTTCTTACACACAAAAAGAACCGATAGTCAATATGAAGCACCCCTCCTCAAATAACATGGATTTCATACAAACATAATTTAGTTCTAGCGACATGACAAGCAAATAATAAGCAACAAGAAGGCAAGGCAAGGCAAGGCAAGGCAAGGCAAGGCCAGGTCAGGCCAGACGAGACATATATACCCATGTCTATGATGGATAAATAGTGATCTAACTACGCATCAACATAAACCTAGGAATCATCATTGGGTCCGAAATCCATGGACGTCCGAAAAGCCCGTCCGGTCCGATGGGCCAAAGTCCAATATAGTCCGGTCATTAGGGAAGTCCGGTCCGATCCATATTAGTATATGGCAGGGCTTGGGCTAAGCATTCGCTTGTCCGAGCCTGCCCCGAGGCCCGTCTGATACAAGCACGTCCATGCAAACCATCAAATTATTCTTCAGTGTGTAAGAGAATTAGAATTGATGGTGCAACCATCATGAACAATTATCGTTGATGTAGAAGTGATGTTAAAGAGAATCAGAATTGATGTAGTATTCAGATGGTGATACGACCATTAGGAACAAGCAATTTTTCAGATAGTCTACATCAACACTCACACATTGAAGAAAACTATTGCTGAATTCACTTAGATATTATGCCCAAACAAAACCTGATGGTGAGTATTCAATTATTCCATGGTCTGGGTCAACACTATTGCTTGTTGCCACCTTCCATTTTGTTTTCTTCAATGTGTTGCAATATGACTACAAATAAGTATTCAATTTATTCTCAAATGTTTGATAATGGGTTTGCTAATTCTTAAATTATGTAATATATCAAGTATTTTTTGATCTAGTACGGTCTGATCCGACTTGGCCCAAAAAGTCCGAACTTTGTGGACGGACTTGGACTTTATAGGTAATAATTAAGCTCGACCGGCCCCGACCCGAAAATTTTCTAGGGCCAAAAAAGATCGGCCCATGTCCGACCCGAGCCCGTTCTTTATGGGCTTAGGCGGTCCGGCCCAATGCCGATCCCTACATAACTTTATCACCACAACCATGGTACTCATTATTTTTTTGGAAATAGATCGAAGCCCCTTTTTTTTTGGGAATATATAATTTTTTTATTTTTTTTGGAGAGATAAATGTGTTACAGACATCACCAACTCACCACTTAATTTTTCCAAAAAAAAATTAAATGGCGCCCAAGAGGTTCGAACCCGTAATCTCCTGGATAATATGCATCAGTCTTAACCACTAAGCTAATCGTTATTCTTTCTTTGGGGATATATATATATATATATATAATTATTGAATGAAAGCAGACGGATTACAAGACAAAAGACCAGTGTAAAGACGTAATTAATATATATATATATATATATATATATATATAGAGCGGATCAAAAGACCCGTTTTCGGAGTCCCGCCAAAGTCAAACCTCTCCCCCCACACCCCTCGCGCATCGGATCGGAGGGTCCGCATGAGACCCGCGCAGGACCCCGCTCGATCCAACGGTTGGGGAGAACAAAACTTCCTCCCGATCCCCTCATATATATATATATATATATAAGTCATCATTTCCTACCTCTTGCCCCATACCATTTTCCAACTACTTCCATCTCAACAACTCCATCATACCCAAAGTCCACTTTTCTCTCTCTCTCTCTCTCTCTCTCTCCCAAACTCCCATCTCGCCTTCGTTCCATCCGATCCTCCTCCTCATCCGGCCACGGCGGCGGAGACTAAGTCCTACGTCGTCCGCAGGAGATTCCGTTTCGCACTATCCATCCAAATAACGAAAGTAGCAGCAAATCCATCCAAATCCAAAATAAATCATTTTTTAAAAATAACTTCAATAATATAAGTATTTTTCAAAATTTGGGTTATGTTAACATGTACCATAAGAGCATATGATAATAATTAACACAATAATGAACGTATATTTTATATGGATAATTTTACTAGTACATTTAGAAATGCATATTTTATATTGATAAATGTATATCACAACGATAAATATGTTTTGACATGAATATTTCCACCAACACATTGATAAATGCATATTTTAATAAAATTTTATCTATCTATAATTTATAATCTATAATCTATACTATTATATAATAAGGAAAGTGAGCTTCACCTTAATTTTCTTTTGCTTCTCAAATATCTTTATCTATATTTACCACTTAGAATTTTTCATTAAATTTATTATGAATAGTTAGATAATTACGTATGAAAACAAAATAAAAGGAGATTGTTGTTTGCTCTTTCAAAGATGTAAAAAAAAAATAGGTTTTGCTCTTCTTAAATAGTAAAAAAAAATTATAAAATAATATTTGCCAAAAAAAAGTAGTCAAAAAATAAAATGTTTATTGTTTAATCTTTCCAAATAGTATGAAATTTGTGGAAATCACGTGCATATGTACTAGTATTATATAATAATAAAAGTTAGTTTCACAGTCGATTTTTTCTTCCAAATATATCTTTACCTAGCTTTACTAATTAAAATTGTACATTAAACATAAT
Source organism: Iris macrosiphon (assembly GCA_036927795.1). NCBI lineage: Eukaryota > Viridiplantae > Streptophyta > Magnoliopsida > Asparagales > Iridaceae > Iris > Iris macrosiphon. The sequence continues at coordinate 200,159,103 of JAYESA010000008.1, forward strand.
TATGTTTAAGAAAAAAAATACTTATGGTACTTTTGTTATTTCCAAGGACAAAAAAATTTAATTAAAAGGTAATTTGAATACGGTAAGTCCACGGTCCGTAGTTCATGGAGATCCTATATGAACTTTCAAAATGGACCTCCATATATAATGTTAAACAAATAAAAAAAAAACTACAAAATGGTAAATTAAAAAGAATGCTCAAACAGCTCCACCAAGACTTGAACCTACTTTTAGTGAACAAGTCTAAGATAATAACCACTACACCACAATTATTTTGTGTTAAAAAAGTCTGATAGTACATACTAGTTCTATTTTGTATACAAAATTATTAGTATATATATGTTTAAACTAATTTTTTTGACCTTCATGATCTATGGGTCTTGGACGATCGTCCTGGTTGTCCTGGACTAGGACCGGCCCTACATCGTGTAATACACAAACATCTATACTATTTTTATTTAATGTACTAACGAAAGTACACTTAAAAAAACATATTTACCGATCTATCATCATGTACATTTGAGTATATGTTACCGTAACCCCAAAAAAAAAAAAATCTAATCGTAATCTATAACAAGTTAATAAAAATATATTCAAATTATATTTTAAATTTTTTTATAATTTGTAATAAATTTATTTTTATGTGTAACGCACATGGAGATAGACTGGTGATTCTATAAGACTATTATCTTCCCTTTCCATCCAAGCCGTACTTTGCAAAAGTGGCCCGTGTGTTGTTATATATTCTCTTATTTATTTTTCAGTTCACAAGACTCCTCCATGCAAATGTAGCGAGCATCTTTCTCCTACATTCTTTTAATTTGGAAGACTAAAATAATCTTAGACTACCAATAAGTACTAGAATTTAACCAAAATTTTAATATCCATCCAAAATTTATATAGTCATGTCAACTTTCGTGTATGGACTACATGAGACCTTTTGCAAAATATTGCAAAAGAGGGTTCTCAATGTGAATACATCCAACCTTGGATGAAAGTGGGGGTGAGAATTATTCGATTTTGGATCAAAAATCAAACTGAATCGAATCTAACTGAATGAGAGATTCGGTTCGGTTTAAAAAATATTCGATTCGGTTTCAGTTTTGAAAATACTAAATTTTTTAATTCGGTTACGATTTTGGTTTTGAATTTCGATTTCGATCCAAAACCGTAAAACGAATAAAAGAATTAGTTTATATATATATATATATATATATATATATATATATATATATATATATAACTAAATCGACAAATCGAATAAATTAAAAATTAAACTAATTTAATTCGGTTCAATTTGATTCGATTATGGACTATTTTGATCCAATTTTTATTTTGTTTATTCGATTTTACCCATTTTACCGATTATTCTATTCAATTCGATTTTGGATTATTCACTTCGATTGGGATCTAATTAACCTAGGCTTTTGATAAGGGCACTGCCCATTTCACTTGGGGCTAGCCCAGGATTGGGGCTAGCCCACAAAAGAGGAACATTTACTCAGACTAGCCCAAGTTTCTACTTGGGGCTAGCCCAGGTTTATGAAAGAAAACATTGTTTCTTTGACCGGAGCTTCCCCCCCCTCAGCCGACCGGAGCTTCCCCCCTGAGCCGACCCCCTCCCGCCGGCCTTACTCCGCTGTCCTCCTCCTCCTTGTCGATGGCTCCCAAAGTCTCGAAAGAAGCAAGGTAGAAATCATCATTCTCCTTGTGCTATTGTATTTGAAAAATTGTCCAAAAATTATACGAAATCATCTTGCATGTTGAAAATTTTGAGTTATTTTCTTTCAAATGATGGCATACTAGTCCTTGGCGGAGTCTAGGATGTAGTTTAGACATAGAAGTCGTTTGGAACATGATTCTAGGGCGTACAATGTCGAGACTGCTCGACATTGTCGAGCTGTATCGAGCGGGACTGTAGAATTTTCTACAGTCCCATATATATTTAGGACTGTAGGAAATTCGACAGTCCTATATATATATAGGACTGTCGAATTTCCTACAGTCCTAAATATATATGGGACTGTAGGAAATTCTACAGTCCTAAAAGTTTAGGACTGTTGAGAAAACTGCAGTCCTGTATACTTACAGGACTGTAGAAATGGCTACAGTCCTGGGAAAAAATTCACTTATTTTGTTAAAATAGAAATTAATTTTTGTCTGTATCTTATAGTCATGCCCCTGGAAAGGACACTGTGGATGAAGAAATGAGAAGACGCCCTACTGCGTCGATGCGTAAGCAACGCACAGTTTCGCAAGGCGTGACTATCCGCGAGGCCGAGGCACGCCCTGAAGTGAGGAGACGTCCATTGACGAAGAAGATTGCCACAAAGAGACGTGCTCCTCCTAGTTCTTCCGGCTCTTCTTCCTCCTCCGATGAGGACATGCCAAATGTTCCAAATCGGCCTACTGATGGTTCAGGACCTTCTCAGCCTGCAGATAGTCCTGTCGAGAGTCTTCCACGAACTCTCGGAAACCGGCCTACTGATGGTTCGGGACCTTCTGAGCAGGCAGATAGTCCAGGCGATACTCGTCCAAACGGTTGCTCTATGTTACCGTCGATCGAAAACCATATTGCATACCAAATATGGAATAATTCGGTAAGTACATTACGTTATGATACATTTATATATAGTTGTAAGTTCAAAGTTTATTTTACATAGAGGTTTAATTTCATCCAATTGTTGACTTTTCAGGAGAGTGGTCGTATGTTGACGGTAATCAACCATGGCAAAAAATGCAATTCATGGCGGTATAAATTACTGGGAGATGATGTGAAGTCAAAAATCAGTCCCACCGGTCTGCAATATTTGGGTAGCTACTCATATACGACGGTGGATAATGCACTGATTTCAGCATTTGTAGAACGGTGGCATCCAGAGACCAACACTTTCCATCTACCCAATGGGGAGTTGACGATTACCCTTGATGACGTCCATCATATATTGGGACTTAGGGTTGATGGTCGTCCCATGCAGAATCATACTTTTGATGATTCGAGCATCAACTATTACGACTATATGGTGGATTATGTATCAGGGTGTCTGGGAGTTGATGCCACTAGTTTTACTAGTATTCGAGAATTCAAGAAGTCCTACGGACTTCCTCTAAAATATTTGGAGGAGATATTCGCTGAGACGGCCCCTGAAATTGATAATAGCGAAAATGTGGCCCGCGGATATATTCAGTTCATCTTAGGGGCTGTCGGCATTACCGATAAGTCTGGAACGTCCATAAATGCGAAATATCTCATCAATTTGGACAACATTGATACGGTGGAGCAAATTTCTTGGGGAAGCGGTATACTGGCATACCTTTACCGCGAGCTTGGTACGGCATCCCGTGTGGGTTCGAAGACTATTTCCGGATGCCAGACTCTACTCCATGTATAGATATATCTTTGTCAACTTGTTTACATAAATTGAAATTGTGTTGTTTATTTTTGGACTAATATATTTCCGGTAACGTGTAGGCATGGATATACGAGCACTTCCCAACCCTGCAGCGGGCGAGCCTGAACCGAGGGTATGACGAGAACATGCCAAGAATGTGCCGATGGAAGCCAAGTAAGGTAGATGCCAAACGTTCTCACACATTGGCCGCTCTACGGCATGCACTCGAAGAAATGACGACAGAAGAGGTGAATTTAGACCTAATATTGTACTTAATTGGTATGAATTTACTACGTTATGCTAAATGACGTTATGCTACATTTTATGCGGTGCAGATTGTATGGGATCCATACCGTGATTTGCGACAGACTACCCGTCCGTTGCAACCAGTCGCCTTATATCACGGTGTTATCACTTGTCATGAGATCGAGGAGGCTTATATGCCGGATAGAGTGCTACGTCAGTTTGGCTACGTACAAACTGTCCCAAGGCGAACTTTGCAAATGATAACTCCTCCGCGCGGTACAAAACCGCTAAACTATATACCTGCACAATTCAACTGGGTATCGCACTTCTTCACCGAGTGGCAACGCCACGTCATTAGAGATACCGGCCGGCTAGCAGCAGTCAATATGGCGGAGTGCAGCGACGACTACCTCGCCTACTACGCCGGTGTCGGACTACCGACCTTGTTCCAACGCGGAGGGGATATTGTGCGTGTACCGTCAGATCTTCCTCCCAAATCGGTCTTATATACTGCACTGGTCAAGATGGTGAGCCTACTTGTAGAGTTTAAGTTTGATATTTGTCACTGTGGCTAACAATTATTTTAATTTTTCATGAATAGGCAAGGAAAGTTAAGAAGTTGGGAAGAAGCCTCGTCAGTTGCCAGGGTTCCAATTATATGACAATCAATGACGAACTCCAAAATATCGACAACGCTGAAGAATATCCTTTCTTGGATACCAGAGAGCAACGCACGAAGAGGCGCCATGACGTTTGAACAATCATGACTTGTGACAATTTGAGTTGTAAACGTTGTAAAACTTTAAACTATAATTTGAGTTGTAAACGTTGTAAAAGTTTGATTGAATATGACTTGTGACAATTTGACTTGTGACAATTTGAGTTAATTTTGCTATGTTGTGACACTATGAGTTTATTTTGCCTTTATATAACTATTTTGATCTGTATACTGTGCATATATTTCCTCAAAATTGACAGGGAGAAAACTTTAGGACTGTCACAATTTTGACAGTCCTAGTGTACACTAGGACTGTCAAAATAGTGACAGTCCTAAAGTTATATATTTCCTCAAAATTGACAGGAAGAAAACTTTAGGACTGTCACAATTTTGACAGTCCTAGTGTACACTAGGACTGTCAAAATAGTGACAGTCCTAAAGTTATATATTTCCTCAAAATTGACAGGGAGAAAACTTTAGGACTGTCACAATTTTGACAGTCCTAGTGTACACTAGGACTGTCAAAATAGTGACAGTCCTAAAGTTATATATTTCCTCAAAATTGACAGGGAGAAAACTTTAGGACTGTCACAATTTTGACAGTCCTAGTGTACACTAGGACTGTCAAAATTGTGACAGTCCTAAAGTTATATATTTCCTCAAAATTGACAGGGAGAAAACTTTAGGACTGTCACAATTTTGACAGTCCTAGTTTACACTAGGACTGTCAAAATTGTGACAGTCCTAAAGTTATATAAATGTACATATTGACAGTGAGTAAACTTTAGGACTGTCACAATTTTGACAGTCCTAGTGTAAACTAGGACTGTCAAAATTGTGACAGTCCTAAGTTATTGGTAGCAATGCGCATTATACAATCAAAATCTTCATAACTCTTTTCATTACAATAGGTACAACATATAGTTCAATATACACTTAAACATACATGGATCAACACAATATACATCTTCACATAGGGCAAGTATCAATCGATTAAAATATCAAAGTAGTCGTCCGACATAATTTTTGGATTCTCCATCTTCATCATCTTCTTATAGGCCGCCATTGCATCCATGTAGGGTGTCGTCCATGCATCAAAGTTATTGTGTCTTCCATTCTTAACTTCGATTATCCACTTCACATCTTCAACTTTTACAATCAACACCTTCAATGGACAACCACATTTTCTCGTCCCAACATTTTTCTTAGGGATTTCTTTTTCAACAACACCCTTTTTTTTATGATCCCTAAACACACCTCCTCTTTCGCATCCAAGCTCAAGATATTTTCGGCCCGGCCGAGATCGGATGGATCTTGCAATGACAATAACTACGTTATGTCGTCTCCCAACTTCTCTGCACCACTCTATTGCTTCTTCATGGCTTGCAAATTCAATATCCGTTGTGAAAATATCATCCACATCAACACCAACGCCAGGGTGTACCACAATCTCTGAACAAGGTTCCTATAACCAATATAAAAAAATATATAAATTAATAACTTCATCTAAATATCAAGGACTGTCACTATTTTGACAGTCCAATTTTTATATAGGACTGTCATAATTATGACAGTCCTACTTTTAATTAGGACTGTCGAATTTATGACAGTCCTATATTTATATAGGACTGTGTAATATTTGACAGTCCTATATTTATATAGGACTGTCTAATGTTTACAGTCCTAACTCGTGACTGTCAAATTAGGGTTATTGTTTTACGTACCGAACGTGCTTCGGAACAACCAACTTGTTCTTCGGAACGTCCGGAGTGCATAATTAATGAATTGGACGATCCGACTTCGTCATCGAACATTTTTTCATGCATTGTTCCTACATTAATTAAAAGAAACTAAATCTTTTTCGCACAATTGCAAAACTTATTCAACGTAGCTTGTCGAAGACATACCGTTATAAGTATTTTCCTTGGAGTATCACCAAAGTTAAATACTCCTCCAACCACAACTACCTATTTCCAAATTTAGGTTTGGCCTTGGTGGAATGAGGGTTTCTTAAGTCTAGGTGGAATGCCAAAAATAGAAACCCATTCCACTTTTATACTTTGGTGTGGGGCAGCCCCAAGTGTGGCAAACTTGTAATTTTGGGAAATGGACTGTCAAAATTTTGACAGTCCTATCAATTTTTAGGACTGTCATATTTTTGACAGTCCTAACTAGGTTAGGACTGTCAAAATTGTGATAGTCCTTCCTACTTTTAGGACTGTCGATATTTTGACAGTCCTTCCATGTGGTAGGACTGTCAAAATTTCGACAGTCCTGATTATAACAGTGGGCTAGCCCCGAGTAACTTTCATGATGGCAAACTTGTAATTTTTTCTAATTTTTCAATGGGCTAGCCCCGAGTAAATTGTGTAGTGCCCTTATAAAGTTTACTCACACTAGCCCATTATTTTACTTGAGGCTAGCCCACTTTCCCAAACCCTTCTCCCAAACCCTCCCCGTCCCACCGGAGCCCTCCTCCTCCCGCCGGCGGAGCTCTCCAACTCTCCGAGACTTCGTCCTCCTTGTCGATGGCTCCCAAAATCGACAATGTCGAGAATCGAACACGATTTTAGGACATAAAATGTCGAGCAGTATCGGGCGGGACTGTAGATTTTCCTACAGTCCTATATAGATTTAGGACTGTAGGAAAATCGACAGTCCTATGTATATTAAGGACTGTAGAATTTTCTACAGTCCTAAATTTATATAGGACTGTAGGCATTTCAACAGTCCTAAATATTTAAGGACTGTCCTAAAAATGTATGTTAAATTTTTAGGACTGTCAAAATTTTGACAGTCCTACCAATTGAAAGTACTGTCAAAATTTTGACAGTCCTAAAAATTCAACATATATTTTTAGGACTGTCAAACTTTTGACAGTCCTACCAATTGTAAGGACTGTCAAAATTTTGACAGTCCTAAAAATATATGTTAAATTTTTAGGACTGTCAAAATTTTGACAGTCCTAAATTTTTTTTTTCTGTTAATTTATTTTTGTTAATTGTTGGGGGGGCCAATTTCAAAATATTCTTGAAATTTCTATCCTTAAAATAATTTAAAGTATTCTGTTATTTAAAATAGTAAATTTATTAATGGTACATTAAAAATTTTGTAAAAAAAAAAAAAAAATTACAAAAAGTAAAATTTGGAGGTCGAAACATCGTTTTTTTGCGATTCTAAAAATTTGGGAAGTCCGTCAAACGGTGAAACGGTTTATCCCGAAGTACTTTTCCATACGGTCATTTTGGCTCAAACTGGAGCTTGTTTCGATCTCCCAGTCAAAAGTTATGATACTTTAAAGTTTTATATTTTATATTTTTGCCTGTAATATGTACGTCTTACTTCGGATGAAAATTCTCTCTACACGAATTGTGTTACTCTCGTCGAAAACATACAAATAGACCTATTGTGTGACGAAAAACGATTTAAAAACAAATAGTTATGGCCGTTTGAAGTCTGATCGACGGCAGACGTAATACTCGTACGGTAGATTTTTTTTTTTTTTATTTTGTTCAATGATAACATATTTTATTTTGGATGTTAAACTAAATAAAAAAAAATCAAAATCCAAAACTAACTAAATAGAAATAAACTTAAAAAAAATTCTGACAATTAAAATGAGGACTGTCAAAATTTTGACAGTCCTCATTGTTTGTGGGACTGTCAAAATCCTGACGGTCCTAATTTTATATAAAATTTTCAGTGGGTTAAAATTAGGACTGTCAAAATTTTGACAGTCCACATAGCATGTGGGACTGTCAAAATTATGACAGTCCTAACAATTTGTAGGACTGTCAAAATGGTGACAGTCCTAACAATTTGTAGGACTGTCAAAATTTTGACAGTCCTTCCAAGTGGTAGGACTGTCATAATTTTGACAGTCCCACAAGCTATGTGGACTGTCAAAATTTTGACAGTCCTTCCAAGTGGTAGGACTGCCAAAATTTTGACAGTCCTGATTATAACAGTGGGCTAGTCCCGAGTAACTTTCATGATGGCAAACTTGTAATTTTTTCTTATTTTTCAATGGACTAGCCCCGAGTAAAATGTGCAGTGCCCTTATAATTACCCCTTATAAATTGCCTTAACCTAATGCTCACGGGGAGAAGAATGAAACGTGAATACGTCAACCTAAAGCTCTAGCCAAGGCCAAGGGTTTGATATGTCCACAAGCTTAACCCGACCCGACGCCGCCACATACTTTCTCCCTTCATAAAATACCGAAGGAGAAGAAAAGGAGGCACCTTTGGATCAAAAAGCAATGGCCACCTCCACTCCAACCCTCGACCCGACCGCCTTTCCCTCTGCCCGTACCCGCTTCAATGCCGGAAGGCCGGCGGCGCTGCTCCCCGGTAGATTACGGGCGCCGCCTTCTAAAATCTTCTGGAAGCATCTGGAGTGCTCCGCCGTGGCGGCGGAGGCGCCGGCCACGGAGAAGGTGGAACGGGTCGGATCCTTGAGCCAGGTGTCCGGCGTGCTGGGATCGCAGTGGGGGGACGAAGGGAAAGGGAAGCTCGTCGATATTCTGGCCGAGCACTTCGATATAGTCGCTCGATGCCAGGTTCGTGTCCAAAATCTTTCGATTTTTTAGTATTTATAAGTGTTATTTGTGGCAGAGCTTTTGTGGGTGTTTGTTAAAAAAAATTCATCTTGGTCGCTTATAAGTGTTGTTTGTTTGTTGCGGATATATGTTGAAGTTTTGATTTTGATCACTTTTACGTGTTATCAGTTAAAAGGGATTTAGCGACTATTTGTTAAAGTTTTGATTTTGGTCATAAATGTTATTAATGGGAGAAATTTGTGGGTGTTTGTTCTTGAAGTTTCGATTTCGTTCACGTATAGTGTTATCGAATGGAAGAATTAGTGGGTAGTGATTAAAGTTTTGATTTTGGTCATTTGTAAGTGTTATAGGTGGGGGAAAGTTACTGTCTATTTGTGATTTATTTATTTATTTGGTCCCTTGTCAGTGACTTCACGGGAAGACGTTTATTGGTTCTTTAAAAATCTACTTTTGTCGTTTTAAGTGCTATTGTTGGGAGTCCTGGGACAAATTTGGTGGATATTTGTTGGAAGGTTAATTTTAGGAGGTTTTGCTTCTTTTCTTGAAAGCTGAACCGTCTGTTCGGTTGATGAACACTTATTGACTCTTGTTTAACGGGAAATTTGCAATTTTGGTATATTTTAGTGTTATCAGTGAAGAAATTTAGTGGGCATTCATTAGGGGAAAAAAAAAAAAATCAATTTTGGTCATTTACAAGTGTTATTAGAGACACAAAAATTGTGGGTATTTGTTAACGTTTTGATTTTTTAGTGTTGATGGGTTAAGGGGCAAAGTTTTGATTTTGTTTTCTTTTAAGTGCTGTCAGTGACTCAGCGGAAGAAATTTAGTGGTATTTGTTGATTTTTGGCTGTTTTTTTCTTGAGCTGAATATTTCTTTTTGTTCATGGCCAGAATTCTTCATTTTTAATAATGGGTATAAGTAGATTGATTGTACTTGTTTATTAATGTTCTGTATCAAAGTGGTGTTTATTGCATAGACTTGGTGGATACTTTGGAATTTGGGGGGTGTTATGGCTTTATATGCTATAAATTTCAGTTTGAAGTAAAATTTTGATTCACTAATTTGTGTTCTTTGTTTTAGACTAGGAAACACGGGCTCTCCAAATATCAATGCAGTGTCATGTTGTGTCAGACATATTAGGCACTCCAAAGTACACTAGGACATGCCAAAACCAGTGATGTGCTGTCGTCATTTCTGAGGCGTGTCCTCCCGTATTATTTCCGTGCAATATAGGTGGCAGAAATTTGATGGCTTCTTCCTGAATTTGAGTTTTTGTGTGATTTTAGGCCCACTTTGATCATATAAATAGATATTAGTTTACTCTTCTTGAAGTGTTACTTTTGACTAAATTTAATTGATTATTTGTCGAATATGGGTTTTTATAATATTTCTTGAAAAAGTTGAGGTTCATAAGATGATATTCAACACTGGAACTTAGAGATACATGGTTGAGGAAGATAGGGTTTTGTAGGTGGAATGGTGGATAAATACTATGATGCAGTGTTACAAAAATTGCACTTCTCGGGAGACCATTAGGAGTAGGTTACGGTACTGAATCAAGAGCAAGTGTTGTTTTTCTCTTGGGCCTAGTTTGGGAACAAGGTTTTGTCAAAGTGAAGTTAAGTTTATTTTGGATTTCTAGATCTGGGGTTTGGAAAAGTTGAAACTTCACAGGGAAAACTGGAGTTATATATAAGATGGGGACATTTGGGAGTTATGAAAGTAGTCTTGGAATTTTGTTAGGGAATGAAATGAGTTTAAAATGGATTTTCACAAAAGTCCAATCAGATTGGAGTTTCGCTAACTCCAGTTTGGAAAGTTTTTTGGAGTTAGAAATGGAGTTCCATCCAACTCTAAATTCCAAAACCTGCCCAAAAGCACCAAAGTGTAGTTATTTGGAGTTAGTACTCTTAACTCTACCAAACCCTCGGTTTTCTTTTCCAAACTGTTCTCAAACTAGGTTAAGGACATAGATAAAAAGTATGGTAATCCGAAGGTTGGAAAGCAGAAGCCCTCAACTTCTTTGTACATTAAGAAGTTGATAAAGGTTACAGTTATGTGCTTAGAAGCCTCATCTTCTTAAAGGACCAGTTGGATGTGAACTCTTAATGTCTAATTATTTGAACAAAAGCATATGAGATCTTTTTTTACATGCCTGCAGTATGCAACATAGGGCAGTTAAGTAAAACAAAGTTCCATGGATGAAGGAAAGGTGTCGTTGTTAAGTAAAAGTGGAGTAATTTTCTCATGAAGGTTTAATATAATAGAAGAACTGAACAAATTAATTATATGTGACTAGGGAGTCTTTGGATGTGATATCTGAGGAAGAAGTGAAAGGAAAAGGCATCTGAATCAGGAGGGGAAAGAATGATGTAGCTAATTGCTACCAAATTGTTGCTTCCGTCAGATTATGAGGGATATGCTGGTTCTGGTCCCTTTACTTGAGAAAGCTGTAAATTGATCTTGTTCCATCATATTAAGAAGTTTGGTTGGTGGAAGTGGAGTCTACAATTCATTTAGGGTTGGTGTTAGTCGCCACGATCAGTTTTTGCAGGCATTTGCTCAAGTCTCTCCTCATTCATGCAACAAGTGTTGGTTGAGAGTGTACTTCATCTCGGGTGTCAGGAAGGATCTTAGTTGCTATTAGTTTGAGCAAACTGAGCCTTTGCCTGGCCATGAGCCTATGGCCGAATTCAACAGTTCACCAAATAGTTGGAGCAGGATATGAAGCATATTCTGAAATCTTGACAAAGGTTGCTGCCTAGCTAGATATGGAGTTTATGGACATCAAGGTTACTAAAGCAAAACGCTTTGAAGACATTTTAGGAGGTTGAGCCTTTTACATGGGTTCTATATGTTTTACGTTCTTTTATTTCTTTCTATTATATTTTTGCAAGGATCGTATCCACAGGTGGACGCCACCTTTGGGATCTCCTTGAAGCATTGTACCCCTAATTCTATTTTGAGAACAAAATAACTGTTAGTCAGACTGAAGCCATCATTCAATATGCTTCACCCTGAATTCTAATGTTTCTAATGTGGTAATATTTGGTCCACATAATTATCTTTACCGTGAATACTTAAGTTTTCTTGGACATTATTATATCCTTTGGAATGAATTGGTGCTAGGCCTGATAATATTTGATTATAGGTTGGTTCAAAATGTCTTTCTGTTTTAATCCTCCAATAGATTGTTGTTAGAGGACACGGATTGTTGATGTTGAAGCTTGTGATAAGTACATTTAAAATGGTAATATTACGATGGAAGATAGGCAAGGGTAACGTGTTTACTTATGGCTATGTTAATCACCTTAGTGACCTAACGCCTCTCTCTCTCTTTTTGCACTTGGATAGGTCAAGGCACCTAGATCAGGACTGCTTGGAACAGTAGCCAAATTCTTTGTCATGGGAAAAGAGGGAGGAATAAAATAGTTAAGATATACATAGAAAGGAATAGTATTAGACTTGAGCATTTGCATGGTCAGCTCATAATGGAAAGGGTTGATTTTGGTTGTATCATGCATGACGGCATTGGGGAGAAAGAAAACTATGCTACCTTGTGAGTTGTACATTATAGGAAATTTGTTGGTTGACACTGTTCTTCCCAACGTAAACATATTAAGCTCTAAGGTTGAACTTGTACTTTAGATTGGATATTTACCCTTGGGATTAGTAGTGTACCAAGAACTTTGATTACTGGAAAATCCTACTAATTTATGCGAGACAGACAGCTATACTCCTGTCTGGTTGAGCTCCTGTAAAGTTAATTTTGACAGTTGCATTCCTGATTGATTTTGCATAGTGAGGTTGATGTGTGGTCAGTGTCGTTTTCTTGTAAAATATGTTTATGTAGACACAATTGTGGTTCTCACGTTTGACATCCATATATCGTGTGCCTATCTTGTGTTGTTATCTTCACATATGCAAACATATATTCACTATTCATGTATGCTTGCTATTTACTTATGTACACTTTTGTATGTGGATAAATCGCTCATTCGCTACCTGGATACTGGAAACTTGTTTTCTCCATATGGTAATGTTGGGAACTTGTTCTCTCCAATCAGTATGTTGGTACCAGATGGTTGGCATCAGTCAATGTCTTCTCCGTTCTGGGTGTCTGTCCGTGAGGTTCTGTACTTGAAAAATCATTTCAACTGCAACTAGTTAAGAGGAGGTATAAAATGTGTTAAGAGGAGGTATAGAATGCGGCCTTCCGTTACAATTCTGACCTGTGGCATATGAAAAAAGAAATTTAGCCAAACAATTTCAGACTAGCATCTTCATTCAGTGGTTACAACGTCAACAACAAAGCATTTATCCCAAACTCTTGGGGTCATTCAGTGTTGATATCCATATTATAACTGATCTACTCTTCACTGTTCTGTTCATTTTACATGCATCTTTTTTTACCAGATAAGATGTCATTTTTATTCAATAGTGTAAGCTTAACACTTTTGGTGCCTGGATATCATCGTAGAAAATCATTTTTATCTTTCCATGGGATGCAAATATCTCGAAGTATCAATGTTAAGATGTGCATGTTATTTGTTTGTTTACCCCTCAGTCCTAAAGATTTGAAATTCTAATTCCAGTTGAATTTTTCAAAACTGCAATCTAGTGAAATTTTCAGACTTGGGTATCCATTCAAACACTACATTCACAATATTAAGAATTCCTTCCACCCCAACACCCCCCCCCCCCCCCTCCCGCCACCCCCAAATCGGTTAATAATCGGTATCACAAAACTATTGTGATTCATATGTGCATACAAAGGCACCCCTAATTGTTTAGGAGCACGTTATATTGCTTTGCACTCAGCCCCTTTGCATGCATAAATTAATATCATTTTGCTTGTTGGAAAGTTTAGAATCATATACACTGGCAACTTTATAGAAGAATTTGTGACATTGTAAGTTTGCAACTTGGATAAACTGCAAATTCTTGACTTAATAACAGATTTTATTGATCTATTATGTTGCCATTGCTAATACCAAGTCAGCCGAATTCATCTCCTTTGATGAGCAATTCAGTACAACATGCTTTAAAGGTTGTCAGGAACGACTACAAATACTGAATACAGGTTTTAAGGGAATCATTATGATGTAGTTAGCATTCCTGCTTTAGTTGTTCAGTTTAGCTATATATTAACTGAGAGGGAGTTTTGGTGCTAGTATCCCATGACATGGTCGGTTATTAACGACTCGCCTTATCTCAAAATGAAAAAGAAGAAGAAAAACTATTAACTGGTTGAAGGAAGCTGTGGACTGTGGCAACAACATAATGCTTCCATCAAGAGATTGATGGCTTAGAATTTCTTATGTTCAGTTTAACTGTATTAACTGATTGGTGGCATACAATGAGAATAAGCTGATATATGTTTCATATATCGTCCATCATAATATTTATTTTTTGCTGCAGGGCGGAGCAAATGCTGGGCATACCATATACAACTCTGCGGGCAAGAAGTTCGCTCTCCATCTTGTTCCATCTGGAATTCTTAATGAAGAAACGCTTTGTGTAATTGGAAATGGAGTAGTGGTGCATCTGCCTGGATTATTTAAGGAAATTGATGGCTTAGAGTCGAATGGTGTTAATTGCAATGGCAGGATATTGGTTTCTGATCGTGCTCATCTGTTGTTTGATTTCCATCAAGAAGTTGATGGCCTACGAGAAGCAGAACTAGCAAACTCCTTTATTGGGACAACCAAGAGAGGAATTGGCCCATGCTACTCGAGCAAGGCAATCAGGAATGGGATTCGTGTTTGCGATCTTAGGCATATGGATACCTTTGGTCAGAAGCTCGAAATCTTACTAAAGGATGCAGCTGCTCGGTTTGCAGGATTTAAATACAGCAGTGACATGCTCAAGGATGAGGTTGAGAGGTACAAGAGGTTTGCAGAGCGACTGGAGCCATTCATTGCAGATACTGTCCATGTCATGAATGATTCCATAGTTCAGAAGAAGAAGATATTGGTAGAAGGTGGTCAAGCTACAATGTTGGACATCGATTTTGGAACTTACCCATTTGTGACCTCTTCCAGTCCTTCAGCTGGTGGGATTTGCACTGGACTTGGCATTGCTCCGAGATGCCTTGGTGACCTTATTGGAGTTGTAAGAATAGTTAAATTCTCCGCAAGTTTCCAATACAACTGCTAACATCTTAGTCCATTTATTGTGAATTTGATTTTTCTTTTCTTATGTTTAGGTAAAAGCCTATACTACTCGAGTTGGCTCTGGTCCTTTTCCAACTGAGATCTTGGGTAAAGGTGGTGATGTACTTAGGGTTGCTGGAATGGAGTTTGGGACAACCACAGGTCGTCCTAGACGTTGTGGCTGGCTTGATATAGTTGCGCTTAGGTACTGCTGTCAGATCAATGGTTTTTCATCACTTAATCTCACAAAGCTTGATGTCCTTTCGGATCTTCCGGAAATCAAGCTGGGTGTCACCTACAGGAAAATCGGTGGCGAACAGATTGAATCATTCCCTGCTGATCTCAAAGTTCTTGAGCAGATACAGGCAAGTTTATGTGAACATCTATCAACTTATTTGGCCTTCTTAAATATCTTTGTTAGGCTTCATTAATAAGATATAGTTATGATGAAAAGTTTTTCTGGGTGACAGGTGGATTATGAAGTGTTACCTGGCTGGAAGTGTGACATCTCTAAAATAAGAAAGTACATGGACCTTCCTGAAGCTGCGCGCAAGTATGTTGAGAGGATAGAAGAGCTTGTTGGTGTGCCCATTCACTACATTGGCATTGGACCAGGCCGCGATGCCCTCATATTCAAATAAACTCCTTACTAACTTGAGAACTACTCTCCTAATTGTCAGCCGAGGGAGCAAGTATATTGCCTGTTCCTGTTCCATCTAACTGAGACTATTCCTCAGATTGTATGTTTCATAATTTGGCTGATGCTCTCTTAGAAAGAAGTTGGAGATTATGTTTGAAACTCCTATATGTGAAACAAAATTTTGGGCTTGTAACGCCATATAATACAGTACTTTCTGATTAGTTGGTACTAAGGCCAAGGTTCGTAGTATCCGTATCGGAATTAGTATTGGACCCTTCGTATGAGTATCGACAGTATCGGTGGTTTCACATTGGAGTATCGGAAAACAAATACTTATTAAAATTTCAGATTATATATATATATATATATTGTATTTCTTGTAATTTTTTTTAGTAATTTTTGAATTAAATGGAAATGATTTACCTGCGATAGATACATTTTCTTCTTTTATATGCTTTTACAACCTTATTATGTCTTTACATCTTTCACCTTTGTTAATTGGTCTTTTTCGTTCAATATAAATATTACTTTTAAAAGTATCTCACACACACACACACACACACACACATATATATATATATATATATATATATATATATATATATATATCAAATCCAACTATAATTAATAATTATGTATTATTGATATGACATACCGTGTCCAAGTCTTGTGTCCGCATCTTCAGAATTATATAGGTGTGTCTGGAATTTTCAGAAAATAAAATAGATAATTCTCAGAAAAATAAATTTGGTTTGAGCATGATGATTAAACAAAATAAACCAAATGGAAGATGAATTTTTGATAAAGGTAGGAAGGACTTACCTAGCTTTGAGTACTTCGATTTGGAAGAAATTCTTGATCCTTCCTTAATTCCTTTCAAATTATTCCCTAAAGTTTCAGAATAATACACACATATACTTAAGATCTTAGTATAGGCTTCTAAATTGAAACCAGTTGAAAGAAAATTTGGAAAGGAAAAATATATATCTAGGTTTAGAATGAGAATTAAAGGGACCGTAGGGGAAGGAGGTCGACCGGGATGGCGACCGACGGGGTGCGCCGACGGCACGTCAGCTGTCAGCGGCAGCAGCAGCAAAGGAAGCAGCGGCAGCAACAACAGTATACAGCCGCAGCAGCAGTATGAGAGGGAGAGGAGAGTGAGGAGATGATGTAGAGGAAGAGAGTGAGGGAGAGAGATGACTGGACTCCCCCCTTCTTCCCTTTCTCAAAATATCAGATTCAAACCCCTATTTTTAATAAACGTACAATTTCATCATTATGTTTTAAAGATGACTCACCCCTTCTCTTCAAAGCATATGACACCTATTAGGTTTGGTGGAAAGAAAAATATTGCAATTGCAATAATTCCTTACGGTTTTCGTTGCAAAATACTAAATTTATGTGTTTTGACAATATTTTTCTTGAGGACTGAATTGCAAAGAAAAAAAATTATATATATATAATAACAAATGATTTTAACTAAACAATATTTTAAAAAAATATAGTTTATGACAATAATTTTTTTTTATTCCAAACCCTTACGTAGGTCCTTACTATTTCTAATTAATAAAATTAATCGACCAACCAACTAATCTAGTTGGATAAACGGACCAATTAGTTATGAGATATCTAATTGTATAAATTATAGTATTTATATTTGTATTTGTATTTGTATTTACCTCCCATTTACTATTCATAATTCTATTCTCCCAAAATTTTAAATTAATTACTACAATCCTTCATTTCATGCATTTAGCAAGTGTTATTTGTATCTACCTCCCATTATTTATCACTAAATGGAGGAAGCAACAATAATCTCTAATCTTATATGCAGCTTGGAAACGAAATGAGCCATCCAAGGTGTATATATATATATATATATATATATATATATATATATATATCCTCTATTTAAATAAATAAAAAAATAAGAAGAAGAAGATAACTAAACAATGACCTAAATACTCTGTTAATTATTTTATAAAAACTTAACTAAGTTTTAACTATCTAATACGATTTATTTATGACTAAATAACTCTAACTCAAGTAGTTAAGATGAAAGACATTTACTTGGTTGCTTGAGTTCAATTCCTAGATATTATAGTTTTTATAACAAGTTTATATTTAAATTTTTTAACAATTTGTTTATTTATTTAATTAATAAATTTTTTTTTACGCACGTGCATGCACATTGCTAGTAAAATTAAAAGGGAGAGGAGAGAGAACATAATTATGAATGGTAAATGAAGAGGTAAAAACAAATAACTCTAAATTGTATAACCCAAAAAACTAGGTTTGGTTGTCAAAATTGTACATTAGACCATAATGATTCCCATGAAATGAGCCATTAACTTGATGAGATCCACTACAGAAAACTCCAATTGGAACTCAAATTAGAAACTTACAATAGGATCCTGACATGTGGATGATTTTTTCTATAAAGGTTCTTCAATTTTTAGAAGCTTACAATCAAAAGATTAGGTGCATTTAATCCAACGGTTGGTAATTGATGTTTTTGAATGGGTTCCTCTAGGAATTTTGTAACTAGTCATTCAAATGAGATTGTACACGTGGCACGTGCAGACATCCATTGTATTCATTTCCTATCCTACCTACAGAACACCCAGACGACAAAACCACTTTCCCGCTCAACTCCTCGTCTAAATCCCCCAACCCTAACTCCTCTCACTTCCATCGGAACGGCGGCGGAGGAATGGACTCCACCCCTCTCAAATCCGCTCCGTCCACCACCCCTCGCCGATCCCTCCGCCGTCTTTCCAACTGTCCGGATCCAAAAACCCCTCAATCAACCCCAAGATCCGATAGGAAACCCAAACCCAAATCTGGACCCGCTAACCCTCCTCCTCCTCCTCCTCCTCCCCCTTCCTTCTCTCCGGTGACCCCCTCCACCAAGGAACCGAAGAAGAGTTCCAGATCCGTCGAACCTAGGGTTAGGGTTACGGAACCCCCGAAGAAGCAGAAGAGGGTATACTACCGGAAAGTCGTCTACGACGGCGGAGAGTTCGAGATCGGCGACGACGTCTACGTCAAGAGGAAGGAAGGCGCGGATTCGGACGACGAGGATCCGGAGGTGGAGGAGTGCAGGGTCTGCTTTGAAGCCGGGGGGTCGTTGATGATCGAGTGCGACGATTGCCTGGGGGGATTCCACCTGAGATGTTTAAAGCCGCCGCTCCGGAAGGTTCCGGACGGCGAGTGGGCGTGCGGGTTCTGCGTGGCGAGGAGGGAGGGGAAGGAGGTGGAGATGCCGCGGCTGCCGGAAGGGAAGAGGGTTAGGAGGACCGCGAAGGAGAGGCTGCTCTCGAGCGATCTGTGGGCCGCTAGGATCGAAAGGTGAGAATTAGTCAATTATTCTGGTTCTTTTAGGCGAAGGATGATAATTGACAATATTTAATCATAAATTGGACAGTTTGGTTGTAATTAGTAATTACTGTGTTGAACTGTTTATTTGTACATAAAAGTTTATCCAAAGAATCTAGTTGTAAGTGAATTTGGCTATGGGATTGCTGCAATGGGTATATGGTAATGTTAAGTGGACTGGAAGAAATTATTCATGGTCTCCGCAGCTCCTTCACTTGAATTTGTTGGAACAAAAGCATACATATTGCTTAAATACTTAGTTTATTTAGTTATTTACGTTTAATATGTGACTTACTTTTCTCCCACTGTTTATCTCAAAATATGTGACTTAGTTGACTAATGCATGAAAGACGGCTTTTTTAAGTGAAAAACTCAGTGAGTAGTAATTTTGTTTCCATAAACTTCAGTAGTGACAAGAAAAGTTCATAAATTTCAGATATTATGTGAAATTGTGTTTCAATCGTAACATGAATAATGTGTACGAATTGGTGGAGCAAAAAGGAAAGAGAGGGATCGGGTTCCCCTACAGACTTTGACGAGGATTTATGTGACTTATCTTTATCTTGAATTTATACTTCGGATCTACCTTAAGTCTTTAATTTGGTTAATTTGGAACATAGATATGTTTTATGTCATTATGGTTTTTTTTTGGCTCTCGTTAACTCACATTTATTTCTAGAGCAAAGTGTGGAATGTGTGAATGATATATCAAATCTATAGGTTTGAGATATGATTTAGGGGACTAATCCTTTAATTCTGCTCAGCTAGGGCTTTTAGTGTGACAAAAAAACTAAAGTTTGATAAAAATCAATTTTCTTATGGCGCCTTAGTCTTGGATTGGTCATTATCTTGCTTTTGTTTTTTATACCGCTGTTTGGCTTGCTGGGCTGTTTGCTAAACTGTAGTTGTTGGAAATGAGCAGATGGAAATAAATTACCAAAATGTCTGTGCTTGAGCTCTGATTCTGAGATTTAGGTCTGGAATTTTGAATTATTTTCCAGTGATAATAATTTCTTTGTGATGATGCATTGTATTGTTTGTTAATAAGCAGATTATGGAAAGAACCAGATGGGAACTACTGGATGAGGTGTCGTTGGTATATGATCCCTGAAGAGACATCAGCGGGGAGACAGTCACATAACCTAAGGAGAGAGCTGTACCGCACAAATCATTCTAGTGACGTTGAGGTTAATATTATTATATTTTCATTCATTTGTTTGACATAACTATTTTCTGCATTGATAAGATGTTATAAATACTCAAGTTTGTCCTTATCAAGATGATATTAGTAATTCGAATAAAAAGGTTACTGCCACTAATTTCAACATATTTTCTTTTGCAGTTAGAGAACTACAAATGGGTGTGAATAGAATCATTGATCTTCTTAAGGTGGACTGCCTTTCTATAAAGAAAGTTTCTATAAAATATAAACTATTGCGTTTAAGATTGAGTACAGAAAGAAAAACTTGCAGTTGGCATTGGATTGCCTTGTTTTCAATCTTTCTGAACACCTAAAAGTTTCTAATAACATAGTTGGTTAAGCCACCTTGTACACTTTTTAATGGCCGTTTGGCTATGGATGCTAGATTGGGTCTCTAGGGGCTTTCTTTTGCAATCTAGTCCTAGATGTTGATAATTTGCTGTTCCATGTAGGAATTTTGTTTTGGACCATACAGTCACTGCAGGTGTTTCTCAAATCTTAGGATCTCATGCAAACTGAACACATACACAATAGACTGTGGAACATCCTTTGGGAGAGTTCTGCTTGTGGATTAGAGTTTTTGTATGTCAGGGAATACCATATACCTCGTAAGCTCAGAAATTTTAAATGTTATGCAAAATGAACAAGATCTTTAATGGGTCCATGAAACACCATGGGATTCAATTTGATTGTATCAAATAAGCCTTGATTTTAATTTATGCAAGCTTTTATTTTCCATGTTAAGGAACTTTATGCTTAAAAGTTAAAAATGTTTGCGTTGAATACCATTTATTGTGTTACATAAACACGCTCTTGGTATTATTTCCATACTAATACTTTTAGATTGGAGTTTCCAATAGAAATTTAGTGATATAAGCTTTTCTAAGTTATTTACATTGCAGAGGATCGCCGCCGACTCCAACTATAGGCTATGTACGGTCCATGCTAGATCTGACCAATTGTCCATCCTACCTCCTTTACGTTCTTGATAATCCATCTTTTTGTCTTAGTAGAGTCTATCACTGGCATGTTTCGCCCTCTTCCCCATTAGTTAGAAAAAGTGAGCCACCGGTTCATGCCCGTTCGGTCACCATTGGGGGGGGGGGGACAACTGCGCCTCGGTTACCACTTTCTTTCCTATGCAAATGCGGCAAAGACTTAAGTTCCCTAAGTAGGTCTCCAATCCACAAGAAAGAGGAAACTAGAGGGATCCTCTAGTTTCGAGGAATTGACTCATTGTCCGTAGTCATGTCCCTCCACCCCCACCCCCACAAAAAAGGGGCTGTTTACTAATCAAATATTAACCAAATCGGATCCGTCAAGAACTGAATTGCTTTATTGCTCAATGGTCGTGTTGCTTTATAAAGGACTTGGACCCACACAAAGAGTCAAGATCTTATAATGACAATAGTGTTTGGGTCATGTTACCATAAAGCATTGAGTTGCGGAGTGAGGCAAGGGATAAGCACAAGCAACCAAGGTGCCTCACCTCCCTAACAGTGTCTTCACTTCACGACTTTAACACACTAAAGAAAGAGATTAGCATGTGTTAAGTAACTTAAGCCAATACCTACACCTAACGACTTTCTTTTTGGAAATATAATCCAATAGTTGTCATCAATATAAAGTATTTTGAATTTTCAGACCATTTTCACAAATGGATTCTATTATAGCAGAAAGTAGTTATGTTAGCAAAGGGACTGTAGTTCCCTGCCCTTCTTGAAGTTTCTCTACCTATGGTCGAGCTCGATGATTAAAAGAAGGACCAAGTTAACAAGCAGCAACCAGATGCGCAGACTAGCTAGAAAGTCCCTTTCAGCACCCCTTTGTCCAATATTCCTATTGTCAGGATCTCGTAAGTTCCTTTCGGGCTATGGTCTGATGAACCTGCGTCCTCGTTGAGAGGTGACTTTCAAAGGGATGTTTTTCGATAAGCCTTTGTTTAGATGTGAAGGAGTGGACACGGCCGAAGCAAGTACTTGACTAAGTAGAGGTTTGTTTTCTCCTTATGCATAATTTATTATGAGCTTCTAGGTGCTTCTCTGCTGACGTTATTTTTGGATTGTGTAAACTTCTAACGGGCGTGGGCTCCACTGATAACTCCTTTAGGTGTCTGAACAGATTTTGATCTCTTTGTTCGCAGTCTTCACCTTCTTAGGCCTTTCCTGATAGGGTTGTTACTTTTTTGCTTGACAGTAGGTTGGAATAAGTAAGTATAATATTTATCTGTTCATCCTTAGGAGGGAGAAGATAATTACAGTGAAAATCTAGGCCTTCTCTCACTAAAATGGGTTTTGAGTATGTAACAAAAGCCTAATATAGGGTGGCTCTACAAAAGACTTCTGTAAGGTTCTCTTCAACTGATCTTCGGTTGTTGCATGAGCTTAAGTAGCGTAGTAGCGAGTGGATAGATGGAAGGTTTCCCTAACCACGAACTGGACACCTAGATTATGCAGAATGTCGCTCTCTACTTCGTTGAGAACAATATCAATAGGTTGAAATGCAGTCAGAAGACCTCCCACATTGGTGATGCAGTTGCCATGCATGAAAAACAAGAGGATGTTTATTTTTTCTTTGTACCAAGGTGTTCCTCAAATGAAAGAGTATTAGATTTTTGTCACTCCATGTGGTACTCTTGAACCCCTAAAATAAGTACATTACCACATGATTTGGCATATGGTAAGCATGTAAAAGTGTTAACACCATTAGAGCATCTCCAACCCCAAGTAACAAAATTAAGTAATCAAAACACTCATTTGATTATTGATCAAGTTTCGCAGTATCGGTATTGGAATCGGTATCGGACGATTCCTATGATTATCAGGATTGGCGGTATTAGCAATATCGACGGTTTCCGATCGAAGTATCGGATTTTTTTGGCATCGAAAGAAAATAATTATTATCAAATTATTAACATTTTAGAAAGTATATTTATAGTTTATACACTTAGGCATAATTTTAAGTATTTCCAGTTTGTTTCTTAGTTGTTTTAAAATTGAATGAAATAGTAGTCACCCTTGTCAATTGGTTTACATGTGATAGGTAAGATTTCTTCTTTTACATGCTTTTACAACCTTACTATGTTTTTGTACACTTGCCGATTGGTGATGCGATAAATAAGATTTCTTCTTTTACATGCTTTTACAACCTTACTATGTTTTTGTACACTTGCCGATTGGTGATGCGATAAATAAGATTTCTTCTTTTACATGCTTTTACAACCTTACTATGTTTTTGTACACTTGCTGATTGGTCTTTTTCGTAAAATTTTCTTTGCCGAATATACCGAAAAAGAGACCCCCAATGTCAGTATCGGTCACTATCGTGTATCGGTCTGTATTGGATCGAATCGAGACGTGTCTAACCGTATCGGTATCGGCCATATCAGATTGGTATTTAAGTTATGGTGGCAGGAACTTTAACGTGGTATGAGAGCAATCGAAATGTTATGGTGGCAGAAACTTAACATGGTATGAGTGTAGAATTGGAATAATGGGATAAATTTTATTCATCAAGAGACTACATATATATAGGAGAGGTTATCCCCTCTCTATTATTCTACCCGATGTGGGACTAAAGTTCATTACTAATACTAATACTAATACTTAACACCCTCTCTCAAGCTGGAGCATATATGTCAATCATGACCAGCTTGTTACCATAAATTGAACCCGATGACCCAAAAGAGACTTTATGAAGATATCGGCTATCTGATCACCGGTCATCACGTGATGAAACTTTATTAGCCCCTTTTGATACTCATCACGGACGAAGTGGATGTCAATTTTAATAAGCTTCGTACTTTCATGAAACATATGGTTGGTAGCAATATGGATAGCAGACTGGTTATCACACCACATATCTGCTGCTTTAGATCATGCTTCTTCTCCCAGTTCTTGTAGCAGATGTTTCAGATATAGCACCTCTGCTGTGCCATGAGCAATCGCTAGATATTCTGCTTCGGAACTTGATCGTGCGATCATATTCTGCTTCTTGCTCTTCCACGATACCAAGTTTCCGTCAATAAATACTGAGTAACCAGATGTAGATCGTCTATCCGTCAGGTTTGCACCCCAGTCAACATCGGTAAAACACTCAACATTTGTATGTCCCTGATTTTTCATGCAATTTTTTTCCATAATTCTGGACTAAATAGTACAGAATTCTGAGAATTGCCTTCTAATGTGGAACTCGTGGAGAAGACATAAATCTACTTGCGACACTGACGACAAATGAAATATCTGGACGAGTCATAACTGCCAAGTAGTTGAGTTTTCCAACTACTCGACGATATTGTTCCGGATTAGTCATCAGTATCCCTTCGTCGTGGAGTAACTTTTCTCCTGGGTCCATTGACGATGTTGCCCCCTTAGCTTGCATCATTTCCGCATTATTTAGTATATTTAGAACATACTTCCTCTGAGACATGACATTGTCTCTTTTCCCGTACGACTTCAACACCCAAGAAGTAATTCAACGATCTCATATCCTTGGTCTGAAATTGTTCTCCCAGAAACTTCTTCAGTCCTGCAATGCGATGACTGTCGTCTCCTGTGATCATAATGCCATCAACATAGACACCAAGTCGTATCCTTCCAGTCGATGTCTGTCGGTTAAATACTGAATGATTCTTCTTCGATTGACACATGCCAAACTGAGTGACAATATGTATAAATCGACCAAACCATGCACGAGGTGATTGTTTGAGACCATAAAGGGCCTTCCTCAGAAGACACTTTACCCTCCCTTGCAACGAACCTGGGAGGTTGCACCACTTACACTTCTTCATCAAGATCCTCGTGGAGAAAGGCATTCTTGATATCCAGTTGAAGTAATGGTCATTCATAGCGAACCGTTAAGGCCAAGAGTACGCGTACAAAGGTCATCCTAACAACTAGGGAGAATGTCTCAAAATAATTCTTACCATAAATCTGAGAATATCCTTTAGCCACCCGTGCCATCCGGTTTTACTTTGATCGTGAACACCCATTTGCAACCTAATGCCTGTTTATCAGACGACAAATCTACCAAGTCCCAAATATGGTTCTCCCGAAGCGCTTTCATCTACTCTTCCATAGTAACACGTCAACCGGGATGTTTGAGACCCTCCTCGGCAGAATTGAGAATCTGAATCCCATCAATAGTAGCTATCAAGGACTGAGTGTGGCTCGCAAGTCCTTTGTAGTTTTCGACATACAAGGGATGATCACGACAGGAACGACGAGGTCAAGCTGGAGGAACAGGCGGAGACGAATCAATGGAGCTAGAGGAGGATGATGGCTCTGTGACCGTAGACGGAGGCACCATTTGCGACACTCGTTCGGACGACGACGGTGCTGACTGAATCGATGTCTGCGGATCGTCGGACCGGGATACTGGCTCGGTAGGGGAGGGCACCCTTACGGGAGGATGTTGTGTTTGAATAGGAAACAACAAGAAATTATTTTCTGGGTAAACTTGGGGTACTGGACCTGTAGTTTGTGGAAGGGGAGGAAACTCGATTTCAACGAAGGTAACATTCCGAGAGAAAAAAAATCTCTTCAATGTAGGGGAAAAACAATGGTACCCTTTCTGATCTTTAGGATACCCAAGGAAAACAAATTGGATTGCCTTAGGATCTAATGTAGAATTGGAATAATGGGATGCATTTTATTGATCAGGAGACTACATATACATAGGAGAGGCTATCTCCTCTCTCTATTATTCTACCCAATGTGGGACTAAAGCTCATTACTAATACTAATACTTAGAGAGCAATCGAAATCTCCTCTGGCGCACATTTTAAACAGGTCTTATAAAGAGATGATACGCTACATGAATCCAATTCCCACCTCATACTCTCAGCCCATAACGGGCATTCGATCTGCAGGGACGTGTTAAACCCTCAATCATCATCATCATAAGTCTGAGGTTTTCTTGTAATGGCAAGGACTTTAACACATTAGACTTGGTCCCTCCACACTCTTTGTGGCTATCCTCCAAAAAGAAAATCCAACTTAAAGTTTGAACCTTATTTCTTAATAAGAAAGTTTTACACAAAGTTTCTCATCCTGGAGTGTGCTTGAGTACTTTCTCTATTGTTTTGCCTTTTAATTGTTTCTTTTTGTGCTTTGGTCCAGCTTATTAGTGTGATTGCCAGTTAATGTATCGATTGCTATGTTCATGTGAAATGTTGAATGTCTCCAGATGGAATCTGTCATCAGACACTGCTATGTTATGAACCCAAAGGAGTACTCTGAAGCCAGCAATGGGGGGGATGATGTATTTTATTGTGAATACGAGTATGATGTTCGATGGCACAGTTTCAAGAGAATTGCAGATATAGCCAATGATGATGATGTATGCATTTTCTGAAACTTTATTGGCCAGCTGTATTTATCTTTTAAAAAGATAAAGAGTTTTGGTATGTGGAAGGTTCCTTACTTTTTTTACTTCAATCTAGAATGACGAGGGAGCTGAGAACGACGAGGATTGGAAAATTTCTAAAGATTCTGGCTGTACAGACGAAGATTCAGAATGTGAAGAAGATACAGTGATTGATTCAACAGCCCACAAGTATTCAAATCATGAGTTGGCTGCGGTAAGTCTTTCTATCTTGTATAGTTGCTTGCAATGTTTATTGATGTTAAGTTGTTTGGGTAAATATTTTTCTTTCAGAACTCACGAAAGGGAAGGATATTTGGTATTCACAAAATAGGAACCAAGAAAATTCCAGAACATGTCAGGCGTCACAAACAGAGTGAGTTGGAAAAGGCAAAAGCAACATTGCTCTTGGCGACATTGCCTAAGTCACTGCCTTGCAGGAACAAGTATGTATTGCATATCGGCATAGTGCATGCTCATGGCTTTTTATTTTGTTTTTTATAAGTTATGGCATATGTTTCAGAGAAATGGAGGAGATATCTGCATTCATTAAAGGTGCTATCTGCGGCGATCATTGTTTTGGTCGCTGCCTTTATATCCATGGCGTTCCTGGAACTGGCAAGGCATGTGATATATTTCCAATAGGATCATGATATTTTATTTGTATTTTGATTTACCATAAACTGATTTGTGTTTTTGAGTTTGCTGCTCTTCAGCCTCCATTTGTGAAGTTTGTCAACTTATTTAATTGTGACCATTTTGTATAAAAATGCAGAGTATGAGTGTACTTTCTGTCATGAGGAATCTTAGGTCTGAAGTTGATGCTGGAAGTATGAGGCCTTATTGTTTCGTAGAGATCAATGGTTTGAAACTGGCTTCACCAGAGAATATCTACAAGGTAAAGTTATATTCTCTAACAGTCTTCATATACGACGATAGACTTTAAACTTAAACTATGACAGGTTATTTATGAAACTTTAACCGGACATAGAGTTGGATGGAAAAAGGCTCTTCACTTTCTAAATGAGCGATTTTCAGATGGCATAAAAGTAGGTGAGAATCAGCCGTGTGTTCTACTGATAGATGAGCTCGATCTTCTTCTAACAAGAAACCAATCGGTAAAAGAAGACAAAACTTACTCTATCATTCCTTGAAGATTTCCTTTACAGATGCTATGTCTCACCTACACGTTTGAAAGTTATTTGGATTATTTCTTCTTCAGGTGCTGTACAACATTCTTGATTGGCCCACCAAGCCCCACTCAAAACTAATTGTTATAGGTAGTAAATTGCTGCTATTCACAATTTCACTTACCTTTATGATACTAACTTTGGCACTCTTTCTCTGTTCCATTCCAAATTCTTTGTATTGATATTCAGGGATTGCAAACACAATGGATCTTCCAGAGAAGTTACTGCCGCGCATTTCAAGTCGAATGGGAATTCAAAGGTTATGTTTTGGACCTTACAATTATCATCAGCTAAAAGAAATCATATTAAGTCGTCTCAAAGGCATCGAGGCATTTGAGGAGCTAGCTATCGAATTTGCTTCAAGGAAGGTAGGTGCTGGTTTAGTATGTTATTGCTTCACCAATCATCATCTAATTAATGTATCATAGCTTCTTAGGATTTCCAATTTTGATTTTTTTTTATGCAACCATCTATTGATTGTTTGGATTAAGTTTGTCTGTAAGTTCTGCAAGGGGTTTGGCAAAGAAAAAATGGAGTTGCATAAGACAAATCATAATTTGTTGTTGTGGATTTAGATTGACATGTTAATCACAAAGGAGAACCATAACCTATCTTCTACCTATCTATGCATGTACAGTGTGGTCAAGGCAAGTCTTGCATGACCACCGACTGAAGCTGACTAAACCTGCTTGTTTGTTAGTGTTGCTCATCTCATATTTTACCCATCCTTCCTACCATTTTAATAATACAATAAGCATCATACTTGTATTTTACTCTCTCATCCAAATTTCTAAGACAACCATGCAATGGGTCATTTTTCTTGGTGGACCCTGTATCGATTATCTGTCCAACATGTATAACCAGATTGTCTTTTTGTTAATTGGACTCCACTACATGTTCTTCACTTTTGTAGGGTAAACCTGTTTCATATAATGACGCTTCCTCAATATGATTGCGAGCAGGTTGCGGCTATGTCTGGTGATGCCAGACGTGCCCTAGAAATATGTCGGCGTGCTGCAGAGATTGCAGATTATCGACTTAAGCAATCGCCACAGGCCTTGAAGTCACCACGCTCGTCTAGTTCCTCTACAGGTATATTTAGGTTCATCTGTAGAGTCAATTCCTGCAAGATAATCTAGGTGTAGTAGTTGTTAACCTATGTTAGCTAGGAGTCTATCGTTTGACTTGATCAAGATTAATGAGTCTGATAGTTAGTACTTTCTTTTTAATGAAATTGGTAGTCAGTTACTTTGAGCAACTTGTCTTTTGAGTTATGCTGCTCTTTTTAATTATTGTTTTACAAAATGATATATGATATTATCTTTAAAGATTTCTGTATCTAGGAAACTAACATGACATGCTGCAAACTTTTATTAGTAGTCTGGGAAATTATGATATATGATATTATCTTAAAGATTTCTGTATCTAGGAAACTAACATGACATGCTGCAAACTTTTCGTAGTAGTCCAGGAGTATATAGCTAAGTGGATGGCCTACTTTTGTGCTTGCTTTTCAGGAAAGTGTCTTGTTGGTATGGCCGACATTGAAGCTGCAATACAGGAAGTGTTTCAGTCTCCACATATACAAGTGAGTTCTTGAATGTCTCTTTTTCAGAGCAAGAGATTGCAATTCCAGGTTCCACAGCGAACTATGGGATTTGGAGTTGGACTAGTATGACTGCTTTAAAATCTTGATCATTCTTTCTATTGCCTCGTACACAGAAATCTTAGCGTGCTTTCTTACTACAGATAATGAGAACATGTTCAAGGCTGGGTAAAATTTTGTTGGTGGCTATGGTGCATGAACTCTACAAAAGTGGATTGGGAGAAATAACCTTTGAAAAGGTTGGTTTACATTTTAACAGATATATGTTGTGTCACAATCAGTATATCAATGCAAGATACAACAAATACTATTACGCTTCAGCTGTTATTTCTGGATAGTATTGACTATTTAAGTATCTATATGCTACTTGGGTGTAGATTTTGGGTTATAGTATCACTTTATGTTAGGCATCAAATACAATTATGCTAATTCATGCCACATGTGTCTTCCATTTGTAACTCTTGAATGGAGTTTGTTTATTGTTCATCAGTGTTTTAAAAGGTCCCCGCCTCGCAGCCTTAGATGTCTGCCTAGGTGTTTTAGATCCTCTTATCGTCTTGCCGCCTTAGGCAGCCGCTTCAACCCACCTTGACTTGAATGTGATATGATCCCTACTTTCTTTTGAATCTGGAATATAATCCAAGCCTAATAAAAGCTATGGATATCACTAAATATTTTAAAATATACTACAAAAGATGAGGTATAATAGTTTTTTCCTTTACCCTCTTTATTCCCTTCCTGTTTGTCTGCCCTAACACATCAAATATCATATTTATATTTCTGACTATGATGTCGATTACCAGATGGTAACATGCAAGACTCTCACAGTATCCCTCTCTTTATGTCTTGCTCACTTGTTTCCTCCTGCTCTATAGTGATCCTCTTAGCGATTGTTTCATGATTGAAAACTTAATGCAGTTGATGTTGAAGTCTTACATTTGTGTATGTATTATGCACAATGAGATTTGTATGGGATGCTTGTAATTTTTTTTAATAAAGCTTGTTGTTCATTTACCTCTGGCACTCCATTTGCAATGACATTGTTGTTTTGGTGGTTTAGATATCTACTTATCTGCTTCCTTTAGTCTCTAGAATGCATTTTCAGATTTTCTCCATGAGCAATATTCCTCCATTGAAGTTTAGCTTTTACTGGTTCTAATTACTCATTTACTCTATGACTTCTTTTGATTTACGAGATGGCTATTGCTCATTTTTCCTGTTACTATTTTGTTCATGAATGTAATACCACTTAAAATAAATGTTTATTGCCATCAAGTATTTTTCCTTATGAATGTACTACGTAGTGAATAGTGACTACTCTCTGAATTAAAAGATTCTTATAGTATACAATTGGTCTAATGCACCGATTTATGCTTCTAGTTTTTATAACTTTCGGGGCTTTCTTTATTCTTTTTCTTGCAGTTGGCAGCAACAGTTTTCTCTCTGTGCTCGAACAATAGGGAACCCTTACCTGGATGGGATAGCCTTCTGAAAGTTGGGTAAGTAGTTGAATACGTGTGTATAAATTCATATTGATCCTTTCTAGGGATTGAATTTCCCGAAAGTTACTTGTTGATCTTTTAATTAGAAGTAATCCATGTTTTAAATTGTTAATTGATAAGAGTTGAGCCTTTACGAAGAGTGACTGTTAATGTGGAAAACGAAAAAATGAGAAATGATGAGAATGCACACAACAAATGTATTGAAACTAAAGAATTAATATATATATATATATATATATATATATATATATATATATATAGCAAAGATCACGAATCGGCTATTTCAACCTTTCACAAGATAGTCCCGCTTTGTTATCTTTTGATACTCGCTTTGTTATCTTTTGATACTTATCCTAAAGAATTAGTATGCATTTGTATAATCATGAGAGTTATGTACGGTTGGCTTTGGTTGCTGAGCTTCTCACCTTTCACTTTATTGTAATGGGTAGAATGCCATGATCGATTGGATGTTTTCCTTTTTCTTTTCTATATGTGGCACACTGACACCAAATGGATGGATGTCTTTTACCTTTGCTTTTTAACATGCTTAGATGTGATTATTTTTAACTTGGAACTTTGTGGTCTTTATTGTTTGATAGCACTGATATCATTTTGCATGATGTTTCTTTCTTTTCTTTTCTTATCAAGAAATCTAAATAATTTTCACTAATATTATTCTACAGCTGCAAGCTTGGTGAATGCAGAGTCATTCTCTGCGAGGAAGGCGCAAAGCATAGATTGCAAAAATTGCAACTAAATTTCCCCAGGTTAATCAAAACATATAACGTAGCTCCTTCATTATTTTATTTTCTATTGTAGTAGTTAGTAACGAACTATAAAAAGGAAATTAACTCATTAGATGGTCTTTTGCTGGCTCGAATCATAGGGTATGTGACACCTTTCGCCAGATATAGCAGCCATGTCATCATTATCATCATCAAATACTTTTCCTGTTTGCAATATTCTGTAATGGTGGTGTCGTGAGTAGCAGAACAAAAGTTCAGAAGGCTTCCTTATAGAATGTAGCCATTCTAGCGACCCCATAAATTTGGAGTAAAGGCTCGTTGCGTTCAGAAATTCTAGTGAACGAATATATAGCTTGATAGAGATTCAAAGGTAGCTAGGAAGGAGCCAAACTCTAGGGAGATACCATGGATGGGAAAAGATACCTCTAGATCTATTCCTTCTTAAGTGGATGCTATTGATGATGAAAATGAGTTTCCTGGTGGTAGAAAGAACAAGTTGCATGTTCATAACAGTTGAGGAGTCTTTCTTTGAGAAGACGATAACTCTTCTGTGAGGACAAGGACCAGTGGTAGAATGGAGATACATTGGAGTGTTGCAGTGTTATCTATTCATAATCTTACTCATATATTGTTTCCTAGTTAAAGTGTCGAATTGAGGCTTTAGGTAGACTACATGTCTTTTAGAATGTGTCCTTTTTCTGAATGATAATGGGTTACATAGTTCTTTTACTTGTTTACTTGATACTAATTATTACCTGGTAACTTGCTTATTGTCTGTTGTAGGTCTAGCTTTCTAATTTAAGTTTTTCTTTTATTAGTGTTAGTAGTTACTTTTGGCACTGTCGTCTTAATGAATTGTCAGTTTCTTATCAAAATATTGCTGGCTTTTACTTTCTGATAATGATATGTTTAATTTTCTTTCCATATTTCAATTTCTATTTGATTGTTTATATTGGAAGAAAGATGGCTGCATGCTACTACATAATCCGATTAATCAGTGCATTAGCTGATTCTATTTTGAACGGACATGGATATGGCACAACACATACGGATATGGAGACACATGCACGACATTGATTTCACCGTGTTCTAGTTGCTTGGCGTGTCTGATAAGTGTCTGACACGACACCTTTCTGGAGTGTCTATGCTTGATCTGATTAAATGCTACAGCCTACAGGATCCCTGACTTTGTGCATAATTTAACTGCGAATCTTAACTGCGAGATATATTACTTGTGTATAAAGTTTTGTGTGGCAATTAAACCATAGGAACCACGTATAATCTGCTACTTTGGGAGAGAGATGATACCTACTGACGCCAAATAGATACAAGGCTCTGAGCTAATTAAGGTTTTGCTAAGGTTACCAGGTAGAAATTTCTTATAAATATTGAGGGAAACACTTCATGGATGAGGTTTAATTTTTCTAATTTGATGGAATAAAAACTTCACAGAATGCGTGGGCTGGGGATTGCAAAAGTTCTGAAAAAACGACTTCACAAAGATTTCTAGTATCCTAAATCATGGGTTTTTTTTCTTCTTTTTCTTTACCGAAGTTAAGCCATAGAAATTGATGCTTTCTGCTGGAGCAAAATCATTGTGATATTCATTCTTTTGCATTTTCCATTCAAGCTGAATTTCGGAAGGTTGCTCATGGCTGATATGAACTTGATCTGTGTGACTAATACGGTGTATGTCTACTTGCCATGGAGCAATGCTCTTTATTGCTGGTAAATGCCCGTGTCAGTAAATTGATAGCGATTTGGAGGGTTAAGTAGTAGTAAAGTTTTGGTCAGGTCTTCGGTCAAACCTCTCCAGTCCAGAGCTGACCCGTAGGTGTTGATCTGTTTGGATGGTGATAGGACAATTGTGATTACAATTGATCCTTTTGACTTCTTTTATAAATTGTCATGCCCCGCTTCCCAGAATACGACAAGCCGGGTACGTAACACATCTCCAGGCTACACAACATACAAATACTCCATTTTTCATACTCGTGATTGTCGCATGTAAGGTTCTAGGATAGGATTACCACATGTCACAATTTGTATAAATCACTGAATAATATTCTTGATAAATGATATTCTAAATCTATACATAGGAAATGGGCTATTCTACCCAATTACAACTTTTATCCCAATATACATATAACACCTTAATACCTTATTACATGATGAAAATAAATTCTGCTTCCAATTCAATCGTCTTCCGTTGCGACATATTGTTCTTGTCCTCCAGCTCCTTATCAAGGCACAACGGTAGCTTCCTTGAAGACGTTCTCTACAAAATCTAGTGAACAATATTAGGTCGTCAAACGACATGCAAACCCTCAGTCAAGGACGAAAAAAATAAAATAAAATGAGAATCTGTAAATGATTTGATTCTCGAACTTCATGATAGAAAATAGAATAGTAAATTCCTTTGATACAATTTAATTAAATAATGAAGTAGGATATTCCAGCTTTTATAACGTAATCTTGAATCAGGGTATTCCAACTCTTATTAAACCCTATTCTACTAGTGTCCAAATCACAAATCACAATTGCATTCACAATCACAAACAATTTTCCTATATGCAAATGCAATTTAGAGAACGCTTTTGGATCACCATCAACACCTATTGTCTCGGCAATATCCCATATATCCAGGATCAGGTAAATTTTTTGGCGGATGGTGCTTATATTCCAGTCCCCACAGGTATCGTGACATCATTGTATTACTATAATAACCATTGAATCATATTAAAATGTGATAAACACATGATATAAACAACTGTGGAATTTCTTTATTTCAGAGAATTCGGATCATGTGATAATAAAATCAATTGTCAAATATCATGAACTTTTCCAAGAATTCAGAACATAGATCAACATTGGACATATACAATTGTCGAATTTGATCTCTTTCAAAATTCGGATCCAATGAAAAATAAGTGAACTAAGCCTCACCTTGGTCATCGTATGGCCATACGTATGCTGGAACTATTAATCAACATTACTTTTTTAAATAATTAATATTGCTAAGAGTTCGACGGTGTGATCCAAATGTTCTCTTCCATCCAATACAATTCTATAAAATTACAATCATTCCTATCTAACAATCAAATTAAGTTGAATTATAGGTCCGATTCGTATCTCGTTTCGTGTGTCAATCGCCACGTTTTACGAGGATACAGTTCGGCAAGTAGTTTCGTCTTTAGCGGAAACATTAGATATCCAATCATGTGTCCGTTTTGTGTGCTCATGGCATTACGTTAAAACAATAATATTCCATTTGGTAGGACAATTTCGAAAACATGGAAGTTGTACCCCTTACCCTGGAATATAAAATATTGATATTTTGTTGCTCTTTTGTGCACGTGTAAGTGTGTCCTACGCGTCCTAAGATCTAAATTCTGGTCAAGTTTTTTAGAATTTGAACCTAAGTTGGATAACTTGTTAAATGGCTTGAAATAGAGAATAACCAATTATTCAAATTTTCTAAAAATGGTTATCTCTGAAATTTCTTGAAAATTTCGGCAGTCTCCTTTGTATTCTGGGCTCCGAATTTTTTTTACAATTAATATAAGGAACCGGAGCAACCCTTCGTAGAGTTTTTCTGGGTTCGCCGACCCCTTCGGTGGAGCAATTCTCAACACCGAAAAATCACACGCAGTTATATAAATATAAACCAATACCAAGAAAGAATAGAATCAATGCTTCTTACCTCGGCCAATTATACTTTAATGCTAGCAATCTATGATTTTGCTATACTTACTACAAAATCCACTAAACAAAGATTGTTAGAGTACCATAATTTGTAATAAAATGAATAATCAAGAAATTAATACAATCAACCAATATCTTTATTTCCAAACACGAATTTATCCAAGTAACCCATTTGTAAGATATTGATCATTCTAAAATATAGAATGAAATTCTTCCTTAATAGAAAATATTTTATTTAAGGATTTATTGAAATCTCAACCCTCGATACTGAATCTATCCAACTTTCTAATATGACTCTATTAATAAAAATTAAAATTAACTTAGGACTTGCAATCGGAGTTCGATATGGTTGATATCATACTTTGAAAACTAGTAAGACAAAATAGTTGGTCATTTCATGAGTACTAACCAATAGTCACCTTATGATTGCTATAAACTTTTATTGCACTCCATCTAAGGTCATGGTATAGAATTTAGTTAACTAAGATAAATTATTATAGATCAAATAACAAATTTGAACCATCTTCAGTTAATTATAAATCGTAGGAACCTTGAATTATACATGCATCTTAGTCTATAATACGTCCTTGACATGTCAAACACATATCAAAGGATATTATATGGATGCTCCAAGATACACTAATATAGGCCAACATATATAATTCGAACAAAATCTATTACAATCTACCTCATATTCGAATTCCAACTTAGGGTATTATTAGCATATATGATATACTTAGTCACCTCATTATTCTTATTTATATCCATAAGAACACTTTATTTGATCTAAAATAAAATTCGGGGAACATGATATATATACATACCAAACTTTAAAATGATTAAAATTACCAAAACAACTAGCTTTGGTAAAACCTAGCATAATTTCCTATATATGTCATATACACAAGACCTTATATATATGTGTGTCCAAGTATTAACTCTCTCTCTCTCTCTCTCTCTATATATATATATATATATATATATATATATATATATATATAAAATTAAATTACATAGAACATAAGTTCGATTATATATATATATATATATATATATATATATATATATAATCATCACGATATTTCGATACCACTTAATACCAAAATATATGTATTGTGTCCGAGTTCGGTGTCGTACTCAAAATACCACCAATGTGGGTAGCCTTATTTTACTTCCAAGTATAACAATTTCAACTAGTCTGAATCGTTTACGACCCGCGTGCCCAAACTGTCATTCCTAGCAAACCGTATCCATGTGTTCAAACCAAATTTGATTTTCGAGTGTCCGTACTATAACTCTATGGTATAAGATATATATACATATATAAATTAGACCTAAGTCTTATACTAAAATACTAAAATACATGAGTATCAGATTAAATCCTATATTAGAATTATATGAATTGATTTGATCATAACGTTCCTAACAAATATGAAAGAAATTTTGGAGAATACAATAACCATTGAAATAAAGAGAGGGAGAGGGCTTGCCTTGTTCTTGAACAACCTAGAATTTCTCTTTCCCAAATCCTCCAATTGATCCTTGGTTCTTCCTATTTCAGAAATTTAAAACTTAAATTTCTGACCTAAATCTAGAAATTAAAGAAAATTTTGGAAGAAAATGGTTATACCTAGGGTTAAGAAAATGGAGGAGGAGGAGGTTGGAAGTCGTCAGAGGTTATCACCGGAGGAGGAGGGAGGAGCCGGAGGGAGGCTGGCGACATCGGGTGCCGAGGGCGAGCGCAGCCGCCGCAGCGGCAGCAGAGCAACAACCGCAACAGAAGTAACAGCGGCAGTCGCTAGCGGCAGTCGCAGCTAAAGCAGTAGCGGCATCAGCAGTAGTTGTAGAAGTAGAGTGGGAGAAGAGGGAAGAGGTGAGGAAGAAAAGATGAAGAAGAGGAGGGTTGATGCTGGTGATGGTGAGGGTGTATAAGTAGATATGTTAGGTTGTTTTGGAAATGGAAAATAGAGGAGAAGTGAACATGT
The DNA here is from genome assembly GCA_036927795.1 of Iris macrosiphon. NCBI lineage: Eukaryota > Viridiplantae > Streptophyta > Magnoliopsida > Asparagales > Iridaceae > Iris > Iris macrosiphon. Next base: position 200,196,492 of record JAYESA010000008.1, read on the forward strand.
GTACTTAGAAACTTGAAATAGAAGGAGATGAGTCCAGCACATATGCTGACTCTTGAGGGAAAGTACGGGAGAGAGGAGGTGGTTGCCTCTCTCCTGATCCAATGGGTGTATATTTTTTTTAACCACTTTCCTACTCTAATATTTGAAAGTTTGCAACAAGACCAAATTTGCATATACACTTGTACATATATCTTGAAATTGCAAAAAATTACCTAGAGAATTAAATGAAAATGATTTAAAAGAAAATTTCTTCATAGAAGGAAGAATATCCGCATAAAATCTAAAATGTATTTATTTTAAATTAGAATAAAAATAATATCAAATTACAGTATATTAAGATAATGGCTATGACATAAATCTTCTACTAGGAATGTTCACTAGTAGTGAAAATTTGATCAGGTCTTTTGTCAAACGTTCTTTACTCAGGACTCCAGAGCTGACCCATAGATGTCGATCTGTTTGGATGGGGACAGGACAATTGTGATTACAATTGATCCTTTTGATTTTTTATATATCTCTACTAGGAGTCTTCACTTTCATCTAGCATTACACTTCAAATCTAGAAAGCAATTTCCTAAACTTGTGAATTTCTTTGGCATTTGGAGGAAACAAATACAACATGATCCTCTGTATCTTTTCTCCTTAAAACTTACAGTAATTATGAGATGCCTTTTCCAATTGGTGTCCGAGCATACTCATGATATACACTATTCCCAGCTAACGTCTACTCGAGCGATTCAATATTTCACCATTTAACTTACAAATGCGATATATGTAGCTTACAAGTTAATGCTATCTAATTTATGTAAGTTCTGAAGATTGGAAGGCACATTAGGCCAATTCAGATCAGTGATTTTATATGCTTGGCACCTTGAAATAGCATTCTGTACTGACCACTACATATTTTTTGTATGGCAGCGATGATGTTGGTTTTGCATTGAAGGATTGTCCAGAACTCCCTTGGTTATCCAAGTATCTATGATCTCATTGAAGGATCCTCCAAATCCCATGTTTATCTAAGTAATCTATGATTGCAGGCTGGTGGTCTGTATTTCTTGAGTTCCATTTTCGCTTGTGTTCCCTGACAGTGGTAATTAATCTCTTATCATTATTGTCATCAAAGTGGAGCTGGATGTTATGCCAATTAGTTTATCATCATATATTTGTTCTACACATTACCGACAATCTTTTGATTTGATTTGAGATGACTATACTGTATTTAGGATTCATTGTCATGAAACTTTGGTGGCTTATTCCACTCAAAAGGAACTGAAGCTCTGGGAAGTGATTTCATGCAGCAAAGAGCCGAAGAAATTTCAAGCTGACATGCAACTATTTACTGATCGATGGGTTTCCTACTTGTAGTTTCTTTTTCATAATTGAAAAGCAAGCCATAAATTTGATTTCAAGGCTTTCTTTTATTGTTGTTGTACTTTATATATATATTGGTTCTACTTGTAATCCAAAAAGGACAGCATTTGTCCAGTTATAAATGCTAAATGGAATTATTATTTAAGCCTGTAACATTTCATACCAAAATCTAAGGGGCACGATAATTTCTGTTAGTGTTTTTGAAATGTTTTTAAAGAAAAGATTGTTGTAACTAGCTAACTTTTCAACCAAAGTCCAAGAACTAATAAAATGCTTGAAGAACGGAGAAGTAAAGCAAGGGAGATACATAGACTTGTAAAAACTATCAAGGAATCAAACGATTCAAACCCATGAGCTTATACCATGAAATTCTGGAAGTGATTTGAGTAAAGGTTACTATAACTTCAATGAATAGTTTAGCTTTATGCTAAGAAGATCTGCTGTGCAAGGTTACTATGAATGTTGATGGAAGAAGTTTGATAGAAGTCCTTTATATATGGTTTTTATTGGCTTAGAAAAACTTTTATTATTCAGTACCTAGGGGAACTATTTGGTTCATTTTTTAGAAGAACATTTATAATAGTTATTTTCAGATTATAGGAGACATGCATGATAGAATTATAAGTACTATGCTGACAATTGAAACTTGGAAGAGAGATGTAACTGTTTTTTTTTTATCATTTTTTGCTTACTTCTGGTATCAACATTAAGTCCCTCTCTCTTTGTGTTGGTTATAGATAAAATTATTACGTATATTCGTAATTTATGATTTCCGTTTATGATATTATGTTATATATAACATATATATTCTTTTATTCTGTTATCTATATTTATAAATATTTTATTTATTATCTCTATATATCTATATAGCATATATAGCATGAATTTTGATCGGCTCTCTTCTCTCTCTATATGTATCAATGATATCATGCATATTCGGTATTAAAGATTTAGATCAATTTCATAATTGTATAATAGATCATACCAAATAGATATAAGTAAATTTAATTTTTATAAGTTTTTGTAAATCTTTTATTCTATTTTAAGTTTTATAAATATATTATTCTATGTCAATCTTTACATATATTAGTAATGTGCACGTGCATTGCACGTAAAAAAAATATTGAAAAAAAATTCAATATGAATTTATTATAAAAAATGTCATTCCTAGAAATTGAACTCAAGCAATCAAGGAAAATACCTCCCACCTTAAGCACTTGAGTTAGAGTTATTTAGTTATAAATATATTATACTAGGTAGTTAAATGTTTGGTTATATTTTTTTAAATAATTAGTGGAGTATTAAGTAGTTGTTAGTTATCTTCTTATTAATTTTTTTAATTCATTTAATGATGATATACACACGACTTAGATGGCTCATTTTGAGCCGTTTTTAAGCCGCATTATACATACTAGTAAATTCACTTGCGTTGCACGTAAAACAATTTTTCTTCTTCTGATATTAATGTAAAATTGTTTAAATATTTAAATATATTTGAATTAAGATTTGTTTTATATATGTTTATATTTAATTAAAATTTGGTATATATTTGATTATATTTTAATTATAATTTGTTATGGATATATTTCTATTTTTCATAAAGAGTCCTGAAAACGGCTATTCGTCTAATCGTATATCCTTACGTAATTAAAATAAATAAATAAAATTAATAAATTTAACTAATTGTTTAACTATTTAATATTATCTAATTATAAACAAACACCGCTTCTAACTCTTGTGGTTAAATGTGAAGTATTGTCCCTGGTTAGTTGGGTTTGAATCCCTAGAGTATTATTTAAACAAATTTAATTTTTTTTTTCCAACAATTTTACGTAATATTAAAATTTTAAAATAATTAATTGATGACATACATATTTAGACGGCTCAAATTTAAGCCGTTTCCTAACCCCCTTATATATATATATATATGGGAGGGGATATTGCATCAAGAGTTATTGCAACAATTATTGCACCAAGCAATCTCAGCCACACATTTTTTTGAAATGTGTGGTTATAAAGCATGCTGATGTGACACCTACCTTATGAGATGATTTATAACCACATGATTGAAATAAATGTGTGGTTGAGATTGTTTGGTATAATAATTGTTGTAATAATTTGGTACAATATCCCACCCCTATATATATATATATATATATATATATATATATATATATATATATATATATATATATATATGTATATGTAAACCCCCAGATTTTTCAGAATTTTAAAAATAAATTTTCAGAATTTTTCTAGATTTTTCTGTGAATTTTAAATAATTAAATAAATGTTCTTCTGAATTAAATATTTTTATGTAATAAAAATAAATATTAAAATATTATGAAAATAATATTTTTAGGTGTAAAATAATTAATTAGGCATACAACATTTTTTTTGGAATTTATTGGATCCCAGAATTAGTTTTAAAGACCTAAAAAATTAATATTTTTATTAAACCCAAAATAAACCAACCGGTTTATTAAACCGAACCGGTTCAAAACCTTAAACCCAATTGAACCAACCCTGAACCCTAGCGGGTCGGGTCGGGTCTTAACTCAACCCGACCCGAACCCGATAACCCGCTAACCCCAATCCCCTCTGCACAGTGTCGAATCCCAACCGCCGACCGTTGCCGCGACCCTCCGGCGACCCAGCCGCCGCGACCCCTCGGTTCGCCTCCCCAACGCCGGCTGCCTCTTCCTTTCCACCTCCTCGCAACAGCCGCCGGATCCCCTCCCCGACCTCCCCTATAAAACCCGTACCCCGACTCCGCCTCCACCGTCAACCACCTCCACCATCGTCCTCGGGCCACCCGAGCCTCCAGTGAAGACCCTCCGTCCTCCGCCAGAGCCCCGGCGACGCCTCCGCCCCCTTCTCCGCCGACCAGAGCCGCAGCCACGCCGAGCACAGCCGTGCCCCGCCGCCGTGCGTCATCGCGCCGTCCTGTCTGAAATAGTGTACCTCAGTGAGGTACATGTCTTGTCGCTCTCATAACTTTCTGTACGTAGATCCATATTTCGTTCTATCTGCTGTGACGTGTAGACTGCGTGACCCTCTCGAAACCCGTACAAATAGTCTGGGGTATCGCATCCTGTGGCGATCGTAAACCGCGACGCAAAATCAGGAAAATAAACCCCCAATTCTGAAAATTCAGAATTCGTCCCGAACTCCCCAGTTCGCGACCGTTTTGTGACCAACCTGTTAATTATTTCTAAAATCCACCTGAACAATTATTTAGACCATATGACCAAGTTTTTAACCCTATTTTTAGTGTAATTTATTGAGCTGTAGTTTGTATTTAATTTGAGGGTAAAAATGACCGAAATATTGGTTATTTAAATATCCTGATTTTCCCGGAACTAGGTGCGCCCTGCTAAACGGGACGACTTGGTCGTGTGCGGACTTCACCGAAAGATGCGCGCCATTAATACGGACGTGTGGGATTTCGCGAAAGTTGATTTGGATGTACGTGCACACCGGAATCAACGCGTATCCGTCGACAACGCCCTATATCGGTCCTGTTCTGAAACTCGTTGTAATTTCGTGTACGCTCGTCGTATCGAAACGAAACTTGCGCCATCGGACTCGTAGCATTTTTCTGGTCCTGTGACCCAAGTTTGGTTCGATTATGAGAACGTTGACAAAATCTCGTATCGTGGGCCCCACGGCTCTACTTGACGGGCAATTTTGTGATCGGCTCATCGGAATCCAGTTCTGAACATTCCGTTGGGTTCGTATCGTTGTTCTGGACTTGTAGACACTAAGTTTGATGAATTTGAAGAACATTGTCGATGGCACATTTTTCGTTGCGAAGCGGGCCACATGTGGACCCTACTTTGACCAGAAACTGTCACTTTTGCCCCTGTGTTCAAATTGGACTTATGGACGGGCAATTCTAGCTATTTGATATCTTTTGAACATGATGGTAGCGTTTATTTCAGCAACCGGAGGAGTACCTGCAAATCTCGCTGATACCAGAGCAGCAGTTGGAGTCAGAACCCCAAGCAAGCGTACCTTGCCATACTTGCAGTAAATTGCTTTATGTTATTCCCTTGATTTAATCATATGATATATATGTTCAACCTAGGACCGTGTGACATTACTTAACGTCCGAATAATAGTCGGGTGTCAACGCCGTACTCGGAGTTGTGTAACGTCACATAGACATGGATATCGAGACCCTATACATTTTTCGTGCTTGCATCATCAAGTACGTCATACCACAGGACACCTGACACTATTCATGAGACAGAATCTTCCTGAGATATTCATGATGATTCTGTATAGGTTACATGATTCGTGACATAGATATTGCATGTGCTTAGCTATCATTATGACTTGTTGCATCAGTTAGAGGTCATGATCCTGCGTGACATGGACATGAGACGTCGTGGACATAAGACGTGTGATTACATTGGGTGGGAAGAGTATTACCATATCAAAGGCTGATTATATTATATATATATTGTTATCTGGAGGTGTCTTAGACTCTGACACAGAGCTTTGACACATGTACTGGCCCTTCGAGAAAATGCTGCTATGGGTTTTCCAAATACAGAGCCTATAGTATTCTCAGCCTGAGTATGATTAATGCTCTCATATTGCATATCACTTAGCTGGTTATATAGTTTACCCTATTGATTCATTTATTATTGCACTACATTTATTTTGGCTTGAGTTATTCTTGTATGTTGATATGTCCCCTGAGGACCTGGATCCGGATTATGTCCCCAGGTATAGCAGAGGAGTTCTATCCCGAGGTATATGGAGCAGGAGCAGACATCGGAGATGAACCGATCCCCGAGGACGAGGTGATCGCAGAGGATTTTTCTTGAGTATTGCTTAATCTATACTTAGTATATGTTATTGTTAGACTCTTTCATTTCTAGTCTGTTGAACCATTGTATCAAACTCATTATCGGGTTGTTCCCCGATTTACTTTATTGAGACTTGATGATAATTATATTTTATTTTGCTGATATTGATGTATTCATTTCTGTGGATGAGATTAGTACCATTGTCCATATTGTTGTTTTACAGCTTAAGTACACCCTGATGGGTCCATTAAATTAGGTTTTCCCATCGGTGTGTGCTGCTGGCCATTGCCACGTGTCTAGTCCCTCGATATTTTGGGATTGGAACGTGACATAGTTTTTGTGGTGGCCCATGCAGGTCAACGACTAAATTGCTTCAGTTTTAACTTAGGGACCGAGCAAGCCTGCAATAAGAATATGATAACTTATAGGATCTCATCCACTTGATTGAATCGTTCTTGATCTCTCTATCGGATTCGAATTAAAATCTTGATATGCATCCTGCCTTGATTCCCCTGTGCGCCTCTTATAGTTTATTTTGGATGCAGAGTAATGAATCCACCAGCAAGGGACGAAACTCATGCAAGAACACCAATGGGTGCTGTAGCCACCTACGGAGAAGATGAAGTGACGCCATTGAGTGGAGATCCCTCCATTCACCGAAGCAGTTAAGCAAATCAGCATGCTACAAGAATCCAGCAAGATGACATTCCGCCACAGTTTACTCCACCAATGCCCGTATTCCCACAAGGGCAGGCTATGGACGGGCATCAGATATTATAAATGATCTACGCAATGATGCAAGCTCAACAGCAGATTCAACAAGAGTCTATGCGGAACAGCCTAGTAATCGCACTGGAGCAGGCAAATCTACCAGCACGACGACCATCGACGGGATCTATCACCGATTTTCGCCAGCTGAAGCCTCGTACCTTTTCTGGCAAGGAGGAGCCCACTAAAGTTCATGAGTGGCTTACTAACACTCAACATCAATTAGAAGCAGCTGAGCTTCCAAGGGAACGTTGGATGACTGCCGTCCGAATACAATTGACGGACAATGCACATCACTGGTGGCTATCTGAGGAGAGACGGCTCGGACCAGACCGAGTCACTTGGGAAGAGTTCTCTAGACTTTTCCAGGAGATGTACATTCCATCTATTGCTCGATCAGAACTTCGAGAAAAGTTTAATCGCCTCACTCAAGACAGTATGACAGTGGAAGAGTACAATACGGAGTTCATTCGTCTGAGTCGCTTCGCCCCTTCCCTGATCCCGACAGAAGAGGAGAAGGCTGAAAAGTTCTTCGATGGACTAAACTTTGAGCTACAGAGAATGATCGGATTCGTTGCACCTACTTCATACACAGACGTCATTGCTGTAGCTCGACGTATGGAGCATGTCACCAGGAGAGAGTCCAGCCTTAAGCGGCCAATCACATAAGCACTAGCCAGAGCACCACAAGGAGAAGCTGTAAAGAGACCTCACCTACACCAACCGCAGAGAGCATCTACACCACTAGCATTAATCCTACCTTCTTGCCACTACTGTGGCAAGGCAGGCCATCTTGCCAAGGAATGCCGACGTAGATTGGGATTATGTTTAGCTTGCGGATCCAGACAACATTCAGTGTGGGAATGCCCTGAGTGTCGAGAAGGAGCACCGATGGTTAACCAACAAGCTCTACCAGCACCAGGAGATATCAACCAAGGCCACCCTTGGCCCCACGAGCAGCACTTTTTCAGCAAGATGGCACCACCGCAAGGACGCGGACAAGCTTTTGCGATGACAATGGAGGATGCGCAGACTCGTGGACTAGCAAATGCGCGTACATTTTTAATAGTTATCTATTTCTAGTAATGCCTTAGCACGTGCCTGTTAGTTCATTTTTTAGCCTCAAAACTAGTATTTTTGAACTTATTAATAATTGATAACCTAGTTTTTTTTCTAAACTATAGTTTTTCTTGCTCTATCCAGATTTCCTTCACTCTTGAATTACCTACTTTTCATTGTCTAGGAAAATACCTTATTCCTTCCCTAGGTGTTTTGCTTAACACTCAACATTTGATTTCTTCTTGGTCAAGATTATTTGTTTGTGTGTCGTGCTTCAAACATATTTTACAACCGTGTCATTTCTTCTGACCGGTTATGTTTCGTTATTCTTTGATTGCGAGGATGCAATCCTCTTAAGGGGGTAGATTTTAAACCCCCAGATTTTTCAGAATTTTAAAAATAAATTTTTGAAATTTTTCTGTAATTTTCTGTGAATTTTAAATAATTAAATAAATATTCTTCTGAATTAAATATTTTTATGTAATAAAAATAAATATTAAAATATTATAAAAATAATATTTTTGGGTGTAAAATAATTAATTAGGCATACAACAAATTTTTTGAAATTTATTGGATCCCAGAATTAGTTTTAAAGAACTAAGAACTTAATATTTTTATTAAACCCAAAATAAACCAACCGGTTTATTAAACCGAACCGGTTCAAAACCTTAAACCCAATTGAATCAACCCTGAACCCTAGCGGGTCGGGTCGGGTCTGAACTCAACCCGACCCGAACCCGATAACCCACTAACCCCAATCCCCTCTGCACAGTGTCGAATCCCAACCGTCGACCGTTGCCGCGACCCTCCGGCGACCCAGCCGCCGCGATCCCTCGGTTCGCCTCCCAAACGTCGGCCGCCTCTTCCTTTCCACCTCCTCGCAACAGCCTCCGGATCCCTCCCCGACCTCCCCTATAAAACCCGTACCCCGACTCCGCCTCCACCGTCAACCACCTCCACCATCGCCCTCCGGCCACCCGAGCCTCCAGTGAAGACCCTCCGTCCTCCGCCAGAGCCCCGGCGACACCTCCGCAGCCTTCTCCGCCGACTAGAGCCGCAGCCACGCCGAGCACAGCCGTGCCCCGTCGCCGTGCGTCATCGCGCCGTCCTGTCTGAAACAGTGTACCTCAGTGAGGTACATGCCTTGTCGCTCTCATAACTTCCTGTACGTAGATCCATATTTCGTTATGTCTACTGTGACGCGTAGACTGTGTGACCCTCTCGAAACCCGTACAAATAGTCCGGGGTATCGCATCCTGTGGCGATCGCAAACCGCGACGCAAAATCAGGGAAATAAACCCCCAATTCTAAAAATTCAGAATTCGTCCCGAACTCCCTAGTTCGCGACCGTTTTGCGACCAACCTGTTAATTATTTCTAAAATCCACCTGAATAATTATTTATACCATATGACCAAGTTTTAAACCCTATTTTTAGTGTAATTTATTGAGCTGTAGTTTGTATTTAATTTGAGGGTGAAAATGACCGAAATATTGGTTATTTAAATACCCTGATTTTCCCAAAACTGGGTGCGCCCCGCTAAACGGGACGACTTGGTCGTGTGCGGACTTCACCGAAAGGTGCGCGCCGTTAATGCGGACGTGTGGGATTTTGCGGAAGTTGATTTGGATGTGCGTGCACACCGGAATCAACGCGTATCCGTCGACAACGTCCCGTATCGGCCATGTTCTGAAACTTGTTGTAACTTCGTGTATGCTCGTCGTATCGAAACAAAACTTGTGCCATCGTACTCGTAGCATTTTTCTGGTCCTGTGACCCAAGTTTGGTTCGATTCTGAGAACGTTGACAAAATCTCGTATCGTGGGCCCCACGGCTCCACTTTACGGACGATTTTGTGATCGGCTCATCGGAATCCAGTTCTGGATATTCCGTTGGGTTTGTATTATCGTTCTGGACTTGTAGACACTAAGTTTGACAAATTTGGAGAATATTATTTCTGGCATGTTTCTCGGTGCGAAGAGGGCCACATGTGGACCCTACTTTGACCAGAAACTGTCACTTTTGCCCCTGAGTTCAAATTGGACTTATAGACAGGCAATTCTAACTATTTGATATCTTCTGAACATGATGGTAGCATTTATTTCAGCAACCGGATGAGTGCCTGCAAATCCCGCTGATACCAGAGCAGCAGTTGGAGTCAGAATTCCAGACAAGTGTACATTGCCATACTTGCAGTAAATTGCTTTATGTTATTCCCTTGATTTAATCATATGATATATATGTTCAACCTAGGACCGTGTGACATTACTTAACGTCCGAATAATAGTCGGGTGTCAACGCCGTACGTGGAGTTGTGTAACGTCACCTAGACATGTATATCGAGACCCTATACATTTTTCGTGCTTGCATCATCAAGTACGTCATACCACAGGACACCTGACACTATTCATGAGATAGAATCTTCCTGAGATATTCATGGTGATTCTGTATAGGTTACATGATTAGTGACATAGATATTGCATGTGCTTAGCTATCTTTATGACTTGTTGCATCAGTTAGAGGTCATGATCCAGCGTGACATGGACATGAGACATCGTGGACATGAGACATGTGATTACATTGGGTGAGGAGAGTATTACCATATCAAAGGCTGATTATATTATATATATATATTGTTATCTGGAGGTGTCTTAGACTCTGACACAGAGCTTTGACATATGTACTGGCCCTTCGAGAAAATGCTGCTATGGGTTTTCCCGACACAGAGCCTATAGTAGTCTCAGCCTGAGTATGATTAATGCTCTCATATTGCATATTACTTAGCTGGTTATATAGTTTACCCTATTGATTCATTTATTATTACACTGCATTTATTTTGGCTTGAGTTATTCTTGTACCTTGCTATGTCCCCTGAGGACCTGGTGTAAGCCCCTGATTTTTCAAAAAATATTAAATTGGGATTTTTCACAATTTTCTGGAATTTTCTGGGAAGTTTCTGTAATTAAAATCAGGATTTTAAATTATTAAATAATTTTTAAATGTCAATAAATAATAATAAAATATCATGGAAATAATATTTTTTGGTGTAAAATGAAAAACTGGACTTAGGATAATTTTTCTGGAATTTATTGGGCCCCGGACCTAATTTAAAACACCTAAAAACTATTTATTTATTAATTAATTAATTAATTAATTATTATTATTATTATTATTATTATTTTCTGTTTAATTTCTGGCCCATTTCTAAAGCCCGGCCCACTTGGCCTGACCCGCGGCCGGCCAACCGGCCCAGCCCGTACAACCTAGCGGGTCAGGTCGGGTCGGTCAAACCCGACCCGCCGCCCGCCTAACCCAGCCTCCCCACGACCATCGTCCCCAGTCACCGGCGCCCGCGTTTTCCGCCGCCTCCGGCGGCCAGCCCCACGTCGACCCCCTCTTCCGCTCCGCCCCGCCTTCCCCGCCACATAGCTGTCACGCCCCGGTCCTTGTCACGCCCCAGTCCCAAAATGACGAGGGACTGAGCACGTGAGCAATGGCCAGCAGCACGCACTGATGGACAACCCAATTTAATGGATCCATCAGGGCATGCTTAAGCTGTAGTCTAGCAGTACTAGGTACAAGTCTCAGGTATTACTAATCTCATCCACAGAATAACACAGATTAATTGCCAGAAATAATGCAATGGAAATAAATATGCAATATCAAATAAGGTTATCTCGGGAAACAAATCCGAGAATTATTCTGTTACAATTAAGAAAAGACAGGAATTAAAATGCTGGAAAATGTAAATACTGAGTAGTTGAAGCCGGCGCTCAAGAGAAGTCTTCGGCCACTATCTCGTCCTCTGTTCCTGGTTCTGTTCCGAGGAGTGCTCCGGTACCGTATACTTCTGGGTAGTTCTCTTCAGCTGTACCTGGGGACATCATCCATTCCAGGTCCTCAGGGGACATAGCAAGGTACAAAAAACTCAAGCCAAATGAATATCAGTGCAGCAATAAGATAATCAACAGGGTAAACTAAGTAACCAACTATGTGATATGCAATATGAGAGCAGCACTAGATCTCAGGCTGAAGCCACTACAAGCTCTGTGTCGGGGAGCCGGTAGCGGCAATAACTATGAATTTCACTATGATATAAACTATGTTATATATATAATATCAGCCTGTAGTCTGTGTGTCTCTCCCCATCCAATGTAATCATGCAAGCCATGACCATAACGTCTCATGTCCATGTCAGCGGGATTATAACTAATGCAGCAAGTCTGGTAGCTATGAATCAAAATGTCTAAGAATGTAAAGTCTATGTCCTATAACATGCATCCTATACAGAATCACCTTGAATGTCTCAGGAAGACTCTGTCTCATGAAATAGTGTCAAGTGTCCTGGGTTCTGGTGTACTTGATAGGACAAGTACGAGAATTATCGGGTCTCGATATCCATGTCTATGTGACGTTACACAACCCCGCGTACGGAGTTGACACCCGACTGTGATCGGACACTAAGTACGTCACACGTCTCCTAGGTTAAGCAGTTAAAACATGTTTATATTTAATTCACCAGAAATCAAGTAAAGTACTATGTCAAAAATTACTGAGATTTGGCAGGCTTTATTTGTCCATTATTGCATGATTAAGTCCAGAAAATAATTAGCAAGCTGCAGGGTTTGGCAAGGTACACTTGCCTGTGGTTCCGGTTCGGGTTGCAGTTCTGACCTCGGCGGAAATTGCAGGCGGTAGTCCGGTTGCTGAAACAAACATCACCATCAGATCCAGAAAATATCAATCAGCTAGAAACGCCTGTTCTTGGGTCCAATTTGGAGACAAGGGCAGAAACGGCAGTTTCGGGCCAAAACGGGGTCCACCGGTGGGCCCGCTTTGCACCGAAAAATACGTCAGGGTCAAAGGTCTCCAAATTCACCAAACTTAGTGTCAACAGGTCAGAAACGCTGATACGAACCCAACGGAACTTCCAGAATTGGATTCCGATGAGCCGTTCACAAAATCGCCCGTCGAGCGGGGCCTGTGGGGCCCACGACACGCGATTTCGTCAACGTTCTTAGAATCGAACCAAACTTGACCCACAGGACCAGCGTATTGCTACGAGTCCGATGGCGCAAGTTTCGTCTCGATCCGACGTGTGTACACAAAGTTAGGTCGAATTACAGAAAAGATGAATACGGGGCGATGTCCGCGGATACGCGTTGATTCCGGTGTGCACGCACACCCAAATCAGCTTCCGCGAACTCTCACACGTCCGTATCGACGAGGCGCACGTATCTGTGAAGACCGCACGCGACCAAGTCGTCCCGTTTGGCGGGGCGGACTCGGTTCCGGGGTGAAACAGGGTCTGGTTTTTCCTGTTTTTGGATCGCGGTGTGCGATCACCACAGGACGCGATGCCCCGAACGGTTTGTCCGGACACCGAGAGGGTCATACAGGCTTCGCAACGCAATTTGCGGAATCGAAAACGGAGCTACGGATAAAAAGTTACACGCACCTGAAGGGGACCCAAAAAACCGGGGGCGAATCGTGTCCGACACGACACAGTGTCCTGTGTCCGACACGAAAAAGGAATTAGGGTTAGGGTTTAGGGCTCCGGCGGCACGCGGCGGAGGGAGCCTGCTGGACTGCGGCGGAGGGCCGGGGCAGCTCGGCGAGGGGCGCGGCGCTCGAGCGGAGGCGGCGGCGGCGAGCACGGCGGCCGGAGGCGCGGGGAGCAGCTGCCCTAGCTGCTGCTGCCGCTGCTGTCGAGCGACCGTCGCCGGAGACGAAGGGGAGGGGAGGAGAAGGAGGGGGCTGGGCGCGGTCCGGTGGCGTCGGCGGAGAGGGCGGCGCGGTGGTGGAGGCCTGAGCGGGTGGTGGCGGTGGCGGTTCGGGGAGCTGGAGACGGCGGAGGGGGAGATATAAATAGGGCGGGGCGGAGCTGCGGCAGGCCGAGAAAGGCGGGGTCGTGGCCGACGTGGCGGGGTGCGCGGAGGGGAGGCCGGTGGATGCGGCGGGCGGCCCGGACGGAGCGGCGCCTGACTCGGGCAGCCGAGGGTTCGTGGGGAGTGGGGGTCAGCCGGGTCGGGTCGGGTTCGGGTCTGGCCGACCCGCCCGACCCGCTAGGCTGGGGTGGGCTGGGCCTCGAGTTGGGTTGGGCCGGGCTGGCCCAACGGGCCGCGGGCCGGAGGAAAGGAAATAAAAATAAGTAAATAATAATAATAATAATAATAATAATAATATCAGAAAATTAATTAATAAATTAAATAAATAGTTTTTTTAGGTATTTAAAAAATAGGTCCGGGGTCCAATAAATTCCAGAAAAATTGCCCTAAGTCCAGTTTTTCATTTTACATCCAAAAATATTATTTTTATAATATTTTAATATTATTTAATATCAATTAAAAATCATTGAATAATTAAAACCCTGTTTTTAAATTACAGAAAATTCCCAGAAAATTCCAGAAAATTGTGAAAAATCCAGTTTTTAAAATTTTGAAAATTCAGGGGGTTTACAGTCCCAAAATGACGAGGGACTAGAGAAGCGTGGCAATGGCCAGCAGTACGCACCGATGGACAACCCAATTTAATGGATCCATCAGGGCATGCTTAAGCTGTAGTCTAACAGGAAATAGAGCAAATGTTACAGGTCACAGACTAATCTAATCTCATCAACAACAGATAATCACAGATAAAGACAGGATAATGCAAATAAAATAAGCTGATCTCAATAAATATCTCGGGAAATAATCCGAGAATATGTCTGGTACAACAATTGCAAATAGACAGGAAATAATCAACTGGAAATAGAAATAACTGACTACATACGGCCAATGCTCAGGAGAAGTTCTCTGGTGCGAGCTCGTCTTCAGGTCCTGGTACAGCTCCTGAAAGTGCTCCGGTACGGGGTATCTCTGGATGGATCTCTTCAGCTATACCTGGGGACATCATCCATTCCAGGTCCTCAGGGGACATAGCAAGGTACAGATAATACAAGCCAAAACATAAGCAGTGCAGAAATAAAGAAGACAGCAGGGTGAACTATGTAACCAGCTAAGTGATAAATGCAAGTTGAGAGCATCACTAGAACTCAGGCTGAGACCGCTACAAGCTCTGTGTCGGGGAGCCGGTAGCAGTAATAACACGTAAAGGGTCTAGCTCTGCTGGAGAGTCTACGACCTCACACTAATAGTATATATATATGAAAACAGCCTGTACCCTATGTGTCTCTCCCCACCCAATGTAATCACACGTCTCATGTCCATGACACGCAAGATCATAACTAATGCAGCGGTCATATAATGTCTAGGAATAAACTGTCCATGTCATAACCTGTATCCTATACAGAATCATCGTGAATATCTCAAGAGGATTCTGTCTCATGAATAGTGTCCAGTGTCCTGGGTTTTGTTGTACTTGATAGGACAAGTACCAAGAGTAAGGGTATCGAATATCCATATCTAAATGACGTACCCAACACCGCGTACGGTGTTGGCACCCGACTATGATCGGACACTAGGTATGTCACACGTTCCTAGGTTAAGCAGTTAAAACAAGTTATAATTAAAACAAGGAAATATGCAACAAGACTGTAAAGTTGGCAAGGTATACTTGCCCTCTGATATATAACTAAGCCAAGGAATATTTAGCAAAGACTGCAAGTTTTGGCGAGGTACACTTGCCTGTGGTTCCGGCTCTGATTGCAGCTCTGACTTCAGTTGGATTTACAGGCGGTACTCCGGTTGCTGAAACAAACATCACCATCAGATCCAAAAAATATCAATCAGCTAGAAACGCCTGTCCTTGGGTCCAATTTGGAGACAAGGGCAAAAATGGCAGTTTCGGGCCAAAACGGGGTCCACCGGTGGGCCCGCTTTGCACCAAAAAATGCGTCAGTGTCAACGGTCTCCAAATTCACCAAAATCAGTGTCAACAGGTCAGAAACACTGATACGAACCCAACGAAACTTCCAGAATTGGATTCCGATGAGCCGATCACAAAATCGCCCGTCGAGCGGGGCTTGTGGGGCCCACGACACGCGATTTCGTCAACGTTCTCATAATCGAACCAAACTTGACCCACAGGACCAGCGTATCGCTACGAGTCCGATGGTGCAAGTTTCGTCTCGATCCGACGTGTGTACACAAAGTTAGGTCAAAATGCAGAAAAGTCGGATACGGGGCGATGTCCCCGGATACGCGTTGATTCCGGTCTGCACGCACACCCGAATCAGCTTCTGCGAAATCCCACACGTCCGTATCGACGATGCGCATGTATCTGTGAAGACCGTGCGCGACCAAGTCGTCCCGTTTGGTGGGGCGTACTCAGTTCCGGGGTGAAACAGGGTCTGGTTTTTCCTGTTTTTGGATCGCGATGTACGATCCCCACAGGACGCGATGCCCCGAACGGTTTATCCGGGCACCGAGAGGGTCATACAGGCTTCACAACGCAATTTGCAAAATTAGAAACAGAGCTACGAGCAAGAAGTTACGCGTACCTGAACCCCGCTGAAAAATTGGGATTTCGCCGTGTCCGACTCGACACGGACACTGTGTCCGTGTCCGACACAGGAAGCAGCAATTAGGGTTAGGGTTTTTTCCTCGCCGGACTCTGGTGGCTCTGCGGCGGCTCAGGGCGGGGGAGGCCGGCCGGGGGCAGCGCGGCGCGGCGCGCGGCGACGAGGCGGAGGCGAGGCGGCTCGGGGACGGCGGCGCGGCGCTGGCTGCCGCTGCTGCAGTCGACTGCGGCCGCTCGTCGTCGAGACGAAGGGGGAGGGGAGGAGGAGAGCGGCGAGGCGCGGAGGAGGAGAGCCTGGGCGGGGCTGGGCGGTGCCGGCGACGCTTCTCCTTCGGCTTCCCCGAAACCCCCGAACTCATCCCCTTCGACTTCCGGCAACTCCCGGCCGTCACTCTCCTCTCGACCTCTTTATATACCCCTTATTCCGCCGGAAAACCCATTTCTTCTCCGATCATCTCCGACCAACCCGACGCCGCCAGTGCGGCCGCCCTAGGCCCAGACTCCTCTCCTCCGGCATCGGCCGACCCACCCCAGGCGCCGAGCGAGCCCGACCCCACTCCCCAGCCCAGCGGCCGGCCTCCCTCGAGCAGAACCCGCCTCCGCCACGGTCTCCCCAGCCCGCCTCCGGCGACGCCGACCGCAGCGCCTCAACTGGCCGCCCAGTCCAGCGACTCTCCGGCGGGCACAGCCGACTCCGACGAGCCTCAGACTCGACACAGGACACAGGGACCCTAAACCCTAACCCTAGGCAACCTGGACACGACACAGGACACGGCTCGAGACACAAGGCGGACACGAGGGAGACGCTATTTTCAAGCCCAGTTCAGGTATTCATAACTTCCTGCTCGTAACCGCGTTTTCGATTTCGTAAATTGAATCGCGTAGCCTGTATGACCCTCTCGGTGCCCGTGCGAACCGCTCGGGGCATCGCGTCCTGTGGTGATCGCACACCGCGATCCAAAAACAGGAAAACCAACGACCCGATTCACCCCGGAACTGAGTACGCCCCGCCAAACGGGACGACTTGGTCGCGTGCGATCTTCACAGATATGTGCGCGTCGTTGATACGGACGTGCGGGATTTCGCAGAAGCTGATTTGGATGTGCGTGCACACCGGAATCAGTGCGTATCCGCGGACACCACCCAGTATCCGTACTTTCTGTTTTTAGCTGTAACTTAGTGTACACACGTCGGATCGAGACGAAACTTACGCCATCGGACTCGTAGCAATATGATGGTCCTGTGGGTCAAGTTTGGTTCGATTCTGAGAACATTGGAAAATCGCGTGTCGTGGGCCCCACAGGTTCCAACCGACGGGCGATTTTGAGAACGGCTCATCGGAATCCAATTCTAGAAGTTCCGTTGGGTTTGTATCATCGTTCCTGACCTGTTGACACTAAGTTGGACTGATTTAGAGACCTTTGACCCTGACGCATTTTTCGGTGCAAAGCGGTCCACATTTGGACCCCGCCTTGACCCAAAAATGACGTTTTTGCCCTTGCCTCCAAATTGGACTCAAGGACAGGCGTTCCTAGCTGATTAATATTTTCTGGACCTGATGGTGATGTCTGTTTCAGCAACCGGAGTACTGCCTGCAATTCCCGCTGAAGTCAGAGCTATAAATGGAGACAGAACCCAGGCAAGTATACCTTGCCAAATCCTGCAGTTTTGCTACTTATCTCTTGGTTTACTTTTCATTATCGTGCAAGATATTTGTACAATGTTTGCATGATTTCCAGTTGTTACTTTTCTGTCATATATAGTTCTTGATGCTTGTTGATTTATTCCTGCTGCTCTAGTTTTATTTTCTCGTTTTGCGTGCATATACATTATTTGCTCTTTTCCTTGGATCACTACTTGTTCCATAGACATATTGTTTACTCTGCATTCCTGGAGTTGACTTGATTGATTTTTTAGTTTCCTGGATGATTGTTATTGGACATTGACTACACTTGAGCAAATCTCGATTGTGAGTACCCATTGTACTGCAATAGAGAATTGTTCATTTGACTACCTCCTTCGTGAGCTCCCGCTGGGCTGCGAAAGAGACATACTATAGATTGTGAGTCCCCGTTGGACTGCTTTCTATAGGATCGTGATCTCCCATTGAGATGCGGTTACCCCGATTGCTTATAGTCATGTTTGATAGCATCACTGGCATGCCACAGTCTTAGATGTAGTGATTTTCTCGTGTCCTATTTGCTTGTGTTTACTTTCTTCTCTATCTTGCATGTCATTTACTATATTTGACTCGTATTCTTTTGTATCTTGTTATGTCCCCTGAGGACCTGGTTTTGTTCTCCAGATTTAGCAGACAAGGAGTACCGCAGTTTACGGACCGATACCAGACGAGAGTTTGATTGCAGTTGATGGCCTTGCTTCTTAGTTACTGTCTAGCATGTTTTAGTTATCTATTCTTTGTCTTTATTTTCTTGTTTGTCGGTAGTGGATTTGTCTCCACCCGACTTAGTATTATTTCTTGCTGGATATTCGACAGTATTTTACTTTCAGCATTTATTTCAGTTTTGTTTTAGTTCATGCTGTTCTGTGGATGAGATAGTAAACCCTGCCTAATATAATACAGCTTAAGTACACTCCAAAGGATCCATTAAATTGGGTTTGTCCATTGGTGTGTACTGCTGGCCATTGCCACGTGTCTAGTCCCTCGTTATTTTGGGACTGGGGCGTGACATGATTTTTGTGGTGGCCCATGCAGGTCAACGACTAAATTGTTCGGTTTTAACTTAGGGACCGAACAGGCCTGCAATAAGAATAGGATAAATTTTAGTATCTCATCCACTTGCTTGAAACGTTCTTGATATCTATATCGGATTCGAATCAATTTCTTGAATTGCATCCTGCCTTGATTCCTGTGCGCCTCTTATTATTTATTTTGGTTGCAGAGTTATGGATTCACAAGCAAACGACGAGACTCCTGCAATATCACCACGGGATACTTTGGTAACCAATGAAGAGGAAGTAACACCAGTAGAAGAAGGTCCATCCGCTCAACAGCACAGTCAAGCGAATCAACAATACGATATTCCACCATCGACGCAATTGCCTGTAATTCCACCAGGGCAGGCCATGGACGGGCAGCAGATGTTTCAACTGATCCATGCAATAGTACAAACTCAACAAGAGGCTTGGAGTCGCAGCTTAGTAACCGTACTAGAGCAGGCACGACGGCCAACAACGGGTTCTATCGCCGATTTTCGCCAGCTGAAGCCCCGTACCTTCTCAGGAAAAGAGGAGCCCACAGAAGTTCATGAGTGGCTCACCAACACACAATATCAATTAGAAGCAGCTGAACTTCTAAGGGAACATTGGATGACTGCAGTCAGAATGCAGTTGACGGACAATGCTCATCACTGGTGGCTATCTGAAGAGACCCGACTTGGACCAGACCGAGTCACTTGGGAAGAGTTCTCTAGACTCTTTCTGGAGATGTACATTCCAGCCATTGCTCGATCAGAACTTCGGGACAAGTTCAATCGCCTCACTCAGGACAATCTGACAGTGGAAGAGTACAACGCGGAGTTCATTCGTATGAGCCGTTTTGCCCCTACTTTGATTCAGACAGAAGAAGAAAAGGCTGAGAAGTTCTTCGACGGACTAAACATTAAGCTGCAGAAACTGATTGGATCCGTTGCGCCTACATCTTATCCGGACGTCCTTGCTGCAGCATGACGCATGGAGCGCGTCATCAGGAGAGAGACTAATCTGAAGAGGTCATCCACATCAGCAACAGTCGGAGCACCACAGGAAGAAGTTGCAAAGAGACTTCACATTCACCAGCCACCAGAAGCATCTCCACAGGCAATACGTGTCTGTCTATATTGTCACAGGTGAGGCCATATTGAGGACCAGTGCAGACGCAAAAAGAGATTATATTTAGCTTGCGGATCCAGTCAGCATTTATTAAGGGAATGCCCAGAGCATCAAGAAAGAGCACCAAAAGTTAAACAACAAGCGTTACCAGTACTGAGGACAATCTATCCAACATTGGAAGCACCACAAACGGAAGTTCAAGAAGATCTACCACCAACTCCAGGAGGGTATCAGTCGAGGCCACCTTTGATACCCCAGGCACTGCTCTTCCAGCAGGCTCAGCAGCAGAGGAATCGACGGCAAGAGCGAGGACAAGCCCTCACGATGTCTTTGGAGACGCACAGAACCAAGGAGTAGCTAATGCGCGTAAGTTCTTGTAGTTTTCTGTTTCTAGATCGTGCCTATTGGTTCGTGACCCTAGCCTCACCCTGATAATCTTAACTTGTTAATAATAGATAACCTAGTGATCACCTAGTAATTTTGCTGTTAATTTAATATGCTTTAAAAGAATAACCTGTTTTTCTAAAAATTATAATTTCTAGATTTTCCACATTTGGAAAATTGCATAACATTTAATGCTTAGGGAAATAATTTTCCTAAGTATTACTCTCAACCTTGAAATTCCTTGATTTTGATGTGCTTCGAACAAATGGTTGTAACCGAGTCATCTCTGTTGACCGGTTAATCTTTGATTGCGAGGACGCAATCCTCTTAAGGGGGGTAGATTGTAATCTCCTGATTTTTAAAATTTGATAAATTTGGATTTTTCTGAATTTTCTGGAATTTTCTTGGAATTTTCTGTAATTTAAATCAGTTGTTTTAATTTTTAAAGAATTTTTAAATGTTATTAATTAATATTAAAATATTATGAAAATAATATTTTATGGTGTAAAATAGAAAACCAGACATAGGGTAATTTTCCGGAAATTTATTGGACCCCGGATGGATTTATAAAGCATTAAAAACTATTGTTAAAATTAACTGATTATTTAAACCAATATAATTAGCCAAACCCAAACCCTGAGTTTGAACCGGACCGGACCGGCCGGTCTGACTGAACCGGACCAAAATCCTTAACGGGTCGGATCCGGGTTAGACCCGACCCGTCCGAATCCGACCCGACCCGGGTTGAACCCTAACCCCCAAATCTCTTCTCCTTCTCCCCCGATTCCTCTTCTCCGGCGGCCGTTCAGCCGCCGTGGCCGCCGGTGACGCTTCTCCTTCGGCTTCCCCGAAACCCCCGAACTCATCCCCTTCGACTTCCGGCAACTCCCGGCCGTCACTCTCCTCTCGACCTCTTTATATACCCCTTATTCCGCCGGAAAACCCATTTCTTCTCCGATCATCTCCGACCAACCCGACGCCGCCAGTGCGGCCGCCCTAGGCCCAGACTCCTCTCCTCCGGCACCGGCCGACCCACCCCAGGCGCCGAGCGAGCCCGACCCCACTCCCCAGCCCAGCGGCCGGCCTCCCTCGAGCAGAACCCGCCTCCGCCACGGTCTCCCCAGCCCGCCTCCGGCGACGCCGACCGCAGCGCCTCAACTGGCCGCCCAGTCCAGCGACTCTCCGGCGGGCACAGCCGACTCCGGCGAGCCTCAGACTCGACACAGGACACAGGGACCCTAAACCCTAACCCTAGGCAACCTGGACACGACACAGGACACGGCTCGAGACACAAGGCGGACACGAGGGAGACGCTATTTTCAAGTCCAGTTCAGGTATTCATAACTTCCTGCTCGTAACCCCGTTTTCGATTCCGTAAATTGAATCGCGTAGCCTGTATGACCCTCTCGGTGCCCGTGCGAACCGCTCGGGGCATCGCGTCCTGTGGTGATCGCACACCGCGATCCAAAAACAGAAAAACCAACGATCCAATTCACCCCGGAACTGAGTACGCCCCGCCAAACGGGACGACTTGGTCGCGTGCGGTCTTCACAGATACGTGCGCGTCGTTGATACGGACGTGTGAGATTTTGCAGAAGCTGATTTGGATATGCGTGCACACCGGGATCAGTACGTATCCGCGGACACCGCCCAATATCCATACTTTCTGTTTCTAGCTGTAACTTAGTGTACACACGTCGAATCGAGACGAAACTTGCGCCATCGGACTCGTAGCAATACGCTGGTCCTGTGGGTCAAGTTTGGTTCGATTCTGAGAACGTTGGAAAATCGCATGTCGTGGGCCCCACAGGTTCCAACCGACGGGCGATTTTGAGAACGGCTCATCGGAATCCAATTCTGAAAGTTCCGTTGGGTTCGTATCATCGTTCCTGACCTGTTGACACTAAGTTGGACTGATTTAGAGACCTTTGACCCTGACGCGTTTTTCGGTGCAAAGCGGTCCACATTTGGACCCCGCCTTGACCCGAAAATGACGTTTTTGCCCTTGTCTCCAAATTAGACTCAAGGACAGGCGTTCCTAGCTGATTAATATTTTCTGGACCTGATGGTGATGTCTGTTTCAGCAACCGGAGTACTGCCTGCAATTCCCGCTGAAGTCAGAGCTATAAATGGAGACAGAACCCAGGCAAGTATACCTTGCCAAATCCTGCAGTTTTGCTACTTATCTCTTGGTTTACTTTTCATTGTCGTGCAAGATATTTGTACAATATTTGCATGATTTCCAGTTGTTACTTTCCTGTCATATATAGTTCTTGATGCTTGTTGATTTATTCCTGCTGCTCTAGTTTTATTTCCTCGTTTTGCGTGCATGTACATTATTTGCTCTTTTCCTTGGATCACTACTTGTTCCATAGACATATTGTTTACTCTGCATTCCTGGAGTTGACTTGATTGATTTCTTAGTTTCCTGGATGATTGTTATTGGACATTGACTACACTTGAGCAAATCTCGATTGTGAGTACCCATTGTACTGCAATAGAGAATTGTTCATTTGACTACCTCCTTCGTGAGCTCCCGCTGGGCTGCAAAAGAGACATACTATAGATTGTGAGTCCCCGTTGGACTGCTTTCTATAGGATCGTGATCTCCCATTGAGATGCGGTTACCCCGATGGCTTATAGTCATGTTTGATAGCATCACTGGCATGCCACAGTCTTAGATGTAGTGATTTTCTCGTGTCCTATTTGCTTGTGTTTACTTTCTTCTCTATCTTGCATGTCATTTACTATATTTGGCTCGTATTCTTTTGTATCTTGCTATGTCCCCTGAGGACCTGGTTTTGTTCTCCAGATTTAGCAGACAAGGAGTACCGCAGTTTACGGACCGATACCAGACGAGAGTTTGATTGCAGTTGATGGCCTTGCTTCTTAGTTACTGTCTAGCATGTTTTAGTTATCTATTCTTTGTCTTTATTTTCTTGTTTGTCGGTAGTGGATTTGTCTCCACCCGACTTAGTATTATTTCTTGCTGGATATTCGACAGTATTTTACTTTCAGCATTTATTTCAGTTTTGTTTTAGTTCATGCTGTTCTGTGGATGAGATAGTAAACCCTGCCTAATATAATACAGCTTAAGTACACTCCAAAGGATCCATTAAATTGGATTTGTCCATTGGTGTGTACTGCTGGCCATTGCCACGTGTCCAGTCCCTCGTTATTTTGGGACTGGGGTGTGACAAATGCAGACTCGACTCTTCTCAACAGAAGCACCGCCTCCCTCTAATAGCCACGCCCCCCAAGATCCCGAAGGACCGATCCTCAGGACGCACTATTAGTCTCACCCTATCGCATCACCATCCTCCCTTCCAATATCCACGCCCCGAGCTCAGGGCGCGTTATCGGTCTCCCACATATCGTTTGTCCCCCATCCACCGCAAGCACCCACATGTCTCTTGTCTCTATCACAATAGCACACAACATGACAAGCATTTACTCTCACATCGAAACAAGCATTCAAGACAAGCCATATAAACATGATGACAAGCAAACATATAAACGATCTTTTAGTTGAGACTAGCATGGCACGGGTCTATTATCACATCAAGTAAAACATGCAGTTCTATCTTCTTAGCATAGCAAGGGTTCTATTTCATTTCGGACAAGCATACATATTCTCTTAGCTAGGCAGCATATCCGTTTCAGTGACAAGCTATGTGAGTTCTCTTGTTAGCATGCTGAGTCGGTTCTATTATTTTCTTATGAAAACATTTCTTCTTAAGCAAATAAGTATTTAAAACTCAGATTCATTATTAAGTCGTGCAAGAATCAGAGAATGCAGTTCTGCCCACTCACCTTGATTAATCGGTCAGGAACTCTCCGAGAAGACTTCCGTTGGAGCAAGCAAGGCCATCTCACTTGTACATAGCGTCGACGCGAAGCGGGACACTACATACTTACCCACCAATAAAGAGTTTCGTCCTCGAAACTCAAGGAGAAACTCACGAAATCACAAAGCAGCGATAGTCCTCATCCCTCACCATCACAAATCAAAACTCTAGCAAACCTGAAATCTACAAATCACATCTCAAGCAATGAAAACAAATCCAGAAAACTTTTGCCGGCAACTTTGAGAATATTTATGGACTCATTGTATGGAACGTTCATTGCATCTCACATCAGGCACATCTCAGAGTTGGAAGCAACGGAATGGGCAAAGAATCGAGTCGCTCTGATACCATTCTGTCTCGCCCCGGTCCCGCCCGGGCCGCCGCTCCGCCCTGCCCCGCCCCGTGCGGCCGGGAATTAACGAACCGGACACGTATCACCGTGCCTCGGCACGCCGGACGCGAATCACCGCGCCCGTCCCGCGGGTGCGAGGGAGGAAGGGAGCCAAGCGAATGGCCCGTTCGAGCTTTCGGGGGACGTGATGCCGCACGGGCCTGGGGTTGCGCCCGTGCAAGGCCAATCGTTTTAAGTTGATAGTTGGCTATCATCGCATCAATCGAGTAAGCAGCGGAAAGGGACTTGTTGCAATGCAATGCATTAGCCAACTGAGTGTTCGGGACAATCGAGGCAACTTGGGTTTCCTTTAGCAAAGGCACACGTTCGTTCCATACATTATGCCCCTTATACGATAGCATTCCCGGGGCAACAATCGAAACCAGGATTCCGTGTCTTCGGGACTGTGGCACGCCTATCGCTCCCTCGGACGATCCAGTACCTGCGAACAAGTAAACTGTTGGTGGGTCAGCACTTTATACAAGTACTGGTGAGATAAATCAACTGAACAGAAACAAGCATTCACTCAAACAGGCACTAAGTAATCATGTTATAAAATATTACATTACTAGTGATCTTTCTAGTTTTACCTAGGTTCGTTTCATGCAGTTCTAGCAGAGTCGATTTACTTGTTTAGAAACATGTTTGTAAACAGAGTTTCATATTGAATATGCAAGCAAGCAAACCGTTCATGTTTCAGGGTGTGCGCAGCGTGTCTCGTGCGACTCGAGGGTCTGATGCAAAGCTAGACACACAATGCACATTCTTAGGGGCAGTCACTATCCAAGCCAACACAATGACTTAGCTATATGCAGGACGGTCCCCGAGTATCTCAGGATCGGCAGCTGGTGGAACAGCATACCAATGACTCATTCTCTGAAGCTAATGGCAGCTGTGACCCATGGTGGTTATAACGCATGCAGTTCAGCTCTCCACCAAAAGCCATTGTCCGACCGCGTGCGAATGCATGGAACACTATCAAATAAACTCTAGTATGCAGACGAGATGAACCATCAGAATACACTCACTGTTGCGGGGCAATCCGACTTATCACTTGAACACGTTCAGGCACAGTATGGTTCTCTCGAAGCATAGACGATAGTGAACATATTCATGCACTCTAAGCAGGCGATTCAGGATTCTCGTTAAGCAGGCATTGTTTCAAAGACAAGCTAGGTGAGTTCGTTCATTAACATGCAAGGCAGGTTCTATCATTCTCTTAAGAAAACATTGCAAGCAAAAACTCAGGTTATTATTAAGGCGTGCAAGAATCAGAGAATGAAGTTCTGCCCACTCACCTTGATATATAACGCCGGCGCGGAGCGGGGCGTTACATACTTACCAACCAACAAAAAGTTTCGTCCTCGAAACTTCAAGGATAAACTTCTCGATATCCCGAGTAGCGATAGTGCCGTCCCTCGTCGTACTCAATCGAAACAATCAAGCAATTCAAGTTCAGGAAACATTTTGCACCTTGAGAATATTTATGGACTTATTGTATGGAACGCTCTTTGCAAAACCATATCGATAATATCTCAGAGTCATAGCAACGGTTTGGGCCAGAGAATCGATTCCGCTCTGATACCATTATGTCACGCCCCAATCTCCCACGAGCTCGATCGTCCCCGCTGAACGTGAATCACCACGTTACAGCTCTCCCGCAGGACAATTGTTCTCATCGGGACGTGATGCCGTGCAAGCCTAAAGTGCGCTTGCACAAGGCCAAAGCTTTGATACAAGGGCAAGTAAGCTATTCTATACTGAAGCAGCGGTACATAATATTGCAGAAAAGTGAAGAACTCAATGGCATATGAAAAATAGTCTCTTTTATTGATAATCGAAAGTGTTACAAGTGACACGTGGCCGAGATTACAATTCGCTCAAGCACTCTTCTCTCAATTACAATAACACCGTTCCATACATTATGTCCCTCTATCTGAAAGCAGCTCAAAGCAGGTACAAACTCGATGCAGCTCGAGGCATCGACTCCAGATTTCCGGCTCCTTGGGATGAGGCACGGCTATCGCTTCCTCAGACGGACGAGCACCTGAGAACAAGCAAACTGTTGGTGGGTCAGCACTTTATACAAGTACTGGTGAGATAAAACAACTGAACAGAAGCTACACCCCCTGAAACCCACACTAAGTAATCATGTGGCAAAATATTGCATTACTAGTAATCTTGCTAGTTTTACTTAGGTTCTTTACATGCAGTCCTAGCAGAGTCATATTACATTGTTTGGAAACATTCCTTGAAAACATAATCAAACAACCAATCAATCGAGGCAACCAATTCAAGCACGAGGAATCCTGTTCGGGTGTGCGCAGCGTGTTCGGTGAACTATATGCACGGATTCTAGGGACAGACAGCGTTTAGGGACTATCATTCAAGCACACAAGTTAACTATCAATCAGAGGTCGGTCCCCGAGTAACTCAGGATTGGTAGCGGTAATCCAGCTAACCAATGACTCCTTTATCTGATGCTATTAGCAGCTGTGACTCATGGTTGCACATTACTGCCGAAGCAGCCGTAGCCAAGGTTCAGCTCTGCACTAATAGCCATTGTCCGACCGAATGCAATGCATGAAACGCTAACAGGTGGTCTCTACGATGCAGACAAAATGAATAAGCAGGCTTATGTATAAACTGATATTTCTTACCCATGGCCGAACGGTTATCCGTGCAGCAGACATACAAGTTAGCAATAATTGCATAAACATATATGTTTTACCGTTCTTTAGTTCCCTGTCCGTCTCTGCATCAAACAGTTAGGTATGCAAGAAGGCTAGCCTAGCATGCTCCCTAACGACCTGAATGCAGCTTATCTCCATACACTTCTCTAATGCAGACTCGACTCTTCTCAACAGAAGTACCGCCTCCCTCTAATAACCACGCCCCCCAAGATCCCGAAGGACCGATCCTCAGGGCGCACTATTAGTCTCACCCCATCGCATCACCATCCTCCCTTCCAATATCCACGCCCCGAGCTCAGGGCGCGTTATCGGTCTCCCACATATCGTTTGTCCCCCATCCACCGCAAGCACCCACATGTCTCTTGTCTCTATCACAATAGCACACAACATGACAAGCATTTACTCTCACATCGAAACAAGCATTCAAGACAAGCCATATAAACACGATGACAAGCAAACATATAAACGATCTTTTAGTTGAGACTAGCATGGCACGGGTCTATTATCACATCAAGTAAAACATGCAGTTCTATCTTCTTAGCATAGCAAGGGTTCTATTTTATTTCGGACAAGCATACATATTCTCTTAGCTAGGCAGCATATCCGTTTCAGTGACAAGCTATGTGAGTTCTCTTGTTAGCATGCTGAGTCGGTTCTATCATTTTCTTATGAAAACATTTCTTCTTAAGCAAATAAGCATTTAAAACTCAGATTCATTATTAAGTCGTGCAAGAATCAGAGAATGCAGTTCTGCCCACTCACCTTGATTAATCGGTCGGGAACTCTCCGAGAAGACTTTCGTTGGAGCAAGCAAGGCCATCTCACTCGTACATAGCGTCGACGCGAAGCGGGACGCTACACAGCGTACTACCGCCGACACTGCGACGTAGGCTGGACGTGCCCACGTACTCGTGCCCGAATATCCGGGTGCGGGTCGTAACACGTTTTTATGGTGGCCCATGCAGGTCAACGACTAAATTATTCGGTTTTAACTTCGGGACCGAACAGGCCTGCAATAAGATAAGGATACGTTTAGGATCTCATCCACTTGCTTGAACCGTTCATGACATCTATCTCGGATTCGAATTCATTCCTTGACTTGCATCCTGCCTTGATTCTTGTGCACCTCTTATCGTTTATTTTGGATGCAGAGTAAAGGATCTACTAGCAAGCGACGAGGTTCCTACAAGATCACCACGAGATGCTCTACCAGCATGACCATGGAGAACGCGCAGACTCTTGGAGCAGCTAAATGCGCGTAAGTGATTCATAGATATCTTTCCTAGTATTGTTTAGCTCGTGCCTATTGATTCGTGACCTCAGCCCCAACCTAAAAATTTTGAACTTACTAAATAAACTGGTATACTTTTAAAATTTGATAACTATAGATATTTTAGAGTCTTTTGCTATTGTGCTTATTGTGTGTTGTTTGTGAACTTAAATAATTTGTACCTCCTTTCATCATCATCTAGCGTACTTAATTTTGCTGTACTTGACTTATGCTGCTATTTTATAGCCTAGTTTTGCAAGCTTACTCTTTATCGAGCTTATTCATGACAAGTGTATTATTGGGGAGGCCCACAATAATACATTTCAGAATCAGTGTATTACGGTCTGATCAACCCTAGTGCGCTTGATTCGCCCTTCGAAATAATACTCTACGTGGATTGAGATATATAGTTGGCTAGTATACTTGCCCCTGAACATGTCCGAGCATATCGTATCCGTTACTTAACTGTACTAATACGAGCATGCGAACAAATGATTACCAGAATAGAATTTCAATCCATAACTGCTTGACAATTCCCATTTGAATTCTTTAAACGCCTTGATCCATATACTTCTGTTCTATCACCTCACCCTTGAACTCTTTATTATTGATCTTCGTCTTCCCTTATTTCGGAAAGACGGAATCTTGTGCTTGGTATAAGTTTGATATATAGATAGTACTAGATATACCCCTCAGACCGGTCGAATTGATGACGACCCTTTATAATTAATGGAATACCATAGGTGATGTATTTGTGTTTAAGACTTAAGGATTCAATACCATGATTAAATAAGTTGGGACATATCTTTACTAGTTGTTTAGCCTTAGAGGATAGATGGGTAAATTCTAAGTTGGGTAGCGACCGCAATGTTCATCTAAGAGGAACCCGTTAGACTGTAATCAAGCGAGATTGGATAGAGAGAACCCTACCATATTTTTAATTTCGAGGACAAAATTTTATAAGTTGGGTAGATTGTAAGCCCCTGATTTTTCAAAAAATATTAAATTGATATTTTTCACAATTTTTTGGAATTTTCTGGGAAGTTTCTGCAATTAAAATTAGGATTTTAAATTATTAAATGATTTTTAAATGTTAATAAATAATAATAAAATATTATAAAAATAATATTTTTGGGTGTAAAATGAAAAACTGGACTTAGGATAATTTTTCTGAAATTTATTGAACCCCGGACCTAATTTAAAACACCTAAAAACTATTTATTTATTTATTTGTTAATTAATTATTATTATTATTATTATTATTATTATTATTATTATTATTTTCTGTTTAATTTTCGGCCCATTTCTAAAGCCCGGCCCACTGGGCCTGACCCGCGGCCCGCCAACCGGCCCAGCCCGCACAGCCTAGCGGGTCGGGTCGGGTCGGTCAAACCCGACCCGCCGCCCGCCTAACCCGGCCTCCCCACGACCATCGTCCCCAGTCACCGGCGCCCGCGTTTTCTGCCGCCTCCGGCGGCCAGCCCCACGTCGACCCCCTCTTCCGCTCTGCCCGCCTTCCCCGCCACATAGCCGAGCTCCTCCGTCCTTTCCGGCCGACCCAGCGCCTCCTCTCTCCTATAAAAACCCTAACCCGGCCGCCCCCTCGACTCACTCGCCCAGCTCCCCCAGCCGCCGTGCCGCCCGCCTGAGCCCCGCAGCCCCCGGTCAGCCTCTAGCGCCGCCGTCCTCCTCCCCTCCAGCACCTCGCCACCGCCGTGAGCCGTCGTCCCCTTCTCCCCTGCTCCTTCCCTTTCCAGCAGCTCCGCCGGACGCCAACAGCCGCCCGAGCCGCCCTCGACCCCGCCGTCGACGACGCAGCCGCCCAGCCCCGGTCGGCCTCCCCAACAGCGCCGCTCAGCCCTCCGCCGGTCGGCCGTTGCCTGAATCCAGGAAACCCTAACCCTAATTTCCCCAATTTTGTGTCGACACGTGTCGGACACGACACGGACACGAAAAAACCAGGTTTCTGAGCCCTGTTCAGGTACTCATATCTTTCTCCTCGCTGCCCCATTTTCAATTCCGTAAATTGCGTTGCGAAGCCTGTATGACCCTCTCGGTGTCCGGACAAACCGCTCAGGGCATCGCGTCCTGTGGTGATCGCACACCGCGATCCAAAAATAGGAAAAATAACGACCCGATTCACCCCGGAACTGGGTACGCTCCGCCAAACGGGACGACTTGGTAGCACGCGGTCTTCACAGATACGTGCGCGTCGTTGATACGGACGTGTGGAATTTCGCGGAAGTCGATTCGGGTGTGCGTGCACACCGGGATCAACACGTATCCGCGGACACCGTCCCGTATCTGCCTTTTCTGATTCAAGCCCTAATTTCCTATACACACGTCGGATCGAAACGAAACTTGCGCCATCGGACTCGTAGCGATACGCTGGTCTTGTGACCCAAGTTTGGTTTGATTCTGAGAACGTTGACGAAATCGCGTGTCGTAGGCCCCACAGGCCCCACTCGAACGGGCGATTTTGTGATCGGCTCATCGGAATCCAATTCTGGAAGTTCCGTTGGGTTCGTATCATCGTTCCTGACCTGTTGACACTAAGTTTGGTGAATTTGAAG
This sequence comes from Iris macrosiphon, assembly GCA_036927795.1. Lineage (NCBI taxonomy): Eukaryota > Viridiplantae > Streptophyta > Magnoliopsida > Asparagales > Iridaceae > Iris > Iris macrosiphon. Next base: position 200,227,959 of record JAYESA010000008.1, read on the forward strand.
ACCTTTGACTCTGACACATTTTTCGGTGCAAAACGGACCCACATGCGGACCCCGTTTTGACCCGAAATTACCGTTTTTGCCCTTGTCTCCAAATTGGACTCAAGGACAGGCGTTTCTAGCTATTTGATATCTTCTGAGCATGATGGTAATGTTTATTTCAGCATCTGGACACATTTCTGAAAATTTCCCCGAGACACAAAACTGTAATTGGATCCAAACATCAGGCAAGTACCTGCACTTCAAGTTTAATCTTTATATTGTGATAATTAGTTTCTTGCTCTACTTGTACCATTGATGATTACACGTGGTGTTAGAATACTGGATTTTATGTCTTGAATACTGGAGTTCATGTTTTGCTTTTCGTGTCGGGTGGGAGAATACTAGGAGGCATGTAGTTTACCCTTCCCCATGTTCCTGTCTAATAGCTGTTGGTACGCGACTGTACCATCAGCCGGATCTTGATTATTCCTGTCTAATAGCCGTCTATGACGGCCGGATTAGCCTTATAAACCCCTACATGCCAACTATGTATTCTAAATACACAAGTTCACGCACATAGTTTCTTGTCGTGTTGCAGTTCCTGTTGTCTTGGTGTAGTTTTATTTTCCTGTCTCATTTATTCCTGTTTTATTCATATCCCTGTTTTACAGCATTTAACTCTTAGTTATTGTTACTACTTACTATGCATATTCTCATCATGATACTTAGACAGTTTCTTTTCTACTTGTCATAAATATTTAGTTTAATCTTGTGGTGTATTGGTACTTTGCTCCTTTCCTGACTGGGTCCGTTGATTTAGGCGATGATGAGGACTATGTCCCACCTATTATGGCCCCTATGAGGTAGCAGGTGACACATTTGAGGAGTCGGTTCCCACCCAGGAGACTACTTCTGAGGAGTAGCTAGCAGTTAGTTATTCATTTTCTTTCAGCACAGTAATCGGGTTTGTCCCCGATTTATCTTCTGGATTCTGTATTAAACCATGGATTTGTATATCACAATTTGTCTTATGAAAACTTAACATTTCTATTTCCTGTTATTTTCCTTGTCTATTTATTTACTATGGATGAGATAGATTTTTATTAATCCCAGAAAATGACCTAGACAGCGTACTACCGCCGACACTGCGGCGTAGGCTGGACGTACCCACGTACTCGTGCCCGAATATCCGGGTGCGGGTCGTGACACCTGGATCCGGATTATGTCCCCAAGTATAGCAGAGGAGTTCTATCCCGAGGTATATGGAGTAGGAGCAGGAGCAGACACCGGTAGGACTGAGCATTAATAGGTTTTAAACATTAAACCGAACCGGACCGAACCGAAAAGGCTATTCGGTTCGGTTCAAAACAGTTTCGGGTCGGATTCGGGTTTAGAAAATAATAATATCGGTTATCGGTTTCGGGTTCGGATTTTGAATTCGGTTTCGGGTTAAAACCGAAAACCGAATTACACAGTGTAAGTACCAAAATACCCTCAGTCCTAACCCTAGGTGTATAATATCGTTTCTCTCTCTCTCTCTCTCTCCGCTCATTTCCTTTCTCTCCGCTCCTTTTCTTCCCTTCCCTTTCCCTCAGTCCTCACTCAGATCCCTGATGCCGCTCTCTTTTCTCTTCCGGTGACCGATCTTTCCTTTCCCCCTCCCCCAAAACCCTAACAGCCTAACTTCACCAGTTCACCTCTCATCTCCGGACCCCGCTGGTCGCCGTCGGCTGGCTGGATCTGAAGTTCTGACTTCTCACCGCCGTCGGCTGGCTGGATCTAAACTGGATCTGAAGTTCTGACTTCTCACCGCCGTCGGCTGGCTGGATCTGATAGTCCTGCCTCTTCTCACCGCCTCTCTTCTCTGGATCTGAAGTTCTGACTTCTGAAGGCTGGATCTGAAGTTCTGAAGGCTGGATCTGAACTTCTAAGGTCTGGATCTGAACTTCTCTTCCATTTTTAAAAATATTTGTCATATATTTTTTGTTTATTATTTGTTTCTCCTAACTTGTTCAAATTTGTTTTTCAGATCTACGGATCTGAACTTCTGGAGTCGGGATCTAGCAATATAGCTAGGTAATATTTTTCTCTAGCAGTATATGTCATATTTTATTTATTTATTACATTGGATCTAAACTTCTCTACCTTTCTGGAGTCGGGATCTACGGATCTGAACTCTACCTTTCATTTAAAAATATGTATTTATCTAGCAATATAGTTGGGATCTGAACTTCTGTGGCAGATCAAATGTGTGATTGTTATATGTTATTTTTTACAGCAGTATATGTTATTTTTCTAGCAGTATATGATAATTTTTACAGCAGTATATATTATTTTTCTAGCAGTATATGTTATTTTTTACAGCAGTATATAAAAATATGTATTTCTCTAGCAGTATATGTTATTTTTTACATTGTGTAGATCAAATGTGTAAAAAATAACAAATTTTTAGCATGCAACATATTTAGATCAAATGTGTAAAAAATAACAAATGTTAGTTAATGTATTTCTGTTTCTGTTTCTTATGCATGCAGCATGTTTAGATCAAATGTTTAGCATAATTATACATATTTTATTTCTGTTTCTTATTATATTTAGCATAATTATACATATTTTATTTTTGTTTCTTATTATGCATGTTTAGATCAAATGTTTCATGTTTAGATTAAATGTGTAGATCAGTAACTTGTAATACATTTTTTATATCTTATTATTTTTGGCAATATATTTCTCTCATTTATTATTTATGAAAATATATTTAAAGTCTGGAATCTGGTTATAGCAATATATTTCCTTTATTTATTATTTATCTTGTTAGCAATATTTTATTTGTCAGATGAGTAGATCAGTTACATTAGTAGAGTTATTTTGATAAAATGTGCAAATTAGATATGCATGTACATGTTCTTGTAATTTAGTAATTAGATATGCTTCATGCATGTTCTTGTAATTTTTTTGTGAATTATATATGCATCTAAATGTTTTATAAATTATATATGCATTTTAATAATTATAGTGTACTGGTTCTGAAGTGTTTTCTTGAACTGTTTGTATATTGTTGAATTGTGTGCATGTTCAATACTGCACACTGCAATACTGCAATACTTAGTTGCTGCTTCTGCTCACTGCTCACTGCTGTTATTGCTTGTTATATAATATATACTACCTGTTGGCTGTTACTTTGCTGACTTGCTGTTAGTTGTTGCTTCTGCTGATTGCTGTTATTGCTTGTTATATAATATATATTACATGTTACTTGCTGACTTGCTGTTAGTTACTGCTGTCTGCTGCTGCTGACTGCTGTTATTGCTTGTTATATAATATCTACTACCTGTTACTTGCTGACTTGTTGTTAGTTACTGCACTCTGCTGACTTGCTGTTAGTTACTGCACTCTGCTGTTATTTCTGCCTCTCTAGTTATTTCTGGGAGCTTTATAGCTTTATTGCTGGGAGCTTCTGTTGTTATTTCTGTTGTTATTTCTTCTTGTTGTAGGTATAAAATGCAGCCATAACAGCAGTCATAAAATGAAGCCACTGGCGAGGCATAAAATCCAGCCATTGGCGACAGACAATGGCGTGGCATAAAATGCAGCCATTTGGTAAATCTATGATGCTAGTTTATTTACAATGGCGTGGCATAAAATGCAGCCATTTGGTAAATCTATGATGCTAGTTTATTTACAATGGCGTGGCATAAAATGCAGCCATTTGTTAAATATATTATGCTAGTTTATTTAGTCTTTTCTTGAGAAATTTACTAACATATTACATGATAAAGTGGCAATGATGATGATGGCTTGAGAATAGGAGAACTGATACTACATGGCATCAAACAATGATGCAAAAATGAGCCTTATCTGAGCCACAATTTAGTTTTCTTCTTCTTCTTTTGATTGTGTTGTCCAGGTCCTCCAGGATATGACAACTTGTTTATGAAGAGAACTATGCATTTGAATGGTTTAACCTGGGAACTCTTGTTACTAGCAACTGGCAAGGTAGTTATAAACTTATAAATACACTTTCTAAATACAGTTTGATATCTGTAGGCTGCATATATGTTTTGTATCTTTATTTCATTGTGTTGTTGTTCTTCAGGGGAAGATATGAGATTCACTGAGATGAGCACCAGTTTGAAATTGGAGGACTTAGGAATTAAATCTCAGCTGCATTTCATTGTTGTAATTTTTTTATCTAGGAGAACTGATACAGTTTGATATCTGGAAACTGATACAGTTTGATGGCTTGAGAATAGGAGAACTGATACAGTTTGATATCTGGAAACAAGATTTTATTTGTTTTGTGTGTACATTTTTATTTTTTTTTGTACAATATCATAACTGGCAGTCTGGCACTGTGTGTGACTGTGTAGTCTACTGTCTACACTTTGTTTTGTTATAATTTCTTTGCTTCAAAATTTTTTTTAATTGAAATTTGGTTTGTATATTTGATTGCCCAGGTTGGGTTTGAAGTTATTTGTTGTAAAATGGGCCTTTCAACAATATATTGGATGGGCCAAGGATAATTTTATTTGTTGGGCCGTTCAATTCGGCCATTTTGTTCATTGTAAAATGAACCTTCCCGGCCCATTACACAAAGGCCCATGAACCGAATAACCGGAATAACCGAACCATAATTTTTCGGTTCGGTTAATTTCGGTTTTGAAATATTGCGGTTCGGTTCGGTTCTTCACTATGTCGGTTCGGTTTATGTTCGGTTTTTAATATTTTGGTCCGGTTTGGACCGAACCGAACCGTTGCTCACCCCTAGACACCGGAGCTGAACCGATCCCCGAGGACGAGGTGATCGCAGAGGATTTTTCCTGAGTATTGCTTAATCTATACTCAGTATATGTTATTGTTAGACTCTTTCATTTCTGGTCTGTTGAACCATTTCATCAAACTCATTATCGGGTTGTTCCCCGATTTACTTTATTGAGACTTGATGATGATTATATTTTATTTTGCTGATATTGATGTATTCATTTCTGTGGATGAGATTAGTACCATTGCCCATATTGTTGTTTTACAGCTTAAGTACACCCTGATGGGTCCATTAAATTGGGTTTGTCCATCGGTGTGTGCTGCTGGCCATTGCCACGTGTCTAGTCCCTCGATATTTTGGGACTGGGACGTGACAATATATGAGGGGATCCACATCTCCCATTTTTGTATCCTCCAAGCATTCCCTCTTTCACACTCGTTAGATCTTGTTTAAGTCATCTAATTTTAACTGTTCATTTTTTAATGTTTAAGATTAGACGACTTAAACAAGATTCAATTGTTGTTATCATGGAGATACTTGTGAGATACAAAAATGGGGGATGTGGATCCCTCCTCATATATATATATATATATATATATATATATATATATATATATATATATATATATATTCGTTTTGAATCTTATGTAAGATTATCCTAGACATTTTTATTCTCTTTTTTATTTATATAATAATATAATAGATTCAAGCTATATATATATATATATATATATATATATATATATTTGGATAGACATCATAAGTACTACTCCAACTTTCCTCCAATTCTCCAAAGTCCCCTAAATCGTATTTATAAAAAAATTATGTTCTCTAACGTTCTTCTAAATATTTAAATTCTTTACTGAAAAACTCTTACTATTTCGTATTCCCACCAGAATAATATTCTCTCTCTCTCTCTCTCTCTCTCTCTCTCTACAACCATGACTCACGCAGTTATTGCTAAAATATAATTTAATTTAATTTAATTTAATTATATATATATATATATATATATATATATATATATATATATATATATATTCTTTATGTAATTAGTATTTTTTTTGATTGATTTATCATTAATAAAATGAGTTCCATACTACATTTAATCATGAAATCGCTTCTAGTAAGTTTAGGTTATTGAAATCTTTTTTGATTCAGTATAGATACTAACACATTTAAGTATTTACTTAAGGTTCCAAAACAAATTACATAGGGATCATCATTTTCAGGATCGTCTAAGACCCGGTTACTACTTAAGCCAGCCCTCCATAAAGACCACAAAACTGGTGCCACCGACTAGAAATTCGCTACTTACAACATCTTTGTGCATTTTTTTCATATTTTTTTAGGGGCACTATATTTTTTACTCGAGAGCTGTCATTTTTTTTTTTTTTTGTAGGACTGTCAAAACCGTCATTTCTATTGAAAGGACTGTTAAAAATAGACAATTTTTTTAATTCTCCATATTTGAAAGATTATTAAAAAATTTGACAGTTCTAATAGTCCCATATAACTTTTGTAGTCCCCGTAACAAAATCTTTTTTTTTCAAGAACCATATTCTACTAATAAGTGCACAAGTTATTATGGGTTTCCTAAACGCAAAGAGTAGCATAATTGCCCAATATTGGATGATTTAGAACATGATTGTTGTCCTAGGGTGAATCGTGGTCATCGCAAATTCTATGATCAACGCTCGGTCCGAAGAATAGCCTGTCCGTACATTTGGCAGTACGTTTGGATCGGGTACATTATCATGGTAGCTTAAGATTAAAGTCAATTCCAACTGTCAAAATACCATTTTCTCACACGCAAGGCAAATCGACCCAGCGGGACCCATCCTTTAAATCTCTAACGGTCGAAAAAAATTCTCCCACCAACGTTCTCTCTCCCTCAAAGGAGCCTCCTTAATTAATGAGACTCCGTTCCTCTTATAGCTCCTATAACGTCTCTCTCTCTCTCTCTCTCCATTGCTTTCTTCTTCTAGCTAGAGATGGAGCCAGCCATCATAGACTGGAACATCGTCAAGTCGGAAGAGTACGTTCGGGACGAAGTCTACGAGCACATCGACGCGCCTAAATGGCTCGATCTCTCCGCTTCTAGTCCCCCTCCGGTCGACGACGATGCCTACTTCTGTAGGCCCGAGTGCCGCCACCCCAAGACCGCCGAGATTTTCCAGACATGGTCACCTACTCCCAAGGTCAGTTAGCTAGCTAGCTAGTTCTCACCTTAATTTCTTGAAATCAAGATCCTCCTCATTCGGTTTTTCAGTGTTTAATTCTTGAATTTTTTTTTTCTTCCAGGCGAAACCCATGATCAGGACCGAGTCGGATACGATGCCGCTCGGGGAAAGAAACCACCACCAGAGGTAGTGATTGGTAATTCTTGTTTTATCCGGCCGGAAGTTGGTTAATTTAATTTTCTTGTGAGTGATCAGATTAGCTAATTTCTTTGATTTTTGGTCGATATAGAGATGGTAACAACTTGAAGAGGAGAGGCGGGGTAGTTGCCAGTACTCTGCTCCATTCTTCGTCTATGCGTGAGCCGGTGAAGAGCAAGGGGAATGCCAGGAAGTTCCGCCGCGATGATCTTGAGAACCGAAACCCCAACGTTTCTTCCGGGGCAACTCCTGGTCGTCCGGTTAAGGTCGCGAAGGAGGCGGTCAAGTCGAGCGCGTCGAAGAAGAGAGGACCAGAGGAGGAGGAGATGGTTGGATTGACAAACCAGAAGAAGCCCGTGCCGAAGCTGAAGAGTACGCTATCCGCGAGAAATCTGTTCTCGGGGAGGGATATCATGAGCCAGCTTTCGGAGTTCTGCAATGAGATCAAGAAGCTGGCTGTTGGCAAGGAAAACCCTACTCCCGCCAAAGTAGGAGCGGCGGAGGAGGAGGAGGAGGAGGAGAGGAAGGTGTTACTGGAATCATCCCCCAAGTAAGTGATATAAGACACTATAATGACATATGACACGATATTAATTTTGACATGTGTATTTTGGAGTGTTTGTTGCAGAAAAAATGAGGGGTCAGTGAAGAGGAGCAGTAGATTGACTGTGAAGGTTCTGAGTGAAAACTCTTCTTCAGTATTGAGAGAAGTGAGAGCATGTCCTCCCACCCCGCAGCGGTTTCCTTCCCCATCCAGCCGTCACCTCCGAAGCACCAAAGCTGCTGCTGCTGCCGCTGCCGGCACTAGCTCCCCTCTGCACAAGCCTCCAACTCCAAGATCTACGGCCCTGGTGAGCTTCTCTATCGCAACTTCGTTAATTTGAATAATGTCTTACTCTTAGGCCACAATCTTCTTCTCGGGCTAAATTACTTAACAGTACCTTAACTTTTCAATGTTCTATTTTGGCACCCCAATTTTATAAATTGTTATTTTGAAACATTTTTCGTCAATTTTGAAGCACATTGAGACTGCTTCAAAATCATATATTTTAGTAAAAAACTCAAGTTAAGTACTTGTACTGTCATATATTCTTTTGAAATTGTTCCGATTATGGGTGAGCATTATATATATATATATATATATATATATATATATATATATATATATATATATATATATATATATTAACAAAAATAAAGCGCAAATAAAACGAAAAATTGAATAAACCGAATAAACCAAAAACTGAAACCGATTTAATTTGGTTCGGTTATGGACCATTTCAGTTCGGTTTCGGTTTTGCTTATTCCGTTTTCGGTCCAATTCTATTTTCGATTATTCGGTTCGATTGTAACCAAATTAACCAAATGCTCACCCCTAGTCCCGATATGCTTCAAAATTGACAAAAAATATTCCAAAAGAACAATTTATGAAATTTGTGTGCCACAATTGAACAATAAAAAATTAAGGTATCAAAAACGTCCGAAAGTTATGACTTGTTAGGATAATTTAGCCTTGTTCTCGTAACTCGAAAACTTGTCATGATAGATGTTTACACAAGAAACTCTTCTGAATTGAATGTTTTTGTCATGTTAATTGCCCTCCGTTATAATATATAGTTATGCTTATGGCTATTGTTGCATCGATAATGTGAGAAAAATCTTTATTTTCATGTAAATAAATTACAAAATCAAATAATAAAGTTAATGTTACCGGTCTACGGAGAAGAGTCGTATACGAACCACTATCCTAAGAGATTATTTGAAAAATCTATGTGCAAACATATCTCGAAATCCTCCTAAATGTAAAAAAAAAAAAAAAACTTCTATTGACTTTTCTTTACTGCACACAGCTTCGAAAATAAAGTTAATGTTACCGGTTTACGGAGATAGAGTCGTATACGAAGCACTATCCTAAGAGATTATTCGAAATCTATGTGCATCGAATTCCTCCTAAATGTATATTGACTTTCCTTGAAAAAATGATCCGAACTTAACGCTTTGTCTAGAAATTAGAACGAATGAAGTAAGTTTTTGGGTGAAGGAGAAAGAGGAATTTCCTTTCGGTTCGAAGTCCATCCACAAGATAGAAGAAAAGTGAATATATAGGTGTTATGGTATACATGTGGAGTTAAGACACTGAGGAAGAGGGATTTCCTTTCGGTTCGAAGTCCATCCACAAGATAGAAGAAAAGTGAATATATAGGTGTTATGGTATGCATGTGGAGTTAAGACACTGAATTAGTAGAAATTTAGGGTTAATAAGCCGTTTATGAATGATATATAGGCTAACGGATATATACATCATTGTTGAAAATGGTCAGAAAATAAAGTGCAAATAAAAAAAACCTTTAGGGACAACAAAACAAGCATGTGGTCCACAAGTCTAGTCCACAACAACTCACAAGAGAGCAAATGAAAAGGAAGTAATATAAGGACAAGTGAGCGAGAACTTTTATCCAATGTGGGACTAAAGACGAGAACTTAAAAAAAAAAATTCCCCACATAGAATACAACAGATAATATTATTGTTGTGGTAGATTTTGACAATAAAAAATATCGTGTAATTTGTTCAGACACCTGCCATATTATATGTATCCTTTTATGTTTAATGAAGTGAATGTGTCACCAGGAGAGGGGAAAACTTCAAGAGTTGGATCGAAGCAGTGAAGAGAAAAAAACCTTGGTAACGAAAGATCATGGAAATTGCACTAGTACTGCTGTTGCTTCTGATGCTGAAGGGAGTAGTAGTTCTATAGATATGTTTTGGTTTTTGAAGCCTTGTTAACGAAAGAATATGCATCTATAAGCGTACTCATCCTATGAGGAATTATAATTGCACTTAGGATCATTCTTTTGAAAATTTTAGGTACATATTCTTTTATAAGTGTACTTAGTATTATTCCCTCTGTAAGTGTACTCGGTACCATTATTTTTTGAGTTTGAATACATCAATTCTGTTGGTATGTTGCTGGTTCTTAAAGCATTGCACTTTTCTCAGTCAAGTGCATTGTCCATTTTGTGGTAAATCGTTATTGTTAGGGAAGGGAGCCTCAATATAGTTGAAGCCTAATTGGTTTCATGAGAAAGGGGAAAAAATGAACTTGAGGACACAGACACAAAAGTAACATGATTATACAAAACAAAGCACAGGCACATAATACAACCAAATATCTTAACACAGAAACAACAATAAATTATAACTCTTCATCATCTACCATGTGAGAAAGTTATTTTCAGGAAAAAATTCGAACCGTGTCCAATCTCCATGGGAGCCTCCCAATGTAACCAATATGCCACGACCCTGGACATGTGAGAAAGTAACATGGTTACAAGACAAAGCACAGACATACATAATACAACCAAATATATTAGCAAACAACAATAAATTGATTCTTCGTCTCCCATGTGAGAAAGTGGCTGAAATTAAGTAAAAAAAAAAAAGAAAAAAATTGCAGCAAAGTAGTGAGATGCTCGTACGATATCCTGCAAACAAACATGTTGAATTTGCAATACCTCTCTCGCTCTCGGATCGCAGGCCTCTCAAATTGTTTTGACAATTATCTCGTGTGTTATCACTACAGTTTTGCATCAAATGTCAAGTTTTAAGTCCCAATCTCTTGTAATTAAGGCATGACAGATGTAAAGAGGAACAGAGTAAAAGTTCTTTGTCATCAACGAATACCTTCAAAAAACTTTAGAAACATCGTCATTAAAGACAAGATTGTTGTGTTTTACCAGTTTGGACGTTCCATATATATACTAATATAAATTGGTGATAGTATACTTTTCTGCGATAGACAAATATATTACTAAGTAGGAATAACATATTTTCATCTATATTTACGAGAGAAGTATTTACTAACTAGAAACCAATTTAGGTGTCTGTAAACATTTTTTGCCACAAGTATATTACTAGCATACTTTCTAAATAAAAAAAAAAAATCAGCCCAGCCCTTGGTGCAGTGTATGTGCGTCGCCCCTGATGCTCAGCATATCCTATCCTTGTCCAAAATGTAAATTAAGAAAAGAAAGGTAGATTTATTTTAATTTTTTGAGATATGGCCATTCATTATATACTCTCTCATTTCATTATTATTTGGGTTGTAATTTGAACCGAGGTCCACTCCCTCCCTTCTCTATCTAGGGTAACCACCAAACCACCCCGTGGTAAAAAAAAAAAGAAAA
>JAYESA010000008.1:200239365-200347058 GCA_036927795.1 Iris macrosiphon
AAAACATATGCATCACTCATGGTGGTTCAGATCCTGTTCAGAATCGAAGTCGGGTGTGGCTCCACCATATTATTATCTTGCAGATAAGAGACTCAGTTAGGTGAATTTGTGCCCCCTGAAAGTCTTGCACATAAGAGCTATCAGATAATTTTGTGCAAAGCATAATAATAGGAAACACACTATTTACATTTTATTTGCAACTTAAGAGGTTATGATTGCCTTACTATGGCAACCTATCTTGTAATATTTCTCATCAAACATATACAATAGCTATAGAAATGACCCAACTATGACAAAATTTGGATGTAATCATAAATTTTACAAGAGGAAACTACAGTCATAAACATATGAAATAATGAAAGAAAGCCTAAAAAAATAGCACGAAGAATAGTACTCTTCCTATTTTCAAATTATATAACCCTTGAAACAGAGACTAGTTCCAGTGTACCTAGTGCAAAACTGCACAAAGCCACATCCTTTTCCAGCAGGGATCTTAACATAGACAAGCTCCCCAAATTGAACAAAGATCTGCCTGAGTTCCTCTTCTGAAACATTAGGGTCCAAACCACCGACATAAAGCTGCAGTGTAGAACACATGTTAATGGAACACTAAAAGGAGAAAATGATATTAAATGTGATATGACTGATCTTACAGTTGTATTTGTGATATCATTGTCTTGGGGAACTGGCGGCAACTGTGGTGTGGTATAAGTTGGTACCGGAAATATAGCTGCAAAGGGAAGTACTGACGAGTGTTAAATGCTCACATCAGAAAATGGTGAGGCAGAGAAGCTTTTGACAAAATCTAAATCTAAAGCTTTTGACAAAATCTAAATCTATGATATATACATTATGTTAACAGACCATATTAAACTTGTATGTGTTGAAAACTAATGATGAAATATGGTTAAGGGGTAACCAATATATAGATGAATCTTAGAAGCCAGAAGCGGGAGCGGGGACGGAAGCGGGGGCGGGAAAGCGCGACTACTTAGAAGATTCTAAATTTGGGAGCATGATGGGAACGTGCGCTAATAAATTTTTAATGTTTATTAATTATTGTTATCAAAACTTATAAATATCTTAAAATTTATTATAATTTATAAAGTTCAGTTCAAAGTTACAGAGAGATCTTTCGCATGTTATTTTTTTATGACGTCAAAGTAAGAAATCTTTAGTTTCTTAGTACTTTGATAAATGTGTATTGAAAATATTCCAATTTCTCTCACAAAATTTATGTCATCTTCTAAAATTATGGTCATATTATGGGAAGCGATTATGTCGTCGGGGAAACAAGCTTCCGTCCCCGGAGAAACGAAGCTCCCGTCATCGGAGAAACGAGCTCCCAAGTAAGAAACGCCGAATCGAAGGTTCTTACTGAGATTCGTTGACCTCCTAGAAGTTTCTGGCTTCTAAGAGATGAATGTATTACATCATCCAAATACAGCTCCAGTATATAAATTACATGACGATTAAATGTTTGAATTTAGTTTCCTAAAATTGCAGTATAAACTCAACACAGATCAAAGAACAAGAATTAGTAAAGGAATTTAATATATAAGAGACTTGGCCTAAAAACATTAACTAATCAGTTCGACCGAAGAGCAAAGTTATACTTGGTAATAACGAGATAAGTAATAATGTGTTTTAAATGCTTTATGTGCTGAAGGGGGGAAACTAATATCTGTCTAGATAGCACTCCTTTCCCATGGGTTGATAAAAATAAAAACTGTGATGTGCAAAAAAGTGTGATATGTGATCCTATTATATGTGCCAAGGTGCCATAGATCATTCCCTAATCTTCAAAGGCTATACAAAATCTAAAGAAATTAAGAAGTCAAAGAGCACTAGCAAGTAATATGACCAGCTCAATCCGCCACTGCACCAACAAAGGCATCATGAAAAGAAGGTTAGCAGAATACAGCAAATACAGACGTGTGCATCGGAATTTGGCTGACATTTAGTAACAAAAAAGTATGTGGTTAATCATATGGGAATTTGATAGCATAATCATGTCAACAATACAATTACCAGATACAAAGTTTGATGTAATGTTATGGTGAGGGCCCAAGGTGATATTATGCTTAGACCTAAAAAATGGTGAATTATATAAGAATAAAACGCATGCCCTAATAGACATGAACCAAAATTTTCTATACAAAGCCTACAGTCTAGATAATGGATAGAGGGTTTTCTGGTTGCAGACCAGTCCGCACTTTAACAAAATGTGGATTGTGCCTTCCACCCTATTTTTTGCATCCAAAACAATTCCACTCCCCGTATTGTGATATCCATGTTCTAAGACATGTACAGGTTAAGTTTGAAGTAATATGGAATTTTCCAACCCATTAACGTACGTCCCAAGGAAATTGTAAACGAGAAAAAGAGCTCCAATAAGAAAACCCAGAAATACACAAACTTTTATCATGCCCAAAAAATGATAATCACCAACTCTAGAAATGAGCATGACTGTTCAACAGTATAACTGTTTAAGTATATGTTGGATCATGTTAAACAGCTCAAAACAGTTACAAATCAATCAATTGGTGGCAATAAAGATGTATATAGCTAATCCAGTGTCAACTATTTGACCCCTAAACGTAAACAGGTATTAACCAGAGACTAAGAGAAAAATTATATTTTAAGGGGAGAATCAATGGTCAATTCTTAGTCATTCCCAAATTTTTGTGGTCAGCTGTTTGAATCCTCTTCTTCCATTCAGCTCTATGAAAGGCCATGTCATTTGTAGCACTAACAAAAAGCATTATATCATCATCATAATCTAGGCATTTTTCCATCACAATAGAGTCGACTATGGAGCATAAGAAAACTGCATAAAAGATTCGAGTCATATGACAAAGTTTTATGACCAGTTGTCAATCTAACATAACCCTCTACGTTTGTGTCAAATTCCTCGTCAAGGTATAAGCATGAGAGATTCATGCTATAAAACCAAGGTGGCCAGTAAGTGGACCTACCTTTTAGATTGTAGTTTAAACTTATGTGCCAAGGAGCATCCTCCAAGTTTATATATATATATATATATATATATATATATATATATATGAGGTGGGATCAAGATCCCATCTTTTATGTATCCCTCAATATTCCCTCTTTTACAGTTGTTGGATCTTGTTTAAGTCATACAATCTTAACCGTTGATTTGAATTCAAATCAACGGTTAAGATTATATGACTTAAACAAGATCCAAAGGTTGTGATCATGGAAATGCTTTGGAGATGCAAAAATAGGGAGATCCCGATCCCTCATATATATATATATATATATATATATATATATATATATTAAAAAAAGTTAAGTCTGCCCAGAAGGATGACCTGTTCCTGCCACGAAGACACAAGCTCCCAAGTCGATTCTTCGACCGAATGATTTCTCCAAAGCACACGCACGAGAGGAACCGAACGACTTCGAAGCAACTTCTCTTTGCGATCCAAGATCCGCACAGGATGTTCAACATAAGTCAAGTCTGTCTTTAGGTCCAGTTGATCAAGATCCACCACATGACTCGGATCGTACACGTACTTCCTAAGCTGTTAAACATGGAAGACATCGTGCACTTCCGATAGTGACGGTGGCAGGACAATCTGATATGCGACCGGGACGACTCGCTTTAGTATCCCGAACGGACCGACGAATCTTGGATTTAGCTTTCCTTTTGTTCCAAATCTGGTAACTCCTCGCATGGACGAGACTTTGAGAAATACCCGATCACCTTCTAAGAACTCAAGAGGTCGTCGATGCGTGTCTGAGTAGCTTTTCTGGCGACTCTGTGCTACCTTTAGCCGTTCACGGATCAAGCGGATCTTCTGGACGGTTTGTTCTACAAGTTCCGGGCCAAGAATTTGTCGTTCACCAACTTCATCCCAACAGATCGGGAATCTGCACTTCCGCCCATACAACGTCTCATACGGCGTCATCTGAATGCTGGATTGATAGCTATTGTTGTATGCAAATTCGGCTAACGGTAGATGCATGTCCCAACTAGTCTTCAAGTCCAATGCGCAGAGCCGTAGCATGTCTTCGAGGATTTGGTTGACCCATTCTGTTTGGCCTTCTATCTGAGGATGGTAGGCGGAGCTGAACTTCAACTTCATCCCCATTGCTGACTGAAGGCTTTCCCAGAAGCGTGATAAGAATCGCCCATCTCGATCGGAGACAATGGATACAGACACGCCGTGGAGTCGAACGATCCCTCATATATATATATATATATATATATATATATATATATATATATATAATGATGGTTCACCAGGGCCTTACCACTCGGTTCCCGATGGCCAATGGGGGATTCAGTATAGCAGCTCATGTTCGTTTGTGTTGCACATTCCCGCTAGACTGGACACGTTAGTTGTAGGAAGCATGGTTGTGAAAGTGACTTTGTATATATATATATATATATATATATATATATATATATATATATATATAGCCTTGTGATCCCTTTCCAATTAGTTAAAAAGTCAGACAAACTGGTTCCAGTTCAATATTCATGTATCTGAAAGGATATTGTCATATGCTTAAAACCCAATATCAGGTCTCATTTATGTTGCCCTTAACTCTAGTTGGTGAAAAGTACATCTCACTTGGTTTATTCACAATTCAAACAATTGTTGTCTTCTAGAACTTGAACAAAAGTGAATAACAGAACTGAGAGAACGAAAAGGGAACATACACAACTTTTTGAAAGGGTAAAAAGCAAGATATTGCATCAAACAAAGAATGAAGCGCACAAAAAGCCAAGATTCTGAGTGATCATGCTCAGTAGTGAGGATATAACGATTACAATGATGCTGAAACAGACAAGAACATGCTCAGCACAATGATATGAAGCCATTATAGGCAAAGAATAAGACCAATAACCACTAGCCAAAAATCTATCTGATGAATCATGCGTGGATAAAGAAACTAGAATAACAAGTAAAATGACTGTAAATGCTAGAGGGAAAAAAAAGGGAAAACTTGAGCATTATAAAAGTCAGTAATTGTGGTCCTGAGTGTGTGTTTATTTTGCAGTAATCAATACCTTTAGCAACTGGATATTGTTGTTGAACCCCAGTGGGCTTCTTAGGTGTGGCAGCACTGATACGCATAGCCCTACTTGAGCAAAAAACCCCATTCATTTCAGTCATAGCCCTATTCCTTTCCATTTCATCGGCAAACTTAACAAAGCCATATCCTTTTGAACGACCCGTACTTGGATCGGTTACAACTTTGGCCCCTCTAACCGATGGATAATTTACTCGAAAGGTTTCTTGCAATAAGTAGTCTGTAACATCAGGAGCCAAATCCCCTACAAAAATGGAATGATCAGGCCCAGCATCAGCTCGCCTTTCTCCAATTCCAAAAGAAGCCCAATTTAGCCGAAAAGTGTGCTCTGTTCCAGGCATCTGTACCCCGTTGTATGTCTGCAAAATTCTTTCAGCAGCCGCATGTGAAACAAACTCAATAAATCCATAGCCTTCGGGCTGACCTGTTATCTTGTTGCGTATAATCTTTATCGATATAACCTGATTCCACCAAAAAATCAAATTAACAACTCATACATGAAAGTTCAAAGATTTGAAGTGCATACAGAAGCATATTTGCTCACTGATCAAATACAAGAGAAGTGAGCCTAAATTGCAGCTAACCATTTGTACAAAGAACAGAGCAGTAAGACATAAACAAGTTTACCCTAAATCTGATTTTCTAATCGTTACATAAACAGCTCACAGATTCTTAACACAAAAACCCTAAACAATTCAAGCCAAAATTTTCTTTCGTCAAGAGCCCTAATCAGGAAGGTAAGAACAAAAGCACAAATTCCCACCCACATCCGTACAAGAAATTTACTCTAATTCGCTCACAAATTCTTACACACCCATAAACGATCCAAACCCAAATTTATTGCATTGTCAAGAACTAGAAAAATAATACCACTATTGCACTATAGAATCGACTTAGTTATCAAGAAAATGGAATTGGAAGGAAAGAGAAAATAGCGAAACCCTAACCCTAGAAAAAAAAGTACCTCTCCGGTGTGGGAGAAGCAGCCCTGGAGATAGGACTCGTCGACCCAGTACTGGAGGTCGCCGATCCACAGGGTCCGGATCTCCTCCACGGATGCGGGCTGGTACCCGTACCCGTACCCGCTCGAAACCGCCGAGTGCGACGCCGACGCGGCGGAGGAAGCGGCGGACCACGACGACCCTTGCATAGTTGGTTTCTGCAGTTGGCGGCTAGGTCCTTTCTAAACCTTTGCAAAAATACTAAGGGCCTGTTTGGTTAGGATTTTTAACTAAGTTTTATGAGTAAAAATGAAAGGGTGGAGAATAATTGTGTTTGGTCATAAAATACTTTTAAAATTTTATTTTCCAAAAGCAATGTTATAACATAGTACTTAGAAAGCAACTAAAATCTCTTTTCTAAAATTTCTTTTTCCAAATATGCGGGCCCACCCTATTCCCAAATTCTGACTGTCTCTTTTTTTTTTTTCTCTCTCCTCGTTTTCTCTAGATGGAGAACTCTTCCCCAACCTACGGACCCCAGCCTCTCCATCGAGTCCAACCTGATCGTCTGGACAAGTCGACGATCGCTTGCGAACATTTGGACAAGTCGACGACTGCCTGGACAAGTCGACGACCTCGACTGCCTTGTCGGCCTAGGATTAGAGTTTTGGGACAAGTCGACGATCGCCTCGTAGGTGGCGCCGGCTTCTCCGACGTCGACGTCACCTGCTTCTTCTTCAAGGACCCCCGCTTCCTCTATGCCGATGTCGGTGGTCGACTCGAGCTCGACTGGACGACGAAGGGCCAGTGCCTCCTCGACGAGGGTTATGGTTCCGTCGGCTCGACTGAGAGTCGTCTGGACGACGACCTCGATTTAAGGTTAGGGTTAGGGTTCCGTCGGCTCGACTGGACGACGACGACTCAACCTCGATTTAGAATTAGGGTTAGGGTTCCGTCGGCTGGATTGGAGGTGGAAGGGGTGGACGGGGGTGGTCAGTAGTGGGGACGGACACGGGAACTCCGAACACAAGGACACAGGGAAACACAGAAACTTTTGGAAAAATAATTTCATTAAAAAAAAATTCTTCAATTTTTTGCCAAACATAATTTTAATCTTTGTTTTCCAAAAACCAATTTTCAGATGAAAATAACCAAACGCAAATTTAAAATTTCTATACTTAGAAAACTACTTTATAACGTACTTTTAAAATCTCTATACTCAAAAAACTACTTTATAACGTACTTTCATAAAAAAAAAATTCATAAAGCATATCCAAACGAACCCTAGTACTCTTCTTTATCCTATTTCGTATAGTTACAAGTTTAGTTGAATCTACTCAAACGTATGGGTACGTTTGGCAATCGGAAGTGAACTTAGATTATTTTCGACCAAAAGTTTTGGAGGGGTGCGACACAATCAAACTAAATTTATCGAGTTATTCACTTATTTGTATTTATTCTCCTAATTACTAATCATATCTTTAAAAAAAAATTAATTAGTACTACCCACAATTCTCAAGAATTTGACATTTTTTTTGGTTGCTACAATTAACAAATTATGAAGGAATGGTGGTAGCATTAATTAAAATAAAAATGGAGGGCAGTAAAGATATGATTAGCAATCGTGATAAATATAAATAAGTAAAATTTATTTGAATAATAGGAGGTATTTACAACAAAACATATTATGATCAACTAGTAACTTTTTTATTTATATTAATTAAATATTTTAACAACTTGTTTATATTAATTGTCTATATAATCAATCAATTTTTCAAATCCAAATATAGGACCCACTAAAAAAATATCGGATGATTTTTTCTCAAAATATATGGAATATTTAGATTCGGAACAAAATATATACAACCAAACAGTCCCTAAAGTGGTAAGGCATTAATAAGAAATATAAAAAAAAAAAATCTCTTTGAGTAAATTTTCGACTACATCCCTTATTTTAGGCTTTTGATAAGGGCACTGCCCATTTTACTTGGGGCTAGCCCAGGATTGGGGCTAGCCCACAAGAGAGGAACATTTACTCATACTAGCCCAAGTTTATACTTGGGGCTAGCCCAGGTTTTTGAAAAAAAATATTCTTCTCAAACCTAGCTTCCCCCCTCAGCCGACCGGAGCTTTCCCTCCTCAGCCGACCCCCTCCCGGCGGCCTTACTCCGCTGTCCTCCTCCTCGTTGTCGATGGCTCCCAAAGTCTCGAAAGAAGCAAGGTAGAAATCATCATTCTCCTTGTGCTATTGTATTTGAAAATTTGTCCAAAAATTATAAGAAATCATCTTTCATGTTGAAAATTTTGAGTTATTTTCTTTCAAATGAGGGCATACTAGTCCTTGGCGGAGTCTAGGATGTAGTTTAGACATAGAAGTCGTTTGGAACATGATTTTAGGGCGTACAATGTCGAGACTGCTCGACATTGTCGAGCAGTATCGAGCGGGACTGTAGAATTTCCTACAGTCCCATATACATTTAGGACTGTAGGAAATTCGACAGTCCTATATATATATAGGACTGTCGAATTTCCTACAGTCCTAACTATATATGGGACTGTAGGAAATTCTACAGTCCTAAAAGATTAGGACTGTTGAGAAAACTGCAGTCCTGTATACTTACAGGACTGTATAAATGGCTACAGTCCTGGGAAAAAATTCACTTATTATGTTAAAATAGAAATTAATTTTTGTCTGTATCTTATAGTCATGCCCCTGGAAAGGACACTGTGGATGAAGAAATGAGAAGACGCCCTACTGCGTCGATGCGTAAGGAACGCACAGTTTCGCAAGGCGTGACTATCCGCGAGGCCGAGGCACGCCCTGAAGTGAGGAGACGTCCATTGACGAAGAAGATTGCCACAAAGAGACGTGCTCCTCCTAGTTCTTCCGGCTCTTCTTCCTCCTCCGATGAGGACATGCCAAATGTTCCAAATCGGCCTACTGATGGTTCAGGACCTTCTCAGCCTGCAGATAGTCCTGTCGAGAGTCTTCCACGAACTCTCGGAAACCGGCCTACTGATGGTTCGGGACCTTCTGAGCAGGCAGATAGTCCAGGCGACACTCGTCCAAACGGTTGCTCTATGTTACCGTCGATCGAAAACCATATTGCATACCAAATATGGAACAATCCGGTAAGTACATTACGTTATGATATATTTATATATAGTTGTAAGTTCAAAGTTGATTTTACATAGAGGTTTAATTTCATCCAATTGTTGACTTTTCAGGAGAGTGTTCGTATGTTGACGGTAATCAACCATGGCAAAAAATGCAATACATGGCGGTATGAATTACTGGGAGATGATGTGAAGTCAAAAATCAGTCCCACCGGTCTGCAATATTTGGGTAGCTACTCATATACGACGGTGGATAATGCACTGATTTCAGCATTTGTAGAACGGTGGCATCAAGAGACCAACACTTTCCATCTACCCAATGGGGAGTTGACGATTACCCTTGATGACGTCCATCATATATTGGGACTTAGGGTTGATGGTCGTCCCATGCAGGATCATACTTTTGATGATTCGAGCATCAACTATTACGACTATATGGTGGATTATGTATCAGGGTGTCTGGGAGTTGATGCCACTAGTTTTACTAGTATTCGAGAATTCAAGAAGTCCTACGGACTTCCTCTAAAATATTTGGAGGAGATATTCGCTGAGACGGTCCCTGAAATTGATAATAGCGAAAATATGGCCCGCGGATATATTCAGTTCATCTTAGGGGCTGTCGGCATTACCGATAAGTCTGGAACGTCCATAAATGCGAAATATCTCATCAATTTGGACAACATTGATACGGTGGAGCAAATTTCTTGGGGAAGCGGTATACTGGCATACCTTTACCGCGAGCTTGGTACGGCATACCGTGTGGGTTCGAAGACTATTTCCGGATGCCAGACTCTACTCCATGTATAGATATATCTTTGTCAACTTGTTTACATAAATTGAAATTGTGTTGTTTATTTTTGGACTAATATATTTCCGGTAACGTGTAGGCATGGATATACGACCACTTTCCAACCCTGCAGCGGGCGAGCCTGAACCAAGGGTATGACGAGAACATGCCTAGAATGTGCCGATGGAAGCCAAGTAAGGTAGATGCCAAACGTTCTCACACATTGGCCGCTCTACGGCATGCACTCGAAGAAATGACGACAGAAGAGGTGAATTTAGACCTAATATTGTACTTAATTGGTATGAATTTACTATGTTATGCTAAATGACGTTATGCTACATTTTATGCGGTGCAGATTGTATGGGATCCATACCGTGATTTGCGACAGACTACCCGTCCGTTGCAACCAGTCGCCTTATATCACGGTGTTATCAGTTGTCATGAGATCGAGGAGGCTTATATGCCGGATAGAGTGCTACGTCAGTTTGGCTACGTACAAACTGTCCCAAGGCGAACTTTGCAAATGATAACTCCTCCGCGCGGTACAAAACCGCTAAACTATATACCTGCAAATTTTAACTGGGTATCGCACTTCTTCACCGAGTGGCAACGCCACGTCATTAGAGATACCGGCCGACTAGCAGCAGTCAATATGGCGGAGTGCAGCGACGACTACCTCGCCTACTACGCCGGTGTCGGACTACCGACCTTGTTCCAACGCGGAGGGGATATTGTGCGTGTACCGTCAGATCTTCCTCCCAAATCGGTCTTATATACTGCACTGGTCAAGATGGTGAGCCTACTTGTAGAGTTTAAGTTTGATATTTGTAACTGTGGCTAACAATTATTTTCATTTTTCATGAATAGGCAAGGAAAGTTAAGAAGTTGGGAAGAAGCCTCGTCAGTTGCCAGGGTTCCAATTATATGACAATCAATGACGAACTCCAAAATATCGACAACGATGAAGAATATCCTTTCTTGGATACTAGAGAGAAACGCACGAAGAGGCGCCATGACGTTTGAACATTCATTTTGATTTGTATATGTCACGACCCGCACCCGGAAAATCGGACATGAGTCGTGGGTACGTCCAGCCTACGCCGCAGCATCGGCGGTAGAACGCTGTCTAGGTCAACTAACTAAATAATAATCTCACACAAAAATTGGGCATGGCCTCTCCAAAAGGAGGGCAACCACACAAACAATATAAACCTGTAAGATCTCAACTCCAAACGGAGGAGCAAATATCACAATGATAATCAAGTACTCAATCACGAATCTAAGCACGATAAGATAACACAGAGATCTAACAACTATAAAGTCTAACCAACAACAACTACTACAACAACCACAACATCAAATAATAATACAACAATATCCAAAATAATATACAAACAAGGTCTCAATCCAAAACCGGAGACAAATCCGGTGCTAAAAGCTAATAAAAACAACAACAAAGTCCTAGTGATCCCGGCTACCAACCCGGAAATTATCCCTAAGCTAGAGGGTCCATGTCTGCACCATCGACAGGCTCAGGTCCATAAAACGTCGAACACCAATCCTCCGGATACTCTGAAAAATATGTCCAGTCAGGACTGGAGCAAGTACATCTCTAACAGCAGTTCCATTTAAATGATAAAAACTATAAAACAGTTATAGCAAGTAGCAAGAAGAAAGAAGTAAGTATGAAACAGGAAATAAACATGTATCACTGGTGCATAAAGGTAAAGATGCAGGAATATCAGAAACAAGATAGTAGTAACTGTAAGATACAAGAATCTAAGCTAAGATCAAGTCCGTGCACATGAACGTGTAGTGAGTCCAGCATGAAAAACATGTAGTGAGTCCAGTCCAGAAACATGTAAGTGAGACAAGTCAAGAAATGCATGAGAGTCCAGACTATAAAGAATGAACTCGGTGTCTTTGAAATACTTGTTTCGACATGTAAACGGCTAGGGGTAAGTACGGCTCACCGCGCACTGGGTGCGCGGCTGCTATCATTCCAGATTAGACCAAAGGGAGTGATTCCTGATGATGCCAGATAGGAATATTTACATGTCTACTCGAGTATTTCCCCGCCCCGACTAATACAAGTGGATCCAAGACCCGACACACAAATCAAGATGAGTCCAGCCTGAACATGAATGATGCCTGTAGTGATGCCTGTAGTGATTCCAGAATAGAGGCCAGAAACATGAAATGTACGTGTCGCAAGTAAATGAATCCAGAAATATCAATCAGTATCCCGTGTTGTGCCAGAATAATCAGATGATACTATACTAGAAGCTGAATCATAATAATCATCAAATAATGAAAACTATCAGAGAATGTACTCGCCTGACGTCCTGAGCAACTGGCGATCCGAACTGGTGTCGCAAGGACCTAATGCGAAAAGCAAGGTTAAACAGGGTTCTAATGAGTTAAACAGATATAAAATAACTAAAAATAGGCTTCTAGGGTCGTTCTAGGTCAAACGGGTCAAACCGGTGAAATCTGGGTCAAAAAGTCAACTCTGGGTCCAAAAAGTTAACTCTAGGTCAAAACTAGGTCAAAAGTTGACTTTGGCGGTCAACCGAGTCAACTACGGTCAAGTCTGGGTCAAACTAGGGTGCTCCTGAAATTCTAGGTCAAACCGAGGTCATTAAGCTAGAAAACTCACAAACTCGCCTCCTTGAGATACCGGGATACCCTCGGTATCCGATACCTCAACCTAGGCTACGCACCCCGCCTATACCCTCTAAAACCTATGCTAGCACGCGTAAATATATACACATAAGCATATAAAAATTACTTCAATACTATTCCTAGGCCATTGCTCAAAAACTCCGCTCGAAACCCAATACCTTGGTTATCTTAAGGTATTGAGATACCGCTCTAAACTCAGCCCGACTACCCCTCTAGCTAACTCACTATGCATAAACCTATATATCTAGCTATAATCTAGGCTAAAATATAGATATCTAATACATATAGGCATATACCTATATATCTACACCCAATACCTTACCTTACCTTACCTTACCCTCAAATATATATATCTATACCTAGATATCTAACTATCTATCTAGCTATGTATATATCTATATATATAGATCTATATATCTAGCTATCCCTCTACCTATCCATCTACCTATCTAGTATCAACCTATCTAGTTATCTATCTAACTATCTAACTAGCTATTTATTTATGTATCTAACTATTAAACTATTTACCTATCCATCTAATATCTATATAGCATCTATCTATTTATCTCTAACTACCTAGGTATCTAGTTACCTATGTATCTATCTAACCATCTATGTGTTAATCTATCTATTTTTATATCTATCTATCAACCTAGCTATTCATATATCTACCTATCCATATATCTATCTATCTATCTATTTATCTATGCATCTATCTATGTGTCTATCTATCTAACAATCTATATACCCATCTAACTATAGATCTAGTTATCTATCCATTCACCTTATCTATCCATCAAACTATTTACCTATCTATTTAACCATCTATCTATCTAATAATCTAACTACCTATATATATCTATGTATATATCTCTCCCTCTCCCTCGCATTTGCTGCTGCCCTTGCCTTAACTTGCTGCTGCTGCTACCTTAAACTGCTGTTGCTGCTGCATTTTCTACTTGCTACAGCTGCTGCTCATGCTCTTGCTGCTGCCGCGGCGCTGCCTCGCTCGAGCGAGCTGCTGCCGCGGCGTTGGAACTGCTGCTGCTGCTGCTGCTGCAGGCCGCGCTGCAGCGAGCTGCTGCCGCGGCGCGCTGCCGCTGCTGCCGCGGCGCTGCTGCGCCCGCGCGCTCTGCTGCAGCCTGCTGCTAATGCTTCTGCTGCTGCCGCGGCGCTGCCTCGCTCGAGCGAGCTGCTGCTACTGCTGAATACTGCTGCTGCTGCGCCTATTTCTGCTGCTGCAGCTGCTGGTTCCAGTCCCAGGCACCCCCCCCTCTCTCAAACACACACACACACACTCCTATATACATATACATATATACATATACATATATATACATCTATATATATATAACTAGATATCTATATATATATTCACACTCATCTACACACTCTAACACACACACTAGCACACTAATACACACACACACTCACAACACAAGCACACACACACACATATAATTATATACACATATCTATATATACATACACACACACATATAAACATATATATATATCTATATATATATATATATATATATATCTATCCTCACTCACACACACTCACTCTCACACACCCTCACACACACACTCTCACACACACTAGCACACTCTCACACAAGCACTCACCTACACACATACACTAGCACTCACTAACACACTCACAAATACATAACCACACACATATATATATATATATATACATAAACACACATACAAATATATATATAAATATATATATAGACACTAACACTAACACAACACAACACACAACAACACACACCACGCCCACAACGCTCACCAACGCACGCCCAACGGCCCCGACACGCCCAAATACCTATAAATATATAAAATATAGCCCGAGAATTCTAGCACACACTCCCCGATACTAACCCAACGCGCGCACAAGCCCGAAACGAGAAAACCAAGTCGAAATGGCCGTTCGGTCATTTCGACGAACACGTGGTGCGCGGCTCGGAAAACCTCCTGAAACGCACACCAAACGAACTCGGAATCGGCCCAAAATTTACCCACGTGTCCTAAACGATGTCTAGATCCTAGAAAATGTGCTCCCGCGTCGATTCTAGGCCCGTGGCGGAAACGCACACGCACTTAGAATCGGCGACGACGAAAAGCCCCAATTTCGCCCGAAATGCCCGTTTCTTCGCGACACGGCTTCCCGTGTCCGAACGGAGACACGCACTCACCCTCAAGACACCCGACAACGTCTACCTAAGTCCATCTAACCTAGAGCATCACCCAAAATTGGGCCAAATTCGGATTCCACCCGAAATTGACACAAAACCTAGTGTTAAAGTCTCTAAACCCAACCAAACTAGTTCCAACTTCCTCCCACGGGTAGCCTAAGGGTCTAGGAAGGTTCTAAAATATTAACTACACTATATAAAAATAATTACAAGGGGGAAAATCAGGGTTTACCTCTTGGGAGTTGGAATCCCAAGCCAAAATCTCCAAAATGCTCCAAATCCTCCAATCCAAGCTTCCAAGCCTCAAATCCAAGCTCCAACACCAAATCTAGGCTCTACCCACCTAGGTTGGGGAAGAATGTAGGGTTAGGGTTAACAACCATGGAGAATAGAAGAAGAAAGAAGAGGAAAATGATGCTTACTTGAAGTTGGGAGGAAGAAATAAGAAGAAAGAGTGGAGAGGAAGAAGAAGTAGTGAAGAAGAAGGAATGGGGGGAAATGGCTGCTGTTATGCACGGGAATGGGGCTGGTTTGGTCGGCCACAAACCTAATAAAGGGTTCACTAATTCTCCAAATGCCCAAAATGCCCCTACATGACTTGGTTTTGGGTTCCGGGTTCCAAAAATACTCAAACTAACTCCAAATCTCTCCCACTAACCTTCTAAAAATAAAATAAATATTCTAAGCCACCAAAATAATTCTCACAAGGGTGTGGGCTGGGTCGGACATGGGTCCACTAGGGTCTGACATGGGTCCAGGCTAGCCAAAATCCTAAAACAATCAAATAAAAAATAATGCAATCACTAATTAATTATAAATATAATTAATTAAAAATAATGCACAATTAACTAAATTAAAAATTAAAAAAAAATACCCGGCTCTGGAAATGGGGTGGTGACAGTATAATTGTGAACGTTGTAAAACTTTAAACTATAATTTGAGTTATAAACGTTGTAAAAGTTTCATTGAATATGACTTGTGACAATTTGAGTTAATTTTGAGTTTATTTTGCCTTGTTATAACTATTTTGATCTGTATACTGTGCCTATTGGTCAGTGGGTTAACTGTATATTTTGATATGTATACTGTCCAAATTTGACAGTGGACTGTTGCCATTTTGACAGTGAGTAAACTTTAGCCCACTGTCAAAAGAGACAGTGAGTAAACTTTAGGACTGTCACAATTTTGACAGTCCTAGTTTACACTAGGACTGTAAAAATTGTGACAGTCCTAAAGTTATATATTTCCTCAAAATTTACAGTGAGTAAACTTTAGGACTGTCACAATTTTGACAGTCCTAGTTTACACTAGGACTGTCAAAATTGTGACAGTCCTAAAGTTATATATTTCCTCAAAATTTACAGTAAGTAAACTTTAGGACTGTCACAAATTTGACAGTCCTAGTTTACACTAGGACTGTCAAAATTGTGACAGTCCTAAAGTTATATATTTCCTCAAAATTTATATAAAGACAGTGAGTAAACTTTAGGACTGTCACAATTTTGACAGTCCTAGTTTACACTAGGACTGTCACAATAGTGACAGTCCAAAAGTCCTGGCAGTTTTCCATAATGACAGTCCAGCAATGCGCAATATACAATCAAAATCTTCATAACTCTTTTCACTACAATAGGTACAACATATAGTTCAATATACACTTAAACATATATGGATCAACACAATATACATCTTCACATGGGGCAGTATCAATCGATTAAAATATCAAAGTAGTCGTCCGACATAATTTTTGGATCCTCCATCTTCATCATCTTCTTATAGGCCGCCATTGCATCCATGTAGGGTGTCGTCCATGCGATCGCTTCCTCAGGTGCGTGTTTATACCAAAGCGTAGAAGGTGGCGGAATAGGAGAATGAGCGATCAACCTTGGGATGACGAAGTGTTGTCCGACAAGCCCAATGCAACATAGAGTGGATACTCGGTGTTCGGCCGGGGGGGCACACATTGGAAAGAAAGTATTGTTAATACCCTGTGAGATAATTACAATAGGTAACTTATACCTATTAGAGAAGACGTAAGCAGCAGGCGGGACATCCATGTAATGCTCAGGTCCGGTAACTGTTTCCGTACAAGGTATGCCTGCCAACAAATCTCCAACAATTTCTTCGCCAAGTATCTGGCTATAGAAGGCTAGTCGCGACTCCAACTCCTCGTACAGCTCTGCCCTAACCTGTCGCCATCCTGCTTCCACTGAATAGCCTAGTTGTCTTGCTAGTGCATGGTATCCACAGTGGCCATCCGCAGGAACATCATCAATAGTCCAAATGAAGTTCCGTATCTCAGGTAGGAATTTTTCAATGTATAGACTATAAGAAACAGAAAAGTTTTGAACACCCTCCGCCGTGACTGCATCTATCGTTTTCTGTTTCTTCCCCCTTCGAATAGTTAGCTTAGGAGTTCGAACAAGGGACTTCGCCTCCAAACTGCGTTCGACAAGTTCAAATAAGGATGGATCTCTTTTAGTTGACTCCTCCTCCTTCTTTTTGGCTCTACTCTTTCTTGAGTGTGGTCTTCCCTTAGGAGTTCGAACAACGGATGGCTCTTGCAATCGAGTAGTTGCCGGTACTGCAATCTCTTGGATTTTAAACTCAATGGATCTTCTCTCCGGTTCTGTTGCGCCACACCACCTTGCGTGAAGTAGTTTTACTTGGGGCAACGCAAAGAAATCATCTTGCACTTCCACCGCCGGCATTATCGACAGCTGTCGCCAACGTTGATCAACACCGTCTATTGGAATAGGTATAGATTCACGACGGTATTCGTTGATTTCATGTGCACACGGAAGTCCCAGTGAATGTCGATATGAACAACCACAAACCTCGGGATCATAACCCACCGACTTCGACCTACGAATCTCCTCAAACAATAACCCCAAGGCCTTGTGAGATACCACATGGGTTAAACCATCCAAGAGGTTTTCTTGCTTGTATTCATGCTTTGCAATATTGAGGCTCATCTCAAATGATGCTACAATATCGTTCACCGTGGCAATAGTCATCAAATGAATCGATTGCCAAACAGAGACAAAATTACCGACCGATGAGCGTAGATATCTTTTTAAACATGAGTGTGCCCCTTCGACCCGGTTCATAGTGATCGTGCCATAATGCTTCACCATGTTGGTCCATGCTAACACGAATTGCTCTTTATGTGGTCCTAGCCAAGTATCTTTGATATAAGATATGCATGTCGGGTTGCTTGGCTCCCACTTTTGTTGGAACATGTACCATGCTGCCTCGTAACTGTCTGTAGTACTTGCTTGCCATACAAGACTCCAATCACTGTAGAATTCTTCGAAGCGAAGCATGTCTATTTTACCGTCCACAGTTTCAAATTTTTGCTTGCATTGAGCATGGATATTTCTATTTATATGCCAAGTGCATAGTAGTCTATACGCATGAGGAAATACAATATCTATAGCATTTATCAACGCATATTCTCTGTCAGTAACAAAAACAGACGGCTCTTTGTAACCTGTGTAAAGGGATTGTAGTTTCCTCAACGCCCATGTGTAATCCTCTACTGTCTCACTCTTCATAAAACAAAAAGCGACTGCAAATGTTTTTCCCGTAGACGTAAACCCGACAACATGCAAAAGAGGCATCTTGAACTTGTTGGTCTTATATGTACAATCAAGGACCAACACGTCTGCGAAGGACCGAGCCATATGTGTGCAATCAGGATGAGCCCAAAACAATGAAAGGAGTTCATCAGTTTGTGGATGTCTTCTATGGTACTCCACGTAGTGATGCTCCCCAAGCAACTTCAATACTTGCTGCATCGCCATTCTTCCTTTCATACTATTGCATTTCGCTCTGGCCAAACTATTATAGATCGTCCTCATGGTAGACTTGTTCCCATCTTGTTTTTGTCGCACAGCAGAAAAAATTTGTTTCGGTGCAACTCCTGAAAGGAACAAGTCTTCAACCAACTTTTTTTCATCCTCCTTCATACGTGCCACGTAGGCATGACCCGTAAGCGTCCCTGGAATAGGATGATTGTGTCTTCCATTCTTAACTTCGATTATCCACTTCACATCTTCAACTTTTACAATCAACACCTTCAATGGACAACCACATTTTCTCGTCCCAACATTTTTCTTAGGGATTTCTTTTTCAACAACACCCTTTTTTTTATGATCCCTAAACACACCTCCTCTTTCGCATCCAAGCTCAAGATATTTTCGGCCCGGCCGAGATCGGATGGATCTTGCAATGACAATAACTACGTTATGTCGTCTCCCAACTTCTCTGTACCACTCTATTGCTTCTTCATGGCTTGCAAATTCAATATCCGTTGTGAAAATATCATCCACATCAACACCAACGGCAGGATGTACCACAATCTCTGAACAAGGTTCCTATAACCAATATAAAAAAATATATAAATTAATAACTTCATCTAAATATCAAGGACTGTCACTATGTTGACAGTCCAATTTTTATATAGGACTGTCATAATTATGACAGTCCTACTTTTAATTAGGACTGTCGAATTTATGACAGTCCTATATTTATATAGGACTGTGTAATATTTGACAGTCCTATATTTATATAGGACTGTCTAATGTTTACAGTCCTAACTCGTGACTGTCAAATTAGGGTTGTCGTTTTACGTACCGAACGTGCTTCGGAACAACCAACTTGTTCTTCGGAACGTCCGGAGTGCATAATTAATGAATTGGACGATCCGACTTCGTCATCGAACATTTTTTCATGCATCGTTCCTACATTAATCAAAAGAAACTAAATCTTTTTCGCACAATTGCAAAACTTATTCAACGTAGCTTGTCGAAGACATACCGTTATAAGTATTTTCCTTGGAGTATCACCAAAGTTAAATACTCCTCCAACCACAACTACCTATTTCCAAATTTAGGTTTGGCCTTGGTGGAATGAGGGTTTCTTAAGTCTAGGTGGAATGCCAAAAATAGAAACCCATTCCACTTTTATACTTTGGTGTGGGGCAGCCCCAAGTGTGGCAAACTTGTAATTTTGGGAAATGGACTGTCAAAATTTTGACAGTCCTAACAATTTTTAGGACTGTCATATTTTTGACAGTCCTAACTAGGTTAGGACTGTCAAAATTATGACAGTCCTTCCTACTTTTAGGACTGTCGATATTTTGACAGTCCTTCCATGTGGTAGGACTGTCAAAATTTCGACAGTCCTGATTATAACAGTGGGCTAGCCCCGAGTAACTTTCATGATGGCAAACTTGTAATTTTTTCTAATTTTTCAATGGGCTAGCCCCGAGTAAATTGTGTAGTGCCCTTATAAATTGCCTTATTTTATTATATTAAGCAAGATAGTCTCCGTTACAAATTTGTGTTTTAATTAAATATGAGTACAAAATTTATTATGTAGAAGTTCAAGTTTGATTAACATGATTAAAAAAATAATTTGATGAGATTGAGATAAAATTTAAATTTGATCAGATAACATTGGACAATAATTAATTTTGTTTTTCTAGACCTAACAAACACATGATTGAACTCCTTTTACACCCCCACCCCACCCTCCACACACACCGCATATTAAATTAGTTTAATTAGATAATAAACTATTCATTACAGTTAGATAGACTAGAATTTAAATTTCAAATTTTATTAGACTTATATATCTTCTCACAATTTTCTACCGACTACTACACTTATTTTAGGACTAATTAGATTTTTGATCGTGGATTTTATACTTAGTCTAGAGTTTAAGTCCTGATTTGTGGCAATTAGAAACTTTAGTCTATGAGTTTTTATTATTTGTTTTATTTATTCTATTATACACTTCCTTCAATGTTTGGCAATAAAATCTTAGATAAGTAGTTATGTTGTACGTAAATTTTTTTATATAAAGATCAAAATATTTAAAATTTATTTTAATTATAATTGTTTATAGATATATTTTTATAATTTTGAATATGTGAGTTAGATAATATCATGTACTTAGTTCAAATATTTAAATATATTTGAATATATATTTGTTAAATTTTTTTTTTTTTAAATTTAGTTTTCAAGAGATTTTAAATTTAGTTTTAAATATATAAGAATAAGACACTAAGTTAGTTATTTTTTTCCTTAATTTTTAATAACAAAGGGTGGAAGATTTACAAACGAATGACTCAATTTTGAACCGTTTCCATGTCTCTTTAATAAGAGTAGAGATTTGTTATAGATATAATTTTATAATTTTGAATATATGAATTAGATAATACCATGTACTTAGTTCAAATATTTAAATATATTTGAATTAATATTTATTAAATAATTTTAATAATTTTCTTTTAAATTTATTTTTAAACGTTTTTAAATATATTAAGTCAAACAACATATTCTATTCCCCTACCGAGTTCTTCCTTATCATCAAGACAGGCATTCAACATCGGTTGACGCTCGAAAAGAGGGCCGCAGGCGTGTAGACATCTCAACGAACTCATGTGGACACTTCTCAGCCCGAGGACAATCTCTCAAATACACATGAAGAAAAAAATAGTTTTTTTCCTTAAATTTTTTTTAATATAGGGTTAATTTTTCTTTTAATAAAGGGTTGATGATTTACAAACGACTTATACGGTTCAATTTTAATCCGTTAGCCTAAGAGCAGAGAAGAGAGATAAAATAGGAAGGATATAATTGAAAGAAAAAAAATTAGGGTCTAAACTTTCTAACTGGACATTTCGAAAAAAAAAAAAAACTCTAAGCTAGTATAAAATCTAGTCTAAACTCTAATTTGCCTCTTATTTTATTATAAGCAAAGCTAGTGTGCCCATTACAGAATTTTGTTTTAATTAAATCTGATTACAAATTTTATTAGGTAGAAATTCAAGTTTGATTAACTTGATTAAAAATTTAATTAGATGAGATTGAACTTATTTTTAATATTTATACTTGTGACTTAATTTAAATTGGATAAGATTGAACTATATTTAATTTTACTTTTTTTATGCCTAACGAACTCATGACCGATCTCCTTTTCATCTTTCACACGCATATATAGTAAATTTAAATTTGATTAGATTTAGATTTAGATGTAGATGGACTAGAATTTATTAGATTAAATCGTCACAAAAGATTGCTTTTGGTCAATCTTGACCTTTTATGTCTTCTTCGACCATCAATTTCTTTTCTTTAGTTATATGTGTATAACTCAAAAAAATTCAAATCCAAATCTAAATATAGGACCCATAAAAAATATAGGATGATTTTTTTCCAAATCTATGGAACCTTTAGATCCGGAACAAAATATATAGAACAAAACAGCCCCTAAAGTGATAAGGCATTAATAAGAAATAAAAAAATTTCTCTTTGAGTTAATTTTCGACTACATCCCTTATTTTATTATATTAAGCAAGCTAGTATCCATTACAAATTTGTGTTTTAATTAAATATGATTACAAATTGTATTATGTAGAAGTTAAAGTTTGATTAACATGATTAAAAAAAGTAATTTTTTGAGACTGAACTAAAATTTTAATTTGATTAAATTATGTTAATTTTTAATATTTGTATTTGGGAATTAACTCAAATCAGATAAGTTTGGACTATAATTATTATTTTTCTAGGCCTAACAAACCTATAACCGAATTCCTTTTTTATCCCCACCGCATAATAAATTTAAAATTGATTAGATTTTAAACTATTCATTACATTTAGATAGACTGGAATTTAAATTCCAAATTTCATAAGACAAGATATCTTCTCAGAATTCTCTCCAATTTTCGACTACAGCACTTATTTTATTATAAACAAAGTCAAATGTGCCCATTACAAAATTTTGTTTTGACTAAATCTGATTACAAATTTTATTGGGTAGAAATTTAAGGTTGACTAGCTTGACTAAATATTTAATTAGACGAGATTGATCTTATTTTTAGTATTTATGCTTGCGAATTAATTTAAATCAGATATGATTGAGCTATTTTTATTTGTATTCCTTTTTCATCATTCATCGACATATATATTAAATTTAAATTATATGAGATTAGATTTTGAAATATTCGTTACATTAAGATTTAGAATGACTCTAATTGAAATTCTAAATTTATTAGATTAAATCGTCCCAAAAGATTACTGTTGATCTTTCTTGAGCCTTTTTGTCTGCTTCTTTGTTTAGGACTATCAATTTCTTTTCTTTGGAATTTGGTTATGCTTATAACTCTCTAGTTTTACTTCCCAAATATACAAGTCTGCTCTTTATATTTCTTTCCTCGGCTTCCTATAAATAAACACCCTCCCTCCCTTCCTCCCTCTCTCTACATAGCCATGCCCAATCCCAATATGACGTCCTTTCCCTTCTTATTCTTCCACAGTCGCAATGGCAATGACCAACCAACTCCCCGCGTATTCTCCTATCCTTACGTCGCGGCGCCACCATCCCCATCCCCGTCCCCCGGAGTCGAGACAATGCGCCATATTTTCGCAGGCTTTCGTATTCAAGAAACGCCGCGAGCTACTCATCCTGGGCTTCTTGGAACACCTTATGGTTCTACTAATCGAGGTCCCGACGGGAGCGCCGGCGGCGGAGAGGTGTGCTGCTGTCGGCAACGCGGGGCCGTTCCTTCTGCCAATTATCACTACAACATGTCCGCGGCGGCGCGGGCGGCGCTAGCTGACGATGCTATACTCGATCTCATGGTCGACCAACATGGACACAGAGACTTCATCAACTTCGTTGAAGCTGGTAATCCGGAAAGGCTGTACCAGATCGTCGGCGTTCTTGCTCGAATCGAAGGAGGAAAACTTGTCCAAGTGGCTAAAGACGATATCGGGTATGTATGTATGTATGCTTGCTAAAGTTGATGATGTTATCAGTTTATATTTATTTATATTTATTTATTTTGCAGCGTTAGGTCGTTTATGAGTCTGGTCGAGAAGGTGAAGATACGGCCAGGGCTGTGGAGTCCCATTGCCTCTGCTATTGGTGATCGGGGAGCCTTTGAACTGATGAAACATACTGTTGGGTCTAGACTGATTAGACACTGTCTTGACCACCTAAAGTACGAAGACACGCAGGTATGTTTCGACGAAGAATCAACAAGTTTGTATGAATTAGTCCTCTAAATTCAAATGCACGGATTTCACAGTAGTATTTTGCAAAAATACCTACACACCCTTGTTTACATATACTAGTCACGTTTGTGTGCGCTCACGTACCAAAAAAAAAAAAAATCTATAGTACTATTAAAAAATTAGATATAAATTTAAAATATTTTAAATATAATTTGAATATATTTTAATTAAAATTTGTTATAAATATGTTTTTAGAATTTGGAATATGTGTTTTGTTAGATAATATTTTGTAGTTAATTTAAATATAATTTAAATATTGAATGTATTTTACAGAAATTTTTATATAGAGAATTGAAGTTTTACTATATTACATGATTTTTTTTTTTTTTTTGGCTAAAATTACAAATAAAGAACAAAAACATCTCACTTGAATCCACGAAAACAACAACAAATAAG
The DNA here is from genome assembly GCA_036927795.1 of Iris macrosiphon. Taxonomy (NCBI): domain Eukaryota; kingdom Viridiplantae; phylum Streptophyta; class Magnoliopsida; order Asparagales; family Iridaceae; genus Iris; species Iris macrosiphon. The sequence continues at coordinate 200,263,652 of JAYESA010000008.1, forward strand.
TCCTTTGATGTCTCCTACTTTTTTTTAAAAATAATTAAAATATATTTTTTCAACAAATAATAGAAACGTCTTTAGTAATGACGTTTTTATTTTATTTTTTAAGTTTGGTATAGAGACATAAAATTAATGTTTGTGAGTAGAAGGTCTTGAGTTCAAATTTCAATAGAAGCATTTTTTTTAATCCAACTTTGTGTGTTGAAAAAAATTGCTTTCACCGAGATTCGTAATCGAAATCTCTCATCCACTAACATATTCACCAACCAACTAAGTTACAACAACATTTTGTATATTATTAATCAATTTACTCTGCTAATAATTCATGACACATTTTAATAGAAAAATTATAAAAATAGATTAATAATAATAATAATAATAATAAATAAAAATTTCTTATTAAGGACGTTTTGTATTTTTGTACTTTTTTTTCATTTTAACAAAAACAAACCTAAAAAAATAAAATAAAAAAGTAAACAAAACTCCTTAGTAAGGACATCTCTCTCTCTCTCTTTTCTTTAATCACAGTTTATATTCTCTCTGTCCTTCAAATATTTTATTTCTGTAATATAATATATATATATATATATATATATATATATATATATATTCTCTTAATCATCTCCACATATTCTTCGAAATAGTTGGATTGTATTTTTGGACTGTTTAGATTAGATTAAAATCTCGCACGAAATTGAATTGTTTAAGGATCTAATCTTGACGGTCCAAAAATATAATACAACATATGTTATCTCAAGAAACATGGAATAATGCTTAAATTTTTTATAAAATGCATGCAAGTAACCATGATAACTGCGTTCTTATTCTACAAAGTCCCTTTTTTTATGCCAAACAGTTCGTGTTCAATGCTGCCTCGATGTATTCTGTGAGGCTGGCCAAACACATTACAGGAAGTGAATCCCTCAAATGCTGCATCGATAAAGCGAGATTGCCTATCCAAAGGAAGATTATAACGACACTTACAAACGACTGTTACATTTTATCCACGGACAGATATGGGTAATACAAATTTCTTTTGGCCCCTATAATTTCAGCATCTACATAAGTTTATATTATGAAAATTTTTACGCCATATATTTGATAACATCTGCAGAAACTATGTAATCAAGTATGTCATCGAAAAGTACGGCGACAGATTTTACCTGAGAGATCAATACTATGTTAGTGAAATCATCTGCTTAAAACTTGTGAGTAGCTTAAATGAATTATCAAGACATGCAAAAGCCAGCTACGTCATGCAGAGCTGCCTTCAATCGTCTGGAGGCATAAACCTACTTCGAGAGCTGGCAAGAATGGATATCGATACGCTAGAAGAAATTTCTCGGGATCCATATGGGAACTATGTCCTACAAACTGCTCTAGATACCAATATGGTAATCTATATATCCACTCTCTCTCTCTATATATATATATATATATACCTACCATTTTGAAGTCAATCACTCATGATAATTAATTACTAACTTTAATTATCTTCTGTTCATGTAAATAGGATACAGCGTACCATGTTTGGCTAGTTCATTCGCTCTCGCAACTACCTAAGGAACTTTTGGCTCATCGGTATGCAAGAAATGTGATCAAGTGTGTCAGAAACTTCTTATGAGGATTTCAAGCTGGGGCGATCGATCTTTCTTCATGCATGATTTTATAGTTTGTTGTCATTTTTTCAAAGTACTGGCCATTATTATTTTCCTTGTGGCACTTACCTGAATGTTGCATATTAGCCACTTAATTTCAGTGTCTTTAGAATATGTTAGTTTTGTTTGTTCTCTGTAAACCACAGAAACAAAATATAGCTGTACGTGGGTACTGTCGTTGCGACTTAACTATATTAAGTAACTACTATTAATTTATACTTATGAACTACTTATGAAATTTGCTTAATCAAAGTTGATATTAATTCCTCTAGTTTTTTTTCTTCTGATTCTTATTTGTCTTATGTTGAATTTTGAATAAGTATTCAAGTTATCTAGATAATTAAACATAGGAAATATTGCTAACGGTTTTTTACCGTTGGTAGTATGGCGTTGAAATTTTTTCTAACCATTAAAAACCGTTGGAAAAATAAATTTCCTAGCAGTAAAATATCATTGGGAAAATAAATTTCCTAACAGTGTTATAACCTTTAGGAAAGGAAAAATAATTATTAAAATAAATTGTTGCTCTATTGAGCCTAAGAGTCAAGTTCATTTTCTTCATGCACATGAACATAGACAAAATTTGACTAGATCTTACACAATTATGTCACTTAAACAATATTACAATAGTAAGCAAATTTTATTGCTGACAGAGGAGCATAACAAAAGAGGCATAACAAAAGATGAGCATAACAAGACTTTTCATGCATTCAATCCAATAATTCAACTACAAAACTTGATAAAAAGTCAAAACTAAAGGCTACAATAGTTGGACGGTCGCATTTCAGAATTTTCAGAGAACGAGGGCCCCTCGCTGAGTATCCTGCCACTCTTTAGAAAGATCTTCAATGAACTCATGCCGATATGCCTGAGCACAAACCAAGCCTGTATACTTTGTGATCTCTAGCCAATTTTGTGAAGCAACAACCTGCAGCATAAGAACAAAGTATTGTAGGCTTGGTTAAAGAATTCTAGTGGTTCAGTGAATGAAAGCATAATTAAATCAAGCCTTACCTAACATTGAACATAAAAAAAAGGATCTTGGAACTCTCGTATAAATGCAATATGATGGATATATCTATGGAATCAAGAAATTTATTGAGTTGAAAAACAATAGCTTCTAGAGAATCATAAACTAAAAGTACAAAATATATGCTTGATTTGAACATTTTCAGGAAAAGTAAAATGTACACTAGAACTGAACATTTGTGACTCTTATTAGGGAATACATTATGCAGTTACAATAAAACTTGACTAAATTTTCATTATGATATGACAACATTAACACAATAGTGATAACACCACTTAAAGAAGAAAAATTTCGACAAACATAAACTAACTCGAAATCATTGTTAAATGCCATGTATCAAATTTAGTATGTAGATGGAAACTAACCTCCAGTATGAGCAGCGAAGATAACTCCTATCTTTATATTTCAATCCCAAGACTGGTGTTCATGTCACATATGGATAGCTGTGGAGAAGCCATAACTATAAGGAACCATATATGCACTACACACAGGCATAAATTAAATATGCAAACAACACTAAAAGAAGTGTACATCAATTTAAAGCAGTAGAATAAGATACATTCTTCTTAGAAGAAATTTTTTTTGGTTGTATCTCAACTGTACCCTAAATTGTTTAAGACCACCATAGACTCATGAAACAACAGTTGAACTAGAACAAAATATGAAATCCTAGCTACAAAACCTGCATAATTAAACTGAATCCCATTCTTAACGTCTCAGTCTGTCTCAGATTGATGTGTATAGGATAATATGCTTAGTGCACATGCACCACAATTAAATCACATCTCAGAGATAGAACTCCCAGGCTTTGTAATAGACGTCTTTGAGCTAAAAACAAAGATATTAACCATTTGGCAGGTTGCACTTGGTAATTCGAGCTTCAGAGAACCATCCAGTAGTTATGTCATGAAGAAACGATAATTACTGTAGACTTGAAACCTAAACAGTACTAATAGATTGAATCAAAAACAGTATTAATAGAAAGCTTGTTTTTGAACTTTCTTAACATGATTGACATACAGTAAGAGATGCAGGTATGTTGTCAAGCTAGGTTGCATGAATACAGACACTTCAGGTACGTACACCATCCTTTTCTTTGTGACAATGTGATAATTAGACAGGGCCCTCATAGTGCATGCTGAAGTTCTATCTGAACCAAGCATTGCTGGGCAAGATTACAACTAGTCCTAAGAAGTGTTACTGTCACCTATACTGAATCCAATTACTGAATGTCTCCTAGAAAGGTACATTTGCACATGAAATGCATATTCCCAGTTTCATACAAAATGAAATCTGCACAAAGAGCTAGGCAGTAACCCTGACTCATAGATTAAAAGGAAGCACTAGAATACAAAGTTCAAAATTACCCAAGGGATGCCCAATAGAAACAAGAGACATACCCAGAAAAACCACTATAATAGCATAATCTAAAATCATATCTGAACAAAGATTATTAACACAACAATGACGACGAACTTTAGATAAGCTAATATGTACCATAAAATAAGAATGTAACATCACAATTACTATATTTCTGAGTTCTGGCATATCTTTTCTTCTAAAAAAATGATAAAACAGATTACCTCTCATTCTTGAAGCATATAATCCATTTTCGCATTTTCTTCGTTCATGACTTCCACGTCTATCTTTGAAAGGACAAGATCCTATATTTTTTCTCCCACGATTAGGCAATATGTTCGGGTAACCATTTCCAACCCACTTTAAGATGTGGAGATTATGTACAACAATTGTGCATCGTAATCTCCTCATACAAACCTTGTAAAAGGCAGTATAACTAAATTATATAAAACTTCTTGAGAGGATCAAATCCACTGACTGGTCTGCAAACCAGACATATTTTTCTCAGCATCCACTGTTTGCATCTGGTATCATAATGCAACTTCCAGGTTTTAATTACTTTTCGTTTTATGTTGCTTCAAAAATATCATTTTAGTAGTGAGCAGAATGTGTCATATTGTTATTACTTATCTCTAGATACAGGAACTAAACTGACATAATGATTCTTAATATAAATTATACTTGAACGAGCCGACATAAAGATAAGATAAAATGTACACTAACGCTAGACGGTAGCCTTTGAGGAAATGAAGTACAGTGGGATAGCTCATGGCATGAGCAACATACAGATGCTTCAATATAAACATAAAAGATAAGATGAAGGTTTTATTTGCACCTTCTCCTACAAAATCTAAACTCATGAACCTTTTATCTAAGGTTATGACCAGAGTTCTCTATCTGATGATAATTCCCTCCAAATAATGGCAATTGTGCTGCCACTTGTAATTTTTGTTCAATCAACCATCCCATATAAACATATTAAGCAACCAAGTACTCGGTTGCTTAATCATTAATAACTCCGTATCTCAAAACACCTAGCATTATAATGGTACATCAACAAGTAGCAATTTCAAACTAAATCATTAGAACTGATGTATTTAATAAAAAACAAGCCAAATATTACCTAACACTATCGAGTCCAATCCCTCAATATATTAAGAACATGATTCCAAGACGAGCAGAGAATAACTAAGTCAAGATTTCCAGTGTGCAATTGTATAGTTACACAGACAATATTCACTTAATCTTTGAGCATTAGTAAAACATCAAACACAGTTTTTTTTTTTTTTCCTCAAAGAGGCCAAGCGTACAAGTTTCATAAGATTCAATTGTAGAAAAGAAAGAAAACCTAAAAAATTACAAGCTTACATAAGATCGAGAAGCACTTACTTGTCTATTGACTAATTCTTTTTATGCTTAGTGAGTGTACTTACAGAAGAAGCTAGTACAATATGCAGCAACAACAGCAACAACAACAACAACAACAACAACAAAAACTCCCTTTCGGTTAGCAAACAAACACAACTACATTAGTTATGCCCGTAATTTACAATAATAAAAAGGTGTCCTAGTATATTCAAGAACCAAAGCATCATACCTTGAGGTCTTGGAAACTCACTTCTACTTTGGATCTCCAATCCAACCCTGTTCCATTTGTTTAATCAGAAAAAAGATCATATCAACACAATATGCTACAACTAGATCAGGAACAAAATGGACAAATAATTTTGAAACCGATAACAATAAGAAAATCGACATTCCATGGATCATCAAGTCCTAACGGACATTTTTACAAGCAGACTGCAACTTTTTTTCTTCCAAATATACCCTTACATATATTGACTAATTAAAAGTGTTCATTAAAGCTAATAGGGACAACTATGTAATTACAATTATTGTCATTTGGTCTTCATAAATAGTCTTAGGTATTAATTATATATATATATATATATATATATATATATATATATATATATAGAATAGTTAAGAATTTGTCTTTAGACTTTCTAAGTACTCTTAATAAATATTAGAATAATTAGCACTTGTCTTTTAGTCTCTCTAATAATTATCTATAAAAATCGTACAACGCACGTGGATATATACTAGTATATATTAGGGTTAATTATTGTTTAGACCCTGGATTTTATACAAACTTAGAGTTTAAGTCCTAATATGTCCAATTGAAAATTTTGGACCCTAGATATTTATTTATTTATTTATCCAATTATACCCTTCGTTTCCATGCCTAACAATTTTTTTATATATAGACTTAAGGGTATAATAGAAAATATAAAACAAACAAAAAAAATCAGGATCTAAACTCTCTAACTGTTCATGACATGACTTAAACTCTAAACTGGTATAAAATCCAGAGTCTAAACTCTAATTTGTGTAACTAATATTAAAAGTCACCTTTTTTTTTTCTATTTTTACTAACTGTTTTTTGAGTTCCTAACAGTTTTTTAGAGTTGGTAATTAGTAACAATAAAAAATTATTAGTAAGTGAAAGCAAAGTGTTGGAAAATCCTTGCTTTAGTAAAAATTAATGTTGAAACATTTTGTTCTAATAGGTTCAACTCCCTCACCACATTCAAGAAGAAAATAGAATGTTACAATTGAAATCACACACCAACCCGTAGCAATCTTCCTAACCGAAGTTGACGACTCCTCGATTAGATTTCCTTCTTCATTATGTATTGTATACCGAAGTCAGTCCTAAGAGCAAAGCACGAACCTTTTCTTAAATTCTGGGTTGTGGAGTCCCATTGCCTATGCTCTTGGTAATCGGAGAACTTTTGAACTGATGAAACATACTGTTGGGTTTAGACTGGTTAAACATTGTCTTGACCACTAAAGTATGAAGACACGCAGGTATGTTTCGATGAAGAATCAACAAGTTTGTATGAATTAGTCCTCTAAATTTAAATGCAAAGTTTTCACAATAGAGATTTTTCTTTTTGCAAGTTTGCGCATAAACATATATGCAATTTTTGCAACAATAACTGACCTAATTAGTAGTCGATTACTAAATTATTAGCAAAAACACCTTACGCACCCTTGTATATACTAGTCACGTTCGCGTGAGTGGTACAAAAAATAAAAGAAAAAAAAAATCTATAATACTATTGGAAAATTAGATATGAATTTAAATTATATTAAAATATTTTAAATATAATTTGAATATATCTTTAATTAATATTTGCTATAAATACGTTTTCAGAATTTGTAATATGTGTTTTGTTAGATAATATTATGTATCTAATTTAAATATAATTTAAATATTGAATATATTTTACATAAATTTTGATACAGAGAATTGAAGTTTCACTATATTACATGAATTTTGAATTTGTTTTTTTGCTAAAATTACAAACAAAGAACTGAAACGTCCATGCTAAGAAAATTTCACTTGAATCCACCACAAATAACAACAAAGATGGCCTTAACAAGGGTCTTTGGACGTCTCCTTTCTTTTAAACAATTAAAATGCATTTTTTCACAAATAATAAAAATGTCCTTAGTAAGGACGTTTTTATTTTATTTAATTTGTTTATAAATTTAGTATAGAGAAATAAAATTATAATAAATATATAAGATATGTTGTATCTTAGTTGGTTAGAATTTATGTTTGTGAGTAGAAGGCAAATTTCAATTGAAACATTTTTTTTAATCCAACTTTGTGTTCTTTTAAAAATATCACTGAGATTTGTAATCAAAATCTCTCATCCACTAACATATTCACCAACGAACTAAGTTACAACAACATTTTGTATATTATTCAATTTACTCCCCTTATAATTCATGACACATTTTGATTAAAAAAAATTCAAAATAATAACAAAAAAAAGATTCTTACAAGGACGTTTCGGTAATTTTTTATTTTTTTTAAACATAAACAAACCAAAAAAATAAAATAAAAAAGTAAAAAACAAAATTTTAGTAAGGACATATCTCTCTCTCTTCTTTCTTAATCACCGTTTGTATTCTCTCTATCCTTCAAATATTTTATTCCAGTAAAAAATTTCTAAATTTTCTATATTATCAACCGTTGGATGCTTGTTTAAGTCATCTAATCTTAATCATTGATTTGAACCATTCAAATCAACGGTTAAGATTATATAACTTAAACAAGATCCAACGATTGTAAACCTGAAAATGCATAATTGGTGGAGATGTGGAATCTTCCTCATATATATATATATATATATATATATATATATATATATATATATATATATATATATATATATATATATATATATATATATATATATATATATATATACATGTTCTTCTATTTTTGGACTGTTTAGATTAGATCAAAATCTCGTGAGGAATTAAATAGTTTAAGAATCTAATCTTGACGGTCCAAAAATACAATATAATAGTTGTTATCTCGAACTTAAAAATTTATAAAATGCATGCAAGTAATCCATGATAACCGCGTTCTTATTCTACAAAGTCCCTTTTTATGCCAAACAAATCGTGTTCAATGTTGTCTCGATGTTTTGTGTCAGGCTGGTCAAACACATTACAGGAAGTGAATCCCTCAAATGCTGCATCAATAAAGCGAGATTGCCTATCCAAAGGGAGATTATAACGACACTTACAAACGACTGTTACATTTTATCCACGGACAAATATGGGTAATACAAATTTTTTTGCCCCTATAGCTATATCAATAATTTCAACATCTATATAAGTTTATATTATGAAATTTTTACGCCATATATTTGATAACATCTGCAGAAACTATGTAATCAAGCATGTCATCGAAAAATACGACGACCAATTTTACCTGAGAGATCAATACTAAGTTAGTGAAATCATCTGCTTAAAACTTGTGAGTTGCTTAAATGAATTATCAAGACATATAAAAGTCCGGTACGTCATGCAGAGCTGCCTTCAATCGTCTGGAGGTATAAACCATATGGGAACTATGTCTTACAAACTGCTTTAGATACTAATATGGTAATCTATATATACACTCTCTATATATATATACCTACCATTTTCAAGTTAATCACTCATGATAATTAATTACTAACTTTAATTATCTTCTGTTCATGTAAATATGATACAATGTATCATGCGTGTACTACAAAAATACACTGTTTCAGGGACAAAATTATTCGTCGCTCTTCCCCCTCCGATTTGGGGAATAGTGAATGACCCGAGGGGCAACAAAGGCTAGACTTAACAGCATATTTCCGTTGCTATTTGTATTTAGCGACTGATTAGCAACGAAAATGTTCCGTAAAAAAAATTAATATCGCTACGGAAATTCGGAGGCCTTAGTTTCTGATCCGTGTACTTGACGACTGGACGCTTACACTATACAGATTGCTTGCCAAGCAAGTATACCTTGCCATTGTACTATGATTTATATTCCATATGATGCATGCATTTTATTTCTGTCCATTTAGTTCATATATTTTAACTGCTATATAAACTGCGTCCAAGAATAACTTGGGTGCAACGACGGTGGCGCCGTATTTTGTTTTTATTCTATATTATGCATGTTGACCTAGTTTATGAGACCACCCCATTATCATGAGGCATTCTTATGTTTCATTGGCTATGACACTGTTGTTACACGAGTGTGAGTCTCATGTAGGACACGGACTTGTGTACTCGGCTGGCCACTGGTACGTATAGGTCGTGCGACGGATAGGGATAACTGCTGATAGAAATTGCATGCTAGAAGATCTGACAGTTATTTAGAGGTATCATCGTGTCATGGATGTGACATGCTTAGAGCATGGGGTGGGAAGAACAACAAGTATGACGTTTGGGTTCCTTTGTACTTTTCTTGTGTAACTCGTACGCTCCGTCGAAGATGCACGATCATGATGACCACTATATACTATATTATTACCTTGCGGCCTCTGAGGTTCAAAAGACGTCATGCTTTTTAGGTCCCTGAATCTCCGAGAGAATCATGTCAATCATATTTTAGCCAGATAGCCCACGTGTTGGAAAGTTATTCTCAAACTGCATTCACATAGATGGTTAGGTGACCCATTGGATGTTTATTTTCAGTACTTTACTGGAATATTTCTATGTATCTTGTTATGTCCCTCTGAGGACCTGGTCCCTTTCCAGGTATAGACTTGCAGGATTATCCACAGGAGTACGGACCCGGACTTGACGCTTCATACCAGACTGAGGAGGTCTTACCTTCAGAGTACCTTTGATTTATCGCAGCTGATGGATATTCTAGTTGCTATTTCTTTTATTGACATTTATCTTATATTAGAGTTAATCTCTTCTCTCATCTAGTTTTGGTATAGTCGTTTGGTAGTGGATTTGTCTCCACCCGACTATCATTCTTGATACTTCATACTTGAGATTAAGTTATTTATTTTCTACCTCTTTATTTATGCTGTGGATGAGATATAGATTGTGTGTGACTTGTGTTGACAGTATATTACCACTTGTGGATTTGATATTCATATTACAGCGTATGTGTGTATTATGGTATCCATATATTGGAATTGCCATATACATACGGTTGGCATACTTACGTATTCCTAGTCCTACGTATTTTGGGACTGGGGCGTGACACACAACCTGATAGTAGAATAATCGGCTTGCCTTGTGTGCTTGAATGAATCAAATATGAACTCTATTTTTAAAGATGTTTCCAAAAGAAGTAATATAACTATGTTCCCGTGCTGTATGTAACGAACATAGATAAAACTAGAAAGATCACTAGTAATATAATATTTTATCACATGATTACTTAGTGTTAGTTTTAGTGAATGTTGCTTCTGTTCGTTATTTTTAGACTCACTAGTACTTTCTCCAAAGTGCTGACCCACCAACAGTTTACTTGTTCGCAGGTGCTGGATCGTCAGAGGAAGCGATAGGCGTGCCTCATCCCCGGGACCCAAAAATCTGGTTCGATGTCTTGAGCCATATCGATTGCTTTGTGCTGCTTTTGTATAGAGGAACATAATGTATGGAACGATGCCATTGTATTCAGAGAACCTCGTGCCTTATGATTTGCCCTATATACTCAGATGGATTATTATTTGCAACACTGTCCCTCCGTTGCTTACTCGATCGATTCGATGATAGCCACAAGTTTAACGACGTTGCCTTATGCGGGCGCAACCCCAGGCTTGCACGGCATCAAGTTCCGATGGAAACGATCGTCCCGCGGGAGAGCTAGCGCGGTGATTCGAGCCCAGCAAGGACGACTGGTTCTTGTGGGAGATCGGAACGTGACATAATGGTATCAAAGCAACTCGATCATCTGGCCTTACGTCCATTTCGCTGCTGTTCTTAGATGACGATTCCTTATACATTGATATCGTTATTGAATAGAGCGTTCCATACAATAAGTCCATAGATATTCTCAAAGTTGTGCAAAAGTTTTCTGGATTTGATTTGTTGCTTGAGAGTTGTGCTTTCGTGCTTGTGGTTTGCTAGAGTTTTCGATTGAGGATGGTGAGGGATGAGGACTATCGCTGCTCTGGAAATCGAAAAGTTTCTCCTTGAGTTTCGATGACGAAACTCTTTCTTGATTGGTAAGTATGTAGTGCCCTGCTCCGCGTAGGCACTATGTACAAGAGATATCGCTTTGCTGGTAACACAAGACGATTAATCTAGGTGAGTGGGCAGAACTTTATTTTTTGATTCTTGTACGCCTTAATAATGAATCTGAGTTTTTGAATGTTTGTTCTAAGAAGATAGTTTTATAAGAAGAATGATAAAACCTGCCTCTGCATGCTTAATAAGAGAACTCACATAACTTATCATAAGAAGAATGATAGAATGAGAGAACCTACCATACTTGATCGATTCGATGATAGCCATAAGTTTAACGATGTTGCCTTATGCGGACGCAATCCCAGGCTCGTACAGCATCACGTTCCGATGAAACGATCGTCCCGTGGGAGCGCTGGCACGGTGATTCGCGCCCAGCAGGGACGACTGGTTCTTGCGGGAGATCGGGGCATGTAAACCCCCTGAATTTTCAAAATTTTAAAAACTGGATTTTTCACAATTTTCTGGAATTTTCTGGGAATTTTCTGTAATTTAAAAATAGGGTTTTAATTATTCAATGATTTTTAAATAATAATAAATGATATTAAAATATTTTGAAAATAATATTTTTGGATGTAAAATAAAAAACTGGACTTAGGGCAATATTTCTGAAATTTATTGGGCCCCGGACCTATTTTTAAATGCCTAAAAAGTATTTACTTATTTAATTAATTATTTATTATTTAATTATTGATTTTATTATTATTATCATTATTATTATTATTATTATTTATTATTTTAACCCGGCCCAGCCCGTTGGGCCCAACCGGCCCGGCCCATTCCCCCGAACCCAGCCCAGCCTTAGCGGGTCGGGTCGGATCCGCCCGCCCGAACCCGACCCGACCCGGCCCCCTCTCTCTCCCCCACGAACCCAGTTTTCCCCCCGCGTCCTCCGGCGGCGCCCGAGTCCGGCGCCGCTCCGCCCGGGCCGCCAGCCACGTTGGCCACGTCCACCCCCTCGCCCGCCTTCCCCGGCCTCACCCTCGCCGCGCCTCCCCTTTAAATACCCATCTCCCTCCGCCGCTGACGACCACCGCCACCGCCACTACGCCGTCCCGCCATGCCGCAGCAGCCCCCGCCCAGCTCCGCCGAACGCCGCCGCTGCAGCCGCCCTCTTCCTCCCCTCCTCTTCTCCTCCGGCGAGCGCCGCCGGCAGCCGCAGCGAGCACAGCAGCAGCTCGAGCAGTCCCCGCGCCGCCGCGCCGCCCCCAGCGCCGTCGCGAGCCCCGGCCGTCCTCTCCCCGGTCGCCTCCGGCCCCCTCCGCCGTTGCCTCAGCCGCCCAGCCGCCGTCCCCGCCGCCGGAATCCCAAACCTAACCCTAATTACTATTCTGTGTCGGACACGGACACGGGACACAGTGTCCGTGTCGAGTCGGACACGACGAATTTCCGATTTTTTTAGCCCGGTTCAGGTATGCGTAACTTTTTGCTTGTAGCTCCGTTTTTGATTCCGTAAATTGCGTTGCGAAGCCTGTATGACCCTCTCGGTGTCCGAATAAACTGTTCGGGGCATCGCGTCCTGTGGTGATCGCACACCACGATCCAAAAACAGGAAAAACCAGACCCTGTTTCACCCCGGAACTGAGTACGTCCCGCCAAACGGGACGACTTGGTCGCGCGCGGTCTTCACAGATACGTGCGCCTCGTCGATACGGACGTGTGGGATTTCGCAGAAGCTGATTCGGGTGTGCGTGCACACCGGAATCAACGCGTATCCGCGGACATCGCCCCGTATCCGACTTTTCTGTAATTCACCCTAACTTCGTGCACACACGTCTGATCGAGACGAAACTTGCGCCATCGGACTCGTAGCAATACGCTGGTCCTGTGGGTCAAGTTTGGTTCGATTCTGAGAACGTTGACGAAATCGCGTGTCGTGGGCCCCACAGGCCCCGCTCAACGGGCGATTTTGTGAACGGCTCATCGGAATTCAATTCTGAAAGTTCCGTTGGGTTCGTATCAGCATTTCTGACCTGTTGACACTGAGTTTGGTGAATTTGGAGACCTTTGACCCTGATACGTTTTTCGGTGCAAAGCGGGCCCACATCTGGACCCCGTTTTGACCCGAAACTGCCGTTTCTGCCCTTGTCTCCAAATTAGACTCAAGGACAGGCGTTTCTAGCTGATTGATATTTTCTGGATCTGATGGTGATATTTGTTTCAGCAACCGGAGTACCGCCTGCAATTCCCGCCGAAGTCAGAACTGCAAACATAGCCGGAACCACAGGCAAGTGTACCTTGCCAAACCCTGCAGCTTACTATTTATTTTTATTGACTTGTTTATACATCAGTGGGCAAGTAAAGTTTGCCATTAGCAGTAATTCCTGTTCTAGAACTTGCCCGAATTCTTGTTTAAATGCATATAAACCTGTTTAACTGTTAAAACCTAGGACCGAGTGGCGTACTTAGCGTCTGATTACCAGTCGGGTGCCAACTCCGTACGCGGAGATGTGTAACGTCACATAGACATGGATATCGAGACCCGATAATGTCCGTACTTGTCTTATCAAGTACCCCAGAACCCAGGACACTTGACACTATTCATGAGACAGAGTCTTCCTGAGACATTCATGGTAATTCTGTATAGGATACAGGACCGACAGAGATATTTTATAGATAGTATGACTTGTTGCATTAGCTATAATCCCGCTGACATGGACATGAGACGTTATGGTCATGATATACGTGATTACATTGGGTGGGGAGAGACACACAGGCTACAGGTTGATTTTATATTATGCCGGCGTCGTAGTCTCCCTTTGAGCTAGACAACTACATGATATCACTGCTACCCGGCTCCCCGACACAGAGCTTATAGTAGTTTCAGCCTGAGTTTCTCGTGCTGCTCTCATACTGCATATCACTTAGCTGGTTACATAGTTTACCCTGCTGTTCCCTTTATTTCTGCACTGCTTATATTTTGGCTTGTATTATCTGTACCTTACTATGTCCCCTGAGGACCTGGAATGGACTATGTCCCCAGGTATAGCCGAAGAGAACCATCCAGAGATACACCGTACAGGAGCACTTCCAGGAGCTGTACCAGGATCTGAGGACGAGATCGTACCAGAGGACTTCTCATGAGCAGTGGCTGTATGTAGTCAGTTATTTCTATTTCCAGTTGTTTATTTCCTGTCTATTTGCATTGTTGTACCAGACATATTCTCGGATTGTTTTCCGAGATATTTATGTGAGATCTGATAGTTATTCTATTGCATTATTTCTGGCATTTAATCTGTGATTATCTGTTGTGGATGAGATTAGAGTAGATTAGTCTGTGACCTGGAACAATTGCTCTATTTCCTGTTAGACTACAGCTTAAGCATGCCCTGATGGATCCATTAAATTGGGTTGTCCCTCGGTGCGTGCTGCTGGCCATTGCTCACGTGCTCAGTCCCTCGTCATTTTGGGACTGGGGCGTGACAGGGCATGACAATAGGGTGGCGAGAAGCTATGCAGAAAGAGATACGGGCGTTGGAGGATAATGGTACCTGGACCATGGAGATGCTTCCGGCTAGAAAACGTGCTCTGGGGAGACGGTGGATGTACAAGATAAAATATAACTCTGATGGGAGTGTTGAGCGGCTTAAAGTCCGTTTGGTGGTTTTTGGAAATCATCATTAGGTTGAAGGGATTAATTACACTGATACATTTGCTCCGTTTGCAAAAATGGTTATTGTTCGTGCCTTTCTAGCTATAGCTGCAGCAAAGAATTGAGAACTACATCAGATGGATGTTCACAATGCCTTCCTACATGAAGACTTTACCGAAGAAGTGTATATGAAACTACCACTAAGTTTCCAAACCAAACACCCTGGTCAGATATGTCGGCTTCGAAAATCTCTTTATGGGCTTAAACAGGCACTTCGTTGTTGGTTTACGAAGTTATCATCTTCTTTGCGGGAGTACAGATTTTGCCAATCATACTCTGACTATTCGCTTTTTACTCTTCATAAGGGCGATATTCAGATAAATATTCTTGTGTATGTCGACGATTTGATTCTCTCTGGCAATAATTCTGCTGCTCGTACTGCCTTTAAGAATTATTTAAGTACATGCTTTCACATGAAGGAACTTGGGGCGTTGAAGTTTGTTCTTGGTGTTGAGGTAGCTCAAAGTACGGAAGGTATTTTTCTGTGTCAACGAAAATATACACTTGACATTATCTCTGAGACAGGATTGTTGGGGGCGAAACCCGCAAGCTTTCCTATGGAACAACATCATCAACTGTCACGCTCTACAAGTCCACTTTTGTCTGATGGAGAAGCATATCGACGGGTTATGGGACGGCTGATTTATCTTTCGTTTACTCGGTCGAATTTGGCTTATGTTGTTCACATCTTGTCACAGTTTATGCATGAGCCCCGACGTGATCATTGGGATGCGGCTTTGAGGGTTATTAAATATCTGAAGGGTTATCATGGTCAAGGCATTCTTCTTCACTCTGACTGTGATTTGAGCTCCGGGGGTGGTGTGATTCTGATTGGGCGAGTTGTCCCATCACACGACGCTCTTTGTCTAGTTGGTTGATTTTTCTTGGTGATTTGCCCATCTCTTGGAAGACGAAGAAACAGGTGACGGTGTCCCATTCTTAGACCGAAGTGGAGTACCGTGTATAAATACCCTAATTTTTTAGAATTAAATTTTATTATTGGTATTATGTAATTACTGAGATTAAGGAAGAATTTTCTATATTTTTAGCTAATTATAATAAATATATATTCATGGATTGATATTTATGTGTATTTAATTAATTATTATTATCGTACATAAAATATATTTTTGGGTGTACAACTATTATTAGAGTATTGTAGATTTTTTCTGGAATTGGGGTTCCAACCTATTTTTAATAGCTATATATATGTAAAACCCCTATTTCTAAAAACCGTATTTATTATTTTTTTATTAATAATTTAATTATAGTAATTATGTGCTAATTAGGAGAAATAGATTTTTATTCATTTTTATTTTGGGTGTTGGTGCACTTAGAAGATTTATGGGACCATTAGGAATTTTTCGGAATTTATTCCATGTAGGAGACCCCTTGAGCAGTTGCTAGCTTAATGTTATGTGTTAGTGTAATTCTAGATTTTTTCTATGAGTATATACGTATATATAAATATATATATAGATATATATTTTAAAAGAATTTAGAAAAGAAAAGAAAAGAAACTATTAAAAAACTAATACTATTAAAAATCTATTAATAAACTAATACTATCCTACTCCTAAACAACTTACTACTCAACCATTCCAACAAACCAACCCACAATTCCTTCCCACTAGTTAGTAGCAGCCACCCGCTGCTAGTAGCAGCCGCTCCCCCCCTCCCCTTTAGCAAATATTCATTAAACCCATACCCCCCCCCGCGTTAGACCCCCTCTCTCCCCATTTATATATATATATATATATATATATATATATATATATATATATTATTCTATTCATCTAAAACCCTAACCTAAATCATCCAAACCCTCCCTCTTCCTATCTAGACCTGGAGAGCGCCGTCACCGCAGCCGGAGAACCCCGTCAGGCCGTCCAAACAAATCCCGACGACCGCGACCCCGCGCACTGCAGATTCCCACAGCGAGGTACCTGTGTTCTGGAGTTATTTTCCGTCGACTCGCTCAACCAAACGCCACCCCGTATTCACCGGTATGCTCACCCCTTAATCCTCTTCCATATCAATGTGATAGTAGACCTCAAACAACGCGTAACCATAGGCGAAAACAGCGCCAAAGTTGACAGAAATAGACCGAATTCTGGAATCGCAGAAAACTGCGGTGACCACCCATGTTTCGGAGTTCGTATCTCCCACCACAGAGATCCGAATTCGATGATTCTTTTTGGTATGCGGAGACCACTTGACCTAGTTTAATTTCTGTTAAATAACCCTAGATTATTAACTGTTGTAGACAGAATTAAATTCATTGGAAAATCTCACGAATAGACTTTTCCAGATTTCCAAAAGTTGTGAAACGGAGCGCGCCCCGCCAAACGGGACCGCCCCGTCGTGTACCAAGTGTACCAAACGGTGCGCGTAGCGTAACCGGACACGTGAGAGTTCGCAAACTGATTCGGACGCGTGTGCGCGCCAGAATCAGCCCGTATCCGCGGACACACCCCGTGTCGCAACGTTTGCGAAAGTCACGCGCATTTTGTGCACGTTCGTCAGATTGCGATGAAACTTGCGCCACTGGACTCGTGGTAACGCGCTGGTCCTGTGACCCAATTTTCACGTAATTTTGAGATAGTTGACCAAGTCGCCAATTGTCGGATCCCACGGTTGACTTTTTGGGCAAAATTGTGTCCGCCCTATCGGAATCCATATTTGGACATACCGTTGGGTTCGTATTGACATCTAGAATTTGTTTGACCTATAATTTGTCCCATTTAGAGACTGTTACCCTTATCACATTTTTCGGTGCAAAGTGGGCCACACGTGGACCCCACTTTTATCCGAAATTACCGTTTTGCCCCTGTGTCCAAATTGGACGAAAGGGAAGTGCTTTTTAGCTATTTTGCTTATTCTGGGAACGTTGGTGATATTTATTTCAGCATCCGGAGACGTTCATTCTGAGGCCGTAGCTTCTGACTTTTGGTGTGGACATCGGGACATTACATTTTTGCAGCTTTCTTGTCAGACAAGATACCTTGCCAAATTGCTTACAGTATTTTGCATGCTTAGTATATTTATGTATATTTATTGCATTTTTGCTTATTTATTGCATGTGTAGTTTCTTTTAGTCATTACTATATATTAGATATGTTGACACACACTGGACACTTAGTATCATAGAGGACAATCAGTAGGCGTATGGGCTTTAACCACTCTGGTAACACCGTAGTCACTAGCACGCTCTATGGTGGTCGTGTCCGATGGTCGCTACCCCCGTAGTATGTCGATTGATGGAGTCACGAGGGTCGCTACCCCCGCGGTATGTCGGCTGATGATGTTCATGGACGTGTGTGTGAGTTGTGAGATTAGATCGAGTAGCCTACCCTTGCCCATACGTCGAAAAATTGTCCTCATTTGCATTCATATAGATTGTCTTGTACAGCATATTTATTTATCTTCAAACATTATGCATGTTCACTGTATTCAAATTGGCTTGTCTCTATGTATCTTGTTATGTCCCTCTGAGGACCTGGTCCCTTGCCAGGTATAGACGACCAGGAGCATCCGCAGGAGTACGGGCCTGGACCTAACGCATTCCTTTCTGCCGAGGAGGTCTTACCTTCTGAGCATCTTTGATTACATCTAGTGATGGATTCTTTTTAGCTGATACACTTCTGTCTTCACATTATTTTATATTGGAGATTTTATACTCCGCTCTTATTTTAGTTTTGGATATAGTCTTTTGGTAGTGGATTTGTCTCCACCCGACTAATTATTTTGGATATTTCAGACTCCTCATTCTAGTTAGTATTTCTTTTCTATGACTTGTTGTGTGGATGAGATTAGCATATCTGTGACTTGTATTAATATTTATACCACATGTGAGTTTATATTCATATTACAGCGTACGTGTGTATTATGGTATCCATATATTGGAGTTGCCATATACATACGGCTGGCATGCTTACGTGTTCCTAGTCCTACGTATTTTGGGACTGGGGCATGACAATATATATATATATATATATATATATATATATATATATATATATATATATATATATATATATATATATATATATATATATATATATATATATATATAATTAATAAATCAACTAAATCCTAAAACCCCAAACCCGGATCCTAAAATCCGAAACCCACTCACACCCATACCCACAGACCCGACCCCTACAGTAATTCTTCCCCCCTGGTACACTAACCCCCAACCCCGACTCCTCCCTTCTCCTCCCTGTAACCGCCGAACCCCCTATTTTCCTCTCCCCAAAACCCCCATTTCACCCCTATTTATACAACACAAAGCAGACCACAACCACCACCCTTCTCCTCTGTATCCAGACGACCACCGTCGACCACCGCCATCGCTGTCAACCGCCGTTGCAAGCCGCCGCAAGCAGCCGCCCAAAGTCACGATCATCACAACGATCAGTGAGGTACTCTTCTTCTCGCCCCTGTATCTCCCTGCACAGTAATCCAAATATCTACCCGTTGAATCCTATGTAAAGACCATATGACCCCCTGCGATCAGTGAGGTACTCTCATTAGCTTATCGTGTCTCGTGTCGATCGCAAATTGCAACACAAAATAGGAAAAAATAACCGAGTTGTGAGAACAAAAACTGTCCCAGGTGCGCGTGTTTTGTCACGCCCCAGTCCCAAAATGACGAGGGACTGGAGAGGCGTGGCAATGGCCAGCAGCACGCACCGATGGACAACCCAATTTAATGGATCCATCAGGGCATGCTTAAGCTGTAGTCTAGCAGTAAGGTGTTACAGTCTCAGGTATTTCTAATCTCAACCACAGATAACACAGATTGAAGCCAGAAATAATGTAATGAAACTAAATATGCAACATGAAATAATGTTATCTCGGGAAACAAATCCGAGAATTGTTCTGTTACAATTAAGGAAAGACAGGAAATAAAATACTGGAAAATGTAAATACTTTGTAGCTGAAGCCGGTGCTCAGGTGAAGTCTTCGGCCACTATTTCGTCCTCGGTTCCTGGTTCTGTTCCGAGGAGTGCTCCGGTACCGTACACTTCTGGATAGTTCTCTTCAGCTGTACCTGGGGACATTATCCATTCCAGGTCCTCAGGGGACATAGCAAGGTACAGAAAAACTCAAGCCAAATGAATATCAGTGCAGCAATAAGATAATCAGCAGGGTAACCAGCTATGTGATATGCAATATGAGAGCAGCACTAGATCTCAGGCCGAAGCCACTACAAGCTCTGTGTCGGGGAGCCGGTAGCAGCAATAACTATGATCTACACTATGATATATACTATGTTATATATATAATATCAGCCTGTAGTCTGTGTGTCTCTCCCCACCCAATGTAATCACACGTCTCATGTCCATGACACGCATAATCATAACTAATGCAGTAAGTCTGATATCTATGAATCAAATGTCTAAGAATGTAAAGTCTATGCCATAAACATGCAACCTATACAGAATCATCTTGAATGTCTCAGGAAGACTCTGTCTCATGAAATAGTGTCAAGTGTCCTGGGTTCTGGTGTACTTGATAGGACAAGTACGAGAATTATCGGGTCTCGATATCCATGTCTATGTGACGTTACACAACCCCGCGTACGGAGTTGGCACCCGACTATGATCGGACGCTAAGCACGTCACCCGTTCCCTAGGTTAAGCAGTTAAAACAAGTTTATATTTTAAATTCACATGAAATCAAGTAAAATACTATGTCAAGGATTACTGAGATTTGGCAAACTTTATTTGTCCTTTATTGCATAATTAAGTCCAGAAAATAATTTGCAAGCTGCAGAGTTTGGCAAGGTACACTTGCCTGTGGTTCCGGCTATGTTTGCAGTTCTGACTTCGGCGGGAATTGCAGGCGGTACTCCGGTTGCTGCAACAAACATCAGCATCAGATCCAGAAAATATCAATCAGCTAGAAACGCCTGTCCTTGGGTCCAATTTGGAGACAAGGGCAAAAACGGCAGTTTCGGGCCAAAACGGGGTCCACCGGTGGGCCCGCTTTGCACCGAAAAACGTGTCAGGGTCAACGGTCTCCAAATTCACCAAACTCAGTGTCAACAGGTCAGGAACGCTGATACGAACCCAACGGAACTTCCAGAATTGGATTCCGATGAGCCGAACACAAAATCGCCCGTCGAGCGGGGCCTGTGGGGCCCACGACACGCGATTTCGTCAACGTTCTCAGAATCGAACCAAACTTGACCCACAGGACCAGCGTATCGCTACGAGTCCGATGGCGCAAGTTTCGTTTCAATCCGACGTGTGTACACAAAGTTAGGGTGAATTGCAGAAAAGACGAATACGGGGCGATGTCCGCGGATACGCGTTGATTCCGGTGTGCACGCACACCCAAATCGACTTCCGCGAAAACCCACACATCCGTATCGACGAGGCGCACGTATCTGTGAAGACCGCACGCGACCAAGTCATCCCGTTTGGCGGGGCGGACTCGGTTCCGGGGTGAAACAGGGTCTGGGTTTTTCCTGTTTTTGGATCGCGGTGTGCGATCGCCACAGGCCGCGATGCCTCGAACCGTTTGTCCGGACACCGAGAGGGTCATACAGGCTTCGCAACGCAATTTGCGGAATCGAAAACGGAGCTACGAGCAAAAAGTTACGCATACCTGAACCGGGCTGAAAAAGCCGAGATCTCGTGTCCTCGTAGCGTGTCCTGTGTCCAACTGACACAGTGTCCGACACGTACAGCGACGAGGATTAGGGTTAGGGCTTGGCCTTGCGGCGGTGGCTCAGGGCGGAGGGCGGCCGGGGCAGCGTCGCAGGAGGAGGATGGGGGCGGTGCTGGCTAGGGCGGCGGCCACCGGAGCGGAGGGGGTCGACGGCGCAGGGCTCTCGAACGGTCGGGACGGCGTCGGGGCCTGCTGCGGGGAGGAGAGGAGAAGGGGGAGAGGAGGAGACGCGGTGAGGGTGGTGGTCGGCGGGCGGTTCGCGCAGGGGATGAGGGGAGGTGGAGGTCGCCGGACGGGGTTCGTCGGAGGGGCGTCTAGGGTGGTTAGGGTTACGGGGGAAAGGAGGCGGAGGCGAGGGGTATAAATAGGGGACGAGGCGGGGCTCGGCCGGGGCGACGTGGGCGAGGGGCCGCGCGGAGCGGGGCCGAGCGACGCGGGCGGCCAGGCGACGTGGCCGGAGCGCCGGAAATCGCGCGGGGGTCGTGGGGGACTGGGGACAGGGGTGGAGGTTCCGGGTCGGGCGCGGATCCGGGTCCGGCCGACCCGCCCGACCCGCTAGGGTTTGAGGGTTGGGCTGGGTTAACGGGCTCGGCCCACTGGGCCGGGCCGGGCCCAAAAGCAAATAAAAATTAAAAAAAATAAATAATAATAATAAATAAATAATTAAATAATCAGTAAATTAATTAATAAATAATAATAATTAAATAAATAGTTTTTAGGCATTTAAAAATAGGTCCGGGGTCCGATAAATTCCAGAAAAATTGTCCTAAGTCCAGTTTTTCATTTTACATCCAAAAATATTATTTTCATAATATTTTAATACTGTTTAATACCAATTAAAAATCATTGAATTATTAAAACCCTGTTTTTAATTTACAGAAAAATCCCAGAAAATTCCAGAAAATTGTGAAAAATCCAGTTTTTAAAATTTTGAAAAATCAGGGGGTTTACAATCTACCCCCCTTAAGAAGATTGCGTCCTCGCAATCAAAGAATAACCGGTCAACAGAGATGACGCGGTCGCAAGCATCGTTTGAAAACACATCACAAGAAGCTTCAGGAAAATACCGTTTCCCTAAAAATCGAAAGTTTTACACTTTCCAGGAAAATATAGTTAAAACTATAACTTTTATGAAAATCAGGTTGTTATTAACAAGTTACAAATTACTAGGTTGGGACTGAGGTCACGAACCAACGGACACGAACTACAGCAAGACTAAAACGGATAACTATAAATCACTTACTCGCATCAGCGTCCTGCACAGTCATCGCATAAGCTTGTCCTCGTCTTTGAGGTAGATTCCTCTGCTGCTGTTGGGCTTGCTGGAAGAGTGTCGCCTGAGGTGCCAGAGGTGGCCTCGGTACTGGTGAAGCTGGTTGGTTCGCCCTTGGTGCTCCATCTCGATGCTGGGGACAGTCCTTGGCTATGTGCTGATTGGTGCCGCAAATCAGGCACAATCCCAACTTGCGTCTGCAGTCCTTCTCGACATGACCTAGCTTGCCGCAGTAGTGACAGGTAGGAAGGGTCTGCGAAGCTGTCCTCGGTGGCTGGTGCGTGTGAGATCTCTTTGCAGATTCTCCCGGTGATGATCTGTCTGGTGCTGTGGTGATTGGCCGCTTGAGGCGAGACTCTCTCCTGGTGACGCGTTCCATGCGTCGGGCTGCAGCGAGAACGTCGGAGTAGGAGGTAGGTGCGACGGATCCGATGAGTTTCTGCAGCTCAATTTTCAGTCCGTCGAAGAATTTCTCGGCCTTCTCTTCCTCCGTCGGGATCAGGGTTGGGGCGAAGCGACTTAGACGAATAAATTCCGCGTTATACTCTTCCACTGTCATAGAGTCCTGAGTGAGACGGTTGAATTTGTCCCGCAGTTCGGATCGTGCGATAGCCGGAATGTACATCTCTTGGAAGAGTCTGGAGAACTCCCCCCAAGTGACTCGGTCTGGTCCGAGTCGCGCCTCCTCAGACAACCACCAGTGGTGCGCGTTGCCTGTCAACTGCATTCGGACAGCAGTCATCCAGCGTTCCCGTGGAAGCTCAGCTGCTTCAAGTTGATGCTGAATGTTGGTGAGCCATTCATGAACTTCTGTGGGCTCTTCCTTGCCGGAGAAAGTGCGGGGCTTCAGTTGGCGGAAGTCAGTGATTGAGCCTGTTGATGGCCGTCGGGCTGGTAGGTTGGCCTGCTCCAGTACAGTTACGATGCTGTCCCTCCAGAAGTTAGCTTCGCGACGCTGAGCCTCGTGTTGGACTTGTTGCTGCGCTTGCATCATCGCGTAGATCATTTGGAATATCTGCTGCCCGTCAATTGGCTGTCCTTGTGGGAGTACGGGGGTTGGTGGGACGAACTGCGGCGGAGGTGGAATGTCATCGCGTCGGAATCGGGAGGTAGGTGGACCTGCCTGCTGGCTCTGTTGAGTTGGTGGAACTTCTCCGACTGGTGTCACTTCGTCGTCATAGGTGACACCTGTAGCTTGTGGGGTTCCGACGGGAGTCTCGTTGCATTCTTGGGGGTCCATTTTCCTGTATCAAAAATAACCAATAAGAGGCGCACGGGAATCAAGGCAAGATGCAAGTAAATTATTTGAAGTCGATATAGAGATCAAAAACGATTCAAGCAAGTGGATGAGATCCTAAAAACTTATCCTATCTTATTGCAGGCCTGTTCGGTCCCTAAGTTGAAACCGAACAATTTAGTCGTAGACCTACATGGGCCACCACAAAAACCATGTCACGCCCCAGTCCCAAAATGACGAGGGACTGGAGAGGCGTGGCAATGGCCAGCAGCACGCACCGATGGACAACCCAATTTAATGGATCCATCAGGGCATGCTTAAGCTGTAGTCTAGCAGTAAGGTGTTACAGTCTCAGGTATTTCTAATCTCAACCACAGATAACACAGATTGAAGCCAGAAATAATGTAATGAAACTAAATATGCAACATGAAATAATGTTATCTCGGGAAACAAATCCGAGAATTGTTCTGTTACAATTAAGGAAAGACAGGAAATAAAATACTGGAAAATGTAAATACTTTGTAGCTGAAGCCGGTGCTCAGGTGAAGTCTTCGGCCACTATTTCGTCCTCGGTTCCTGGTTCTGTTCCGAGGAGTGCTCCGG
Organism: Iris macrosiphon; assembly: GCA_036927795.1. Taxonomy (NCBI): domain Eukaryota; kingdom Viridiplantae; phylum Streptophyta; class Magnoliopsida; order Asparagales; family Iridaceae; genus Iris; species Iris macrosiphon. The sequence goes on from JAYESA010000008.1 coordinate 200,288,693, forward strand.
TACCGTACACTTCTGGATAGTTCTCTTCAGCTGTACCTGGGGACATTATCCATTCCAGGTCCTCAGGGGACATAGCAAGGTACAGAAAAACTCAAGCCAAATGAATATCAGTGCAGCAATAAGATAATCAGCAGGGTAACCAGCTATGTGATATGCAATATGAGAGCAGCACTAGATCTCAGGCCGAAGCCACTACAAGCTCTGTGTCGGGGAGCCGGTAGCAGCAATAACTATGATCTACACTATGATATATACTATGTTATATATATAATATCAGCCTGTAGTCTGTGTGTCTCTCCCCACCCAATGTAATCACACGTCTCATGTCCATGACACGCATAATCATAACTAATGCAGTAAGTCTGATATCTATGAATCAAATGTCTAAGAATGTAAAGTCTATGCCATAAACATGCAACCTATACAGAATCATCTTGAATGTCTCAGGAAGACTCTGTCTCATGAAATAGTGTCAAGTGTCCTGGGTTCTGGTGTACTTGATAGGACAAGTACGAGAATTATCGGGTCTCGATATCCATGTCTATGTGACGTTACACAACCCCGCGTACGGAGTTGGCACCCGACTATGATCGGACGCTAAGCACGTCACCCGTTCCCTAGGTTAAGCAGTTAAAACAAGTTTATATTTTAAATTCACATGAAATCAAGTAAAATACTATGTCAAGGATTACTGAGATTTGGCAAACTTTATTTTTCCTTTATTGCATAATTAAGTCCAGAAAATAATTTGCAAGCTGCAGAGTTTGGCAAGGTACACTTGCCTGTGGTTCCGGCTATGTTTGCAGTTCTGACTTCGGCGGGAATTGCAGGCGGTACTCCGGTTGCTGCAACAAACATCAGCATCAGATCCAGAAAATATCAATCAGCTAGAAACGCCTGTCCTTGGGTCCAATTTGGAGACAAGGGCAAAAACGGCAGTTTCGGGCCAAAACGGGGTCCACCGGTGGGCCCGCTTTGCACCGAAAAACGTGTCAGGGTCAACGGTCTCCAAATTCACCAAACTCAGTGTCAACAGGTCAGGAACGCTGATACGAACCCAACGGAACTTCCAGAATTGGATTCCGATGAGCCGAACACAAAATCGCCCGTCGAGCGGGGCCTGTGGGGCCCACGACACGCGATTTCGTCAACGTTCTCAGAATCGAACCAAACTTGACCCACAGGACCAGCGTATCGCTACGAGTCCGATGGCGCAAGTTTCGTTTCAATCCGACGTGTGTACACAAAGTTAGGGTGAATTGCAGAAAAGACGGATACGGGGCGATGTCCGCGGATACGCGTTGATTCCGGTGTGCACGCACACCCAAATCGACTTCCGCGAAAACCCACACGTCCGTATCGACGAGGCGCACGTATCTGTGAAGACCGCACGCGACCAAGTCGTCCCGTTTGGCGGGGCGGACTCGGTTCCGGGGTGAAACAGGGTCTGGGTTTTTCCTGTTTTTGGATCGCGGTGTGCGATCGCCACAGGCCGCGATGCCTCGAACCGTTTGTCCGGACACCGAGAGGGTCATACAGGCTTCGCAACGCAATTTGCGGAATCGAAAACGGAGCTACGAGCAAAAAGTTACGCATACCTGAACCGGGCTGAAAAAGCCGAGATCTCGTGTCCTCGTAGCGTGTCCTGTGTCCAACTGACACAGTGTCCGACACGTACAGCGACGAGGATTAGGGTTAGGGCTTGGCCTTGCGGCGGTGGCTCAGGGCGGAGGGCGGCCGGGGCAGCGTCGCAGGAGGAGGCTGGGGGCGGTGCTGGCTAGGGCGGCGGCCACCGGAGCGGAGGGGGTCGACGGCGCAGGGCTCTCGAACGGTCGGGACGGCGTCGGGGCCTGCTGCGGGGAGGAGAGGAGAAGGGGGAGAGGAGGAGACGCGGTGAGGGTGGTGGTCGGCGGGCGGTTCGCGCAGGGGATGAGGGGAGGTGGAGGTCGCCGGACGGGGTTCGTCGGAGGGGCGTCTAGGGTGGTTAGGGTTACGGGGGAAAGGAGGCGGAGGCGAGGGGTATAAATAGGGGACGAGGCGGGGCTCGGCCGGGGCGACGTGGGCGAGGGGCCGCGCGGAGCGGGGCCGAGCGACGCGGGCGGCCAGGCGACGTGGCCGGAGCGCCGGAAATCGCGCGGGGGTCGTGGGGGACTGGGGACAGGGGTGGAGGTTCCGGGTCGGGCGCGGATCCGGGTCCGGCCGACCCGCCCGACCCGCTAGGGTTTGAGGGTTGGGCTGGGTTAACGGGCTCGGCCCACTGGGTCGGGCCGGGCCCAAAAGCAAATAAAAATAAAAAAAAATAAATAAATAATAATAATAAATAAATAATTAAATAATCAGTAAATTAATTAATAAATAATAATAATTAAATAAATAGTTTTTAGGCATTTAAAAATAGGTCCGGGGTCCGATAAATTCCAGAAAAATTGCCCTAAGTCCAGTTTTTCATTTTACATCCAAAAATATTATTTTCATAATATTTTAATACTGTTTAATACCAATTAAAAATCATTGAATAATTAAAACCCTGTTTTTAATTTACAGAAAAATCCCAGAAAATTCCAGAAAATTGTGAAAAATCCAGTTTTTAAAATTTTGAAAAATCAGGGGGTTTACAATCTACCCCCCTTAAGAAGATTGCGTCCTCGCAATCAAAGAATAACCGGTCAACAGAGATGACGCGGTCGCAAGCATCGTTTGAAAACACATCACAAGAAGCTTCAGGGAAATACCGTTTCCCTAAAAATCGAAAGTTTTACACTTTCCAGGAAAATATAGTTAAAACTATAACTTTTATGAAAATCAGGTTGTTATTAACAAGTTACAAATTACTAGGTTGGGGCTGAGGTCACGAACCAACGGACACGAACTACAGCAAGACTAAAACGGATAACTATAAATCACTTACTCGCATCAGCGTCCTGCACAGTCATCGCATAAGCTTGTCCTCGTCTTTGAGGTAGATTCCTCTGCTGCTGTTGGGCTTGCTGGAAGAGTGTCGCCTGAGGTGCCAGAGGTGGCCTCGGTACTGGTGAAGCTGGTTGGTTCGCCCTTGGTGCTCCATCTCGATGCTGGGGACAGTCCTTGGCTATGTGCTGATTGGTGCCGCAAATCAGGCACAATCCCAACTTGCGTCTGCAGTCCTTCTCGACATGACCTAGCTTGCCGCAGTAGTGACAGGTAGGAAGGGTCTGCGAAGCTGTCCTCGGTGGCTGGTGCGTGTGAGATCTCTTTGCAGATTCTCCCGGTGATGATCTGTCTGGTGCTGTGGTGATTGGCCGCTTGAGGCGAGACTCTCTCCTGGTGACGCGTTCCATGCGTCGGGCTGCAGCGAGAACGTCGGAGTAGGAGGTAGGTGCGACGGATCCGATGAGTTTCTGCAGCTCAATGTTCAGTCCGTCGAAGAATTTCTCGGCCTTCTCTTCCTCCGTCGGGATCAGGGTTGGGGCGAAGCGACTTAGACGAATAAATTCCGCGTTATACTCTTCCACTGTCATAGAGTCCTGAGTGAGACGGTTGAATTTGTCCCGCAGTTCGGATCGTGCGATAGCCGGAATGTACATCTCTTGGAAGAGTCTGGAGAACTCCCCCCAAGTGACTCGGTCTGGTCCGAGTCGCGCCTCCTCAGACAACCACCAGTGGTGCGCGTTGCCTGTCAACTGCATTCGGACAGCAGTCATCCAGCGTTCCCGTGGAAGCTCAGCTGCTTCAAGTTGATGCTGAATGTTGGTGAGCCATTCATGAACTTCTGTGGGCTCTTCCTTGCCGGAGAAAGTGCGGGGCTTCAGTTGGCGGAAGTCAGTGATTGAGCCTGTTGATGGCCGTCGGGCTGGTAGGTTGGCCTGCTCCAGTACAGTTACGATGCTGTCCCTCCAGAAGTTAGCTTCGCGACGCTGAGCCTCGTGTTGGACTTGTTGCTGCGCTTGCATCATCGCGTAGATCATTTGGAATATCTGCTGCCCGTCAATTGGCTGTCCTTGTGGGAGTACGGGGGTTGGTGGGACGAACTGCGGCGGAGGTGGAATGTCATCGCGTCGGAATCGGGAGGTAGGTGGACCTGCCTGCTGGCTCTGTTGAGTTGGTGGAACTTCTCCGACTGGTGTCACTTCGTCGTCATAGGTGACACCTGTAGCTTGTGGGGTTCCGACGGGAGTCTCGTTGCATTCTTGGGGGTCCATTTTCCTGTATCAAAAATAACCAATAAGAGGCGCACGGGAATCAAGGCAAGATGCAAGTAAATTATTTGAAGTCGATATAGAGATCAAAAACGATTCAAGCAAGTGGATGAGATCCTAAAAACTTATCCTATCTTATTGCAGGCCTGTTCGGTCCCTAAGTTGAAACCGAACAATTTAGTCGTAGACCTGCATGGGCCACCACAAAAACCATGTCACGCCCCAGTCCCAAAATGACGAGGGACTGGAGAGGCGTGGCAATGGCCAGCAGCACGCACCGATGGACAACCCAATTTAATGGATCCATCAGGGCATGCTTAAGCTGTAGTCTAGCAGTAAGGTGTTACAGTCTCAGGTATTTCTAATCTCAACCACAGATAACACAGATTGAAGCCAGAAATAATGTAATGAAACTAAATATGCAACATGAAATAATGTTATCTCGGGAAACAAATCCGAGAATTGTTCTGTTACAATTAAGGAAAGACAGGAAATAAAATACTGGAAAATGTAAATACTTTGTAGCTGAAGCCGGTGCTCAGGTGAAGTCTTCGGCCACTATTTCGTCCTCGGTTCCTGGTTCTGTTCCGAGGAGTGCTCCGGTACCGTACACTTCTGGATAGTTCTCTTCAGCTGTACCTGGGGACATTATCCATTCCAGGTCCTCAGGGGACATAGCAAGGTACAGAAAAACTCAAGCCAAATGAATATCAGTGCAGCAATAAGATAATCAGCAGGGTAACCAGCTATGTGATATGCAATATGAGAGCAGCACTAGATCTCAGGCCGAAGCCACTACAAGCTCTGTGTCGGGGAGCCGGTAGCAGCAATAACTATGATCTACACTATGATATATACTATGTTATATATATAATATCAGCCTGTAGTCTGTGTGTCTCTCCCCACCCAATGTAATCACACGTCTCATGTCCATGACACGCATAATCATAACTAATGCAGTAAGTCTGATATCTATGAATCAAATGTCTAAGAATGTAAAGTCTATGCCATAAACATGCAACCTATACAGAATCATCTTGAATGTCTCAGGAAGACTCTGTCTCATGAAATAGTGTCAAGTGTCCTGGGTTCTGGTGTACTTGATAGGACAAGTACGAGAATTATCGGGTCTCGATATCCATGTCTATGTGACGTTACACAATCCCGCGTACGGAGTTGGCACCCGACTATGATCGGACGCTAAGCACGTCACCCGTTCCCTAGGTTAAGCAGTTAAAACAAGTTTATATTTTAAATTCACATGAAATCAAGTAAAATACTATGTCAAGGATTACTGAGATTTGGCAAACTTTATTTGTCCTTTATTGCATAATTAAGTCCAGAAAATAATTTGCAAGCTGCAGAGTTTGGCAAGGTACACTTGCCTGTGGTTCCGGCTATGTTTGCAGTTCTGACTTCGGCGGGAATTGCAGGCGGTACTCCGGTTGCTGCAACAAACATCAGCATCAGATCCAGAAAATATCAATCAGCTAGAAACGCCTGTCCTTGGGTCCAATTTGGAGACAAGGGCAAAAACGGCAGTTTCGGGCCAAAACGGGGTCCACCGGTGGGCCCGCTTTGCACCGAAAAACGTGTCAGGGTCAACGGTCTCCAAATTCACCAAACTCAGTGTCAACAGGTCAGGAACGCTGATACGAACCCAACGGAACTTCCAGAATTGGATTCCGATGAGCCGAACACAAAATCGCCCGTCGAGCGGGGCCTGTGGGGCCCACGACACGCGATTTCGTCAACGTTCTCAGAATCGAACCAAACTTGACCCACAGGACCAGCGTATCGCTACGAGTCCGATGGCGCAAGTTTCGTTTCAATCCGACGTGTGTACACAAAGTTAGGGTGAATTGCAGAAAAGACGGATACGGGGCGATGTCCGCGGATACGCGTTGATTCCGGTGTGCACGCACACCCAAATCGACTTCCGCGAAAACCCACACGTCCGTATCGACGAGGCGCACGTATCTGTGAAGACCGCACGCGACCAAGTCGTCCCGTTTGGCGGGGCGGACTCGGTTCCGGGGTGAAACAGGGTCTGGGTTTTTTCTGTTTTTGGATCGCGGTGTGCGATCGCCACAGGCCGCGATGCCTCGAACCGTTTGTCCGGACACCGAGAGGGTCATACAGGCTTCGCAACGCAATTTGCGGAATCGAAAACGGAGCTACGAGCAAAAAGTTACGCATACCTGAACCGGGCTGAAAAAGCCGAGATCTCGTGTCCTCGTAGCGTGTCCTGTGTCCAACTGACACAGTGTCCGACACGTACAGCGACGAGGATTAGGGTTAGGGCTTGGCCTTGCGGCGGTGGCTCAGGGCGGAGGGCGGCCGGGGCAGCGTCACAGGAGGAGGCTGGGGGCGGTGCTGGCTAGGGCGGCGGCCACCGGAGCGGAGGGGGTCGACGGCGCAGGGCTCTCGAACGGTCGGGACGGCGTCGGGGCCTGCTGCGGGGAGGAGAGGAGAAGGGGGAGAGGAGGAGACGCGGTGAGGGTGGTGGTCGGCGGGCGGTTCGCGCAGGGGATGAGGGGAGGTGGAGGTCGCCGGACGGGGTTCGTCGGAGGGGCGTCTAGGGTGGTTAGGGTTACGGGGGAAAGGAGGCGGAGGCGAGGGGTATAAATAGGGGACGAGGCGGGGCTCGGCCGGGGCGACGTGGGCGAGGGGCCGCGCGGAGCGGGGCCGAGCGACGCGGGCGGCCAGGCGACGTGGCCGGAGCGCCGGAAATCGCGCGGGGGTCGTGGGGGACTGGGGACAGGGGTGGAGGTTCCGGGTCGGGCGCGGATCCGGGTCCGGCCGACCCGCCCGACCCGCTAGGGTTTGAGGGTTGGGCTGGGTTAACGGGCTCGGCCCACTGGGTCGGGCCGGGCCCAAAAGCAAATAAAAATAAAAAAAAATAAATAAATAATAATAATAAATAAATAATTAAATAATCAGTAAATTAATTAATAAATAATAATAATTAAATAAATAGTTTTTAGGCATTTAAAAATAGGTCCGGGGTCCGATAAATTCCAGAAAAATTGCCCTAAGTCCAGTTTTTCATTTTACATCCAAAAATATTATTTTCATAATATTTTAATACTGTTTAATACCAATTAAAAATCATTGAATAATTAAAACCCTGTTTTTAATTTACAGAAAAATCCCAGAAAATTCCAGAAAATTGTGAAAAATCCAGTTTTTAAAATTTTAAAAAATCAGGGGGTTTACAATCTACCCCCCTTAAGAAGATTGCGTCCTCGCAATCAAAGAATAACCGGTCAACAGAGATGACGCGGTCGCAAGCATCGTTTGAAAACACATCACAAGAAGCTTCAGGGAAATACCGTTTCCCTAAAAATCGAAAGTTTTACACTTTCCAGGAAAATATAGTTAAAACTATAACTTTTATGAAAATCAGGTTGTTATTAACAAGTTATAAATTACTAGGTTGGGGCTGAGGTCACGAACCAACGGACACGAACTACAGCAAGACTAAAACGGATAACTATAAATCACTTACTCGCATCAGCGTCCTGCACAGTCATCGTATAAGCTTGTCCTCGTCTTTGAGGTAGATTCCTCTGCTGCTGTTGGGCTTGCTGGAAGAGTGTCGCCTGAGGTGCCAGAGGTGGCCTCGGTACTGGTGAAGCTGGTTGGTTCGCCCTTGGTGCTCCATCTCGATGCTGGGGACAGTCCTTGGCTATGTGCTGATTGGTGCCGCAAATCAGGCACAATCCCAACTTGCGTCTGCAGTCCTTCTCGACATGACCTAGCTTGCCGCAGTAGTGACAGGTAGGAAGGGTCTGCGAAGCTGTCCTCGGTGGCTGGTGCGTGTGAGATCTCTTTGCAGATTCTCCCGGTGATGATCTGTCTGGTGCTGTGGTGATTGGCCGCTTGAGGCGAGACTCTCTCCTGGTGACGCGTTCCATGCGTCGGGCTGCAGCGAGAACGTCGGAGTAGGAGGTAGGTGCGACGGATCCGATGAGTTTCTGCAGCTCAATTTTCAGTCCGTCGAAGAATTTCTCGGCCTTCTCTTCCTCCGTCGGGATCAGGGTTGGGGCGAAGCGACTTAGACGAATAAATTCCGCGTTATACTCTTCCACTGTCATAGAGTCCTGAGTGAGACGGTTGAATTTGTCCCGCAGTTCGGATCGTGCGATAGCCGGAATGTACATCTCTTGGAAGAGTCTGGAGAACTCCCCCCAAGTGACTCGGTCTGGTCCGAGTCGCGCCTCCTCAGACAACCACCAGTGGTGCGCGTTGCCTGTCAACTGCATTCGGACAGCAGTCATCCAGCGTTCCCGTGGAAGCTCAGCTGCTTCAAGTTGATGCTGAATGTTGGTGAGCCATTCATGAACTTCTGTGGGCTCTTCCTTGCCGGAGAAAGTGCGGGGCTTCAGTTGGCGGAAGTCAGTGATTGAGCCTGTTGATGGCCGTCGGGCTGGTAGGTTGGCCTGCTCCAGTACAGTTACGATGCTGTCCCTCCAGAAGTTAGCTTCGCGACGCTGAGCCTCGTGTTGGACTTGTTGCTGCGCTTGCATCATCGCGTAGATCATTTGGAATATCTGCTGCCCGTCAATTGGCTGTCCTTGTGGGAGTACGGGGGTTGGTGGGACGAACTGCGGCGGAGGTGGAATGTCATCGCGTCGGAATCGGGAGGTAGGTGGACCTGCCTGCTGGCTCTGTTGAGTTGGTGGAACTTCTCCGACTGGTGTCACTTCGTCGTCATAGGTGACACCTGTAGCTTGTGGGGTTCCGACGGGAGTCTCGTTGCATTCTTGGGGGTCCATTTTCCTGTATCAAAAATAACCAATAAGAGGCGCACGGGAATCAAGGCAAGATGCAAGTAAATTATTTGAAGTCGATATAGAGATCAAAAACGATTCAAGCAAGTGGATGAGATCCTAAAAACTTATCCTATCTTATTGCAGGCCTGTTCGGTCCCTAAGTTGAAACCGAACAATTTAGTCGTAGACCTGCATGGGCCACCACAAAAACCATGTCACGCCCCAGTCCCAAAATGACGAGGGACTGGAGAGGCGTGGCAATGGCCAGCAGCACGCACCGATGGACAACCCAATTTAATGGATCCATCAGGGCATGCTTAAGCTGTAGTCTAGCAGTAAGGTGTTACAGTCTCAGGTATTTCTAATCTCAACCACAGATAACACAGATTGAAGCCAGAAATAATGTAATGAAACTAAATATGCAACATGAAATAATGTTATCTCGGGAAACAAATCCGAGAATTGTTCTGTTACAATTAAGGAAAGACAGGAAATAAAATACTGGAAAATGTAAATACTTTGTAGCTGAAGCCGGTGCTCAGGTGAAGTCTTCGGCCACTATTTCGTCCTCGGTTCCTGGTTCTGTTCCGAGGAGTGCTCCGGTACCGTACACTTCTGGATAGTTCTCTTCAGCTGTACCTGGGGACATTATCCATTCCAGGTCCTCAGGGGACATAGCAAGGTACAGAAAAACTCAAGCCAAATGAATATCAGTGCAGCAATAAGATAATCAGCAGGGTAACCAGCTATGTGATATGCAATATGAGAGCAGCACTAGATCTCAGGCCGAAGCCACTACAAGCTCTGTGTCGGGGAGCCGGTAGCAGCAATAACTATGATCTACACTATGATATATACTATGTTATATATATAATATCAGCCTGTAGTCTGTGTGTCTCTCCCCACCCAATGTAATCACACGTCTCATGTCCATGACACGCATAATCATAACTAATGCAGTAAGTCTGATATCTATGAATCAAATGTCTAAGAATGTAAAGTCTATGCCATAAACATGCAACCTATACAGAATCATCTTGAATGTCTCAGGAAGACTCTGTCTCATGAAATAGTGTCAAGTGTCCTGGGTTCTGGTGTACTTGATAGGACAAGTACGAGAATTATCGGGTCTCGATATCCATGTCTATGTGACGTTACACAACCCCGCGTACGGAGTTGGCACCCGACTATGATCGGACGCTAAGCACGTCACCCGTTCCCTAGGTTAAGCAGTTAAAACAAGTTTATATTTTAAATTCACATGAAATCAAGTAAAATACTATGTCAAGGATTACTGAGATTTGGCAAACTTTATTTGTCCTTTATTGCATAATTAAGTCCAGAAAATAATTTGCAAGCTGCAGAGTTTGGCAAGGTACACTTGCCTGTGGTTCCGGCTATGTTTGCAGTTCTGACTTCGGCGGGAATTGCAGGCGGTACTCCGGTTGCTGCAACAAACATCAGCATCAGATCCAGAAAATATCAATCAGCTAGAAACGCCTGTCCTTGGGTCCAATTTGGAGACAAGGGCAAAAACGGCAGTTTCGGGCCAAAACGGGGTCCACCGGTGGGCCCGCTTTGCACCGAAAAACGTGTCAGGGTCAACGGTCTCCAAATTCACCAAACTCAGTGTCAACAGGTCAGGAACGCTGATACGAACCCAACGGAACTTCCAGAATTGGATTCCGATGAGCCGAACACAAAATCGCCCGTCGAGCGGGGCCTGTGGGGCCCACGACACGCGATTTCGTCAACGTTCTCAGAATCGAACCAAACTTGACCCACAGGACCAGCGTATCGCTACGAGTCCGATGGCGCAAGTTTCGTTTCAATCCGACGTGTGTACACAAAGTTAGGGTGAATTGCAGAAAAGACGGATACGGGGCGATGTCCGCGGATACGCGTTGATTCCGGTGTGCACGCACACCCAAATCGACTTCCGCGAAAACCCACACGTCCGTATCGACGAGGCGCACGTATCTGTGAAGACCGCACGCGACCAAGTCGTCCCGTTTGGCGGGGCGGACTCGGTTCCGGGGTGAAACAGGGTCTGGGTTTTTCCTGTTTTTGGATCGCGGTGTGCGATCGCCACAGGCCGCGATGCCTCGAACCGTTTGTCCGGACACCGAGAGGGTCATACAGGCTTCGCAACGCAATTTGCGGAATCGAAAACGGAGCTACGAGCAAAAAGTTACGCATACCTGAACCGGGCTGAAAAAGCCGAGATCTCGTGTCCTCGTAGCGTGTCCTGTGTCCAACTGACACAGTGTCCGACACGTACAGCGACGAGGATTAGGGTTAGGGCTTGGCCTTGCGGCGGTGGCTCAGGGCGGAGGGCGGCCGGGGCAGCGTCGCAGGAGGAGGCTGGGGGCGGTGCTGGCTAGGGCGGCGGCCACCGGAGCGGAGGGGGTCGACGGCGCAGGGCTCTCGAACGGTCGGGACGGCGTCGGGGCCTGCTGCGGGGAGGAGAGGAGAAGGGGGAGAGGAGGAGACGCGGTGAGGGTGGTGGTCGGCGGGCGGTTCGCGCAGGGGATGAGGGGAGGTGGAGGTCGCCGGACGGGGTTCGTCGGAGGGGCGTCTAGGGTGGTTAGGGTTACGGGGGAAAGGAGGCGGAGACGAGGGGTATAAATAGGGGACGAGGCGGGGCTCGGCCGGGGCGACGTGGGCGAGGGGCCGCGCGGAGCGGGGCCGAGCGACGCGGGCGGCCAGGCGACGTGGCCGGAGCGCCGGAAATCGCGCGGGGGTCGTGGGGGACTGGGGACAGGGGTGGAGGTTCCGGGTCGGGCGCGGATCCGGGTCCGGCCGACCCGCCCGACCCGCTAGGGTTTGAGGGTTGGGCTGGGTTAACGGGCTCGGCCCACTGGGCCGGGCCGGGCCCAAAAGCAAATAAAAATTAAAAAAAATAAATAAATAATAATAATAAATAAATAATTAAATAATCAGTAAATTAATTAATAAATAATAATAATTAAATAAATAGTTTTTAGGCATTTAAAAATAGGTCCGGGGTCCGATAAATTCCAGAAAAATTGCCCTAAGTCCAGTTTTTCATTTTACATCCAAAAATATTATTTTCATAATATTTTAATACTGTTTAATACCAATTAAAAATTATTGAATAATTAAAACCCTGTTTTTAATTTACAGAAAAATCCCAGAAAATTCCAGAAAATTGTGAAAAATCCAGTTTTTAAAATTTTGAAAAATCAGGGGGTTTACATGTTTGAGTCCCGTTATCTTCATAATGGCACACGATGTTAAAATTCTACGTGAACAATAATTTAGACAACATAACCGAGATTTAATCTCTTCAATTAGTTTATTTTGTTGTTGATTATGCTGTGATCTATTTACTGTTGAAATCCGTAAAAAACTTGATTTTCTAAATCCAAATTTTTTCCATACGGGATGTGTCCCTCTAAACGAGGCGACTTTATCGTGTACAAATTATACCGAAAGGCGCGTATCGTCAACGTGGACGTGTGGAATTTTGTAAAACTTGATTTGGATGTGCGTGCACAACAGAATCAACGAGTATCCGTTAAAAAATACCGTATCGACCTGTTCTGACACTCGTCATAATTTTTTGTGTGCTTGTCGTTTCATAACGAAACTTGTGCCATCAGATTCACAGCGTTATGCTGGTCCTGTGACCCATGTTTGGTTCGATTATGAGAATATTGACGAAATATCGTTTCGCGGGCCCCACGATTCAACTTGACGGGTGATTTCGTGACCGTCTCATCGAAATCCAGTTCTGGATATTCCGTTGGGTTCGTACTATCATTTTGGACTCATAAATACTAAGTTTGACGAATTTGGAGAACTTTGTCTTTCACACATTTTTCGGTGCAAAGTGGGCCACATGTAGATCCCGTTTTGACCAAAAACTGTCGATTCTGCTTTGTGTCCAAATTGGACTTATGGATAGTTAATTCTAGCTATTTTAAGTATTCTGAGAGCAATGGTGATGTTTGTTTCAGCAACCGGAGGCGTACTTGGAGATTCTACTTTTACATGAGCAATTGACGGAGTTCAGAGCCCAGACAAATGTTCCTTGCCAAACCTGCAGAGATCCTGATATATTATTTGCATGTGTTCTTTCTATATATATACTTCTGTTATGTACCTGTTCAACCTAGGACCGTGAGACGTTGCTTAACGTCCGAACAAGATTCGGGTGTCGACGCCGTACGCGGAGTCGTGTAACATCACTTAGAGAGTTTATACCATGATCCTATATTTTTGTGTGCTTGCTTTACCAAGTACGTCATACCATAGGACACTTGACACTATTCATGTGACAAAATCTTTCCTAAGTTTTTTATGGTAATTCTGTATAGGCTTACATGATTCGTGACATGAGACTTGCATATATTGAGATATCATTATGACTCGTTGTACTAGCTAAAGGTCATGATCTTGCGTGTTATGGACATGAAACATCGTAGACATGAGACATGAGGTTACATTGGGTGGGGAGAGACACACAGGCTGATTATATATACTATACTACTGGAATACATGATACTACTTGCTTTGGCACTTATACTGGAGTCGTGATACTACTTGCTGCTATGGGCTCCCCGACACTGAGCCTGTAGTGGTCTCAGCCTGAGTACTAGTGATGCTCTCATTTGCATTTCACATAGCTGGTTATATAGCTTGCCCTGAGGATCTATTTTTTATTTAAATCATTTCATTTGGCTTGAGTGTTTCTTGTACCTTGCTATGTCCCCTGAGGACCTGGATCCAGATTATGTCCCCAGGTACATCAGAGGAGGATTACCCCAAAATATACGGGATATGAGCTGACGCTGTAGAAGTACTGACACCAGAGGACGAGGTTGTGCCAGAGGATTTCTCCTGAGTATTCAGTTACTTACTCAGTTATCTATGCTTATTGTTATTTCATATCTGACTTATGGACATATGTATTGGTGTTATTCTCTTCTATTATTGTGTCGGGTTGTTCCCCAAGACACTACTTATGTGGACTAGATGATGGACTATTTTCTTTATCTATTATCTTGGTTGGTCTATCATATTGAATTGTGTTTACTTTCTGTGGATGAGATTAAAATTATACTGAGATAGATGGTGCAGACTTGCATTTATATTTATTACAGCTTAAGTGTACTCTAACGGGTCTATTAAATTGGGTTTGCCCATTGGAGTTGTGCTGCTGGCTATTGCCACGTGGCTAGTCCCTCAGTATTTTGGGATTGGGACGCGACATGGTTTTTGTAGTGGCCCATGCAGGTCTACGACTATATTGCTTTGATTTCAACTAAGGAATCGAACATGCCTGCAAATTATGATAGAATAAATTATAGGATCTTATCCACATATTGACACGTTCTTGACCTCTATATCGGATTCGAATTAATTTTTTGACTTACATTAATTTTTATTCAACTATTCGACCCTACACTGATCCCGACAGAAGAAGATAAGACGAAGAAGTTCTTTGACGGACTTAGCTTTGAGCTACAGAGATTAATCGGCTCTGTTGCACCTACTTCATTCACGGACGTCCTTGCTGCAGCCCGACGCATAGAGTGCGTCACCATGAGAGAGTCCAGCCAGAAACGTCCGTTAACATCAGCACCAGCCAGAACACCTTAGGGAGAAGCTGCAAAAAGACCTCGCATGCACCAGCCACCCAGAGCAGCTCCGCAGGCATTGCCTACATGTCAATATTGTGGCAAGCGAGGTTACTACGAGAGCGAGTACAGACGCAAGTTAGGATTATGCTTGATTTGAGGATCCAGCCAACATTCAGCCAAGGATTGCCCTGAGCGTCGAGAGGGAGCACCGATGGTAAACCAACAAGCTTTACCAGCACCGAGACCAGCCTATCAGCCACCTAGGCCAGCTTATCCAGCACTGTGAGTACCACAGACGAAAGTTAGAGAAGTCAGACCACCAGCTCCAGGAGGGTTACAGCCGAGGCCACATTTGGCATCACAGATAACACTCTTCCAACAAGCCCAACAACAGCAGAGGACACCACCACAGGGACGTGGACAGGCTATTACGATGACAGTGGAGGAGGCACGGACTTGAGGAGTAGCGAATATGGGTAAGATTTAGTTTTATCATAGCTAGCTATAGTAACGAATATTCCTAGTAATACTTTAGCATGTACCTGTTAGTTCCATTCCCTAGCCTATACCTAGTATTATGTTAGCATTAACTTGTTGGTCTAGAGTAGTAATATGTAAGTGGTACCCAAGTTTTCAGAAGTTGTAGTTGATTCTCGCTCTAATCAGACTCCTTTAATCTTGGGTTACTTATCTCTCATTGCCTAGGAAAAAGTTTTTATTGCTTTCCTACGTGTTCTGCTTGAACAAAACCCTCATCATTCCTCTCAATTTTTTTTCCTTGTTCATGGTCCCTTATCCTTTGTGTCGTGCCTCAACAAACATGTCTTGCAACCACGTCATCTCTTCTGGAGCAAACATTTTCTGACCGGTTACGTTTTATTTTTTTAATTGCGAGAACGCAATTCTTTTAAGTTTGATAGATTGTAAACACCCTAATTTTTTAGAATTAAATTTTATTATTTTATTATTGGTATTATGTAATTACTGAAATTAAGGAAGAATTTTCTGTATTTTTAGCTATTTATAATAAATATATATTCATGGATTGATATTTATGTGTAATTAATTAATTATTATTATTGTACAAAAATATTTTTTTTGGTGTACAACTATTATTAGAGTATTTTAGGTTTTTTCTGAAATTATTTGGGATTCCAACATATTTTTAATAGCTATATATATATATATATATATATATATATATATATATATATATATATATATATATATATATATATATATAGAGAGAGAGAGAGAGAGAGAGAGAGAGATATTAATATATTTAATTAATAAATCAACTAAATCCTTAAACCCCAAACCCGAAACCCACTCACACCCATACCCACAGACCCGACCCCTACAGTAATCCCCCCCTACAGTAACCCCCAACCCGACTCCTCCCTTCCCCTCCTTGTAACCGCCGAACCCCCTCTTTTTCTCTCCCCAAAACCCCCATTTCATCCCTATTTATACAACACAGAGCAGAACACCACCACCACACTTCTCCTCTGCGTCATGAAGAGTCGACGACCACCGTCGACCACCTCCGCCGCAAGAAGCCGCCCGAAGTCACGATCAGCAAAGCGAACAATGAGGTACTCTTCTTCTCGTCCCTGTATCTCCCTGCACAGTAATCCAAATAACGACCTATCGAATCCTATGTGAAGACCATATAACCCCCATTAACCCTGTGTAACTAGTTTATCTTATCGTGTCTTGTGTCGATCGCAAATCGCGACACAAAACAGAAAAAAATGACTGAGTTGTGAGAACAAAAAATGTTCCAAGTGCGCGTGTTTGAGTCCCGTTATCTTCATAACGGCACGCGATGTTAAAATTCTACTTGAACAGTAATTTAGACAATATAATCGAGTTTTAATCTCTTCAATTAGTTTATTTTATTGTTGATTATGCGGTAATTTATTTACTGTTGAAATCCGTGAAAAACTTAATTTCCTAAACCCAAATTTTTTTGATACGGGGTGTGTTCCGCTAAACGAGGCGACTTCGTCGTGTGCAAATTGTACCGAAAGACGCATATCATTAACGTGGACATGTGAAATTTCACAAAACTTGATTTGGATGTGCGTTGTAAACCCCCAGATTTTTCAGGAATTTAAAAATAAAATTTCAAATTTTTTTATAATTTTCTATAATTTTTAGAAATTAAAATAAATATTCTTCTGAATTAAATATTTTTAAGTATTAGAATATATATTAAAATATTATGAAAATAATATTTTTAGGTGTAAAATAAAATATTAGACATAAGGTAATTTTTCTGAAATTTATTGGACCCCAGAACTAGTTTTAAAGACCTAAAAACTTATTTTTAATTAAACAAAACCAAAATAAACCAACCTAAACCAACCTAAACCAACCGGTTTAATGAACCGAACTGGACCAATTAAACAAAACCGAACCCCTAAACCAACCTTAGCGGGTCGGGTCGGACCCATACCCGAACCCGACCCGAAACCCTAACCCATTCCCCTCTGCACAGTAGCAACCGTTTCCCCTCCCGACCGTTGCCGCGACCCTCCGGTGACCCAGACGCTGTGACCTCTCGGTTCGCCTCCCCAACGTCGGCCGACCACTCCGGTCCCCCTCCCTGTAACCGCCTCGGCCTCTCCTCTCCCCACTGTGTCCTATTTAAACCCAACACAACCCCTTCACCCACCGCACCTCCGCCACCACTCCACCGCCACTGACCACCACCGTCTCCACCGACTTTCCTTCGCTCGAGTCCCTCGATACACCCGGCTTCTCTCCACCCTTGGACCCCCAGCCACCCGACGCCCCGACACCATCATCCACCGCGATCACCGTCGAAATCCGCTGCCATCCCCCGGCGCCACTGTCACGCCCCAGTCCCAAAATACATAGGACTAGGACACGTAAGCATGCCAGCCGCATGGATATGGCAACTCCAATATATGGAAACCATAACCCATACGTACGCTGTAATATGAATATCAAATCCACAAGTGGTATAAAATGTATCACAAGTCACAAGGTACAACCTAAATCTCATCCACAGAAAATCAAATATAAATAAATAACCAGCATCTATGTAACTAGATCTCAATATAAGTATCTAAGGATGATGGTTGGATGGAAACAAATACACTACCAACTAGAATGAAAAAGTACAACACAATAAACACAATATAGGAATACCAGCTAACAATCATGGGGCTCGGAGAGAAGACATCCACGAAACATATATAACTATCCAATTCTGCGCTCCTGCAAATACTCAAGAACAGATACACCTGGCAAGGGACCAGGTCCTCAGAGGGACGTAACAAGATACAGAAAAGCAAGCCAATTTGAATACAGTAAACATGCATATAATTTGAAAATAAATAAGTACGCTGTACAAGACAATCTATATAAATACAAATAAGGATAACTTTTCGACGTATGGGCAAGGGTAGGCTACTCGATCTAATCCTCATAACTCATACACTCGTCAGTGGATATCATCAGCCGACATACCTCGGGGGTAGCGACCCTCGGACTCCATCAATCGACATACCTCGGGGGTAGAGACCATCGGACACGACCACCATAGTGCGTGCTAGTGACTACGGTTTACCAGAGTGGTTAAGAGCCCATACGCCTAATGATTGTCCTCTATGATACTAAGTGTCAAGTGTGTGTCAACATATCTAATATATAGTAATGACTGAAAGAAACTACATATGCAATAAATAAACATAAATACAATAAATATACATAAATATACTAAGCATGCAAAATACTGTAAGCAATTTGGCAAGGTATCTTGCCTGGTAAGAAAGCTGCAAGGTATACTATCCAGAAGTCAAGCACACAGGATCAGAAGCTATGGCATCAGAAAAATGTCTCCGGATGCTGAAATAGATATCACCAACGTTTCCAGAATAAGCAAAATAGCTAAAAAGTACTTCCCTTTCGTCCAATTTGGACACAGGGGCAAAACGGTAATTTCGGATAAAAGTGGGATCCATGTGTGGCCCACTTTGCACCGAAAAATATGCCAAAGGTAATAGTCTCTAAATAGGACAAATTATAGGTCAAACAAACTCTAGATGTCAATACGAACCCAACGGTATGTCCAAATGTGGATTCCGATGAGCCGAACACAATTTTGACCAAAAAGTCAACCGTAGGGCCCGCCAATTGGCGACTTGGTCAACTGTCTCAGAATTGCGTGAAAATTGGGTCACAGGACCAGCACGTTACCACGAGTCCAGTGGCGCAAGTTTCGTCGCAATCTGACAAGCGTGCACAAAATGCGCACAACTTCTACAAAAGTTGCGATACTGGGTGTATCCGCGGATACGGGGTGATTCCGGCGCGCACACGCGTCCGAATCAGTTTCCACAAATTTTTACATATCTGATTATGCTGCGTGCACCGTTCGGTATACTTGGTACACGATGGGGCGGTCCCGTTTGGCGGGGCGTGCTCCGTTTCACAACTTTTAGAAATCTGGAAAAAGTGGATTCGCGGGGTTTTGTGACAAATTTAGTTCTGTCTACAGCAGTTAATAATCTAGGATTATTTAACAGAAACTAAACTAGGTCAAGTGGTCTACGTATACCAAAAAGAATCATTGAATTCGGATCTCTGTAGTGGGAGATACGAACTCCGAAACATGGGTGGTCACCGCAGTTTTCTGCGATTCCAGAATTTGGTCTATTTTCGCCAACTTTGGCGCTGTTTTTGCCTATGGTTACGTGTTGTTCGAGGTCTACTATCACACAGATATGGAAGAGGGTTAAGTGGTGAGCATACCGGTGAAGACAGGGTGGCGTTTGGTTGAGCGAGTCGACGGAAAACAACTCCAGAACACAGGTACCTCGCTGTGGGAATCTGCAGTGCGCGGGGTCACAGTCGTCGGGATTGGTTTGGACGACCTGGCGGGGTTCTCCGGCTGCGGTGGCGGCGCTCCTTAGGTCTATATGGGAAGAGAAAGAGTCTGGATGATTAGATTAGGGTATTAGAAATAGAATTATATATATATATGTATATATATATAGGGAGAGAGGGGGTGCGGGTATTAGAAGCCGCGGGTCAAGGGTCTGTTGGAATTAAAAAAAAAGGTGGCGTTGGGTTCCCTAGCAAAGGGGCTGGCTCACTATGGTATGTGGCTTGGAATTGCTAGGAAGGAACCAGCGGCTGCTTGCTGCATGGAATTGGTAGTAGTTAAGGAATAGTATTAGTATTATATTAGTTTATTTTCTTTTCCTTTTTTTTTCTTTTCTTTAATACTTTTTCAATTAAACATATATATATATATATATATATATATATATATATATATAAAAGAAAAATTTTAGATTATAATAATGCACACTATTAAGCTAGCAACTGCTCAAGGGGTCTCCTACATGAAATAAATTCGAAAAAATTCCTGATGGTGCCATAAGTCCTCTAAGTGCTCCAACACCTAAAATAAAAATTTATTAAAAATATATTTCTCCTAATTAGTCACTAATTACAATAATTAAATTAATAATTAATAATTAAAAGGGTATATACGATTTTTAGGAATAGGGGTTTTACAGCCACCCCGCAGGCCAACGAGCTGTCATCGCCTCCTCCGCGAGCCCGACACTCCGGCGACTCCTCCGGCGAAGAACCCTGCTACCTCGAAGACAACAGCCTCCATAACATCCACCGCTGCCGGCCGATCTCCGTCGCGCCTCCCCGCATATACGCAGAGCAGTCATCTCCGACCCGTTGTTCAGGTGAGCAATTCTCTCACCTCGTTGCACCATTTTTCGAGCAGTCTGTTGCAACCCATTCCCTGCGTGACCCTCTCAAAACCTGTGCCATCGGTTCGGCGTATCGCGTCCTGTGTTGGTCGTAAATCGCGACGCCAAATCAGAAATTTATCCCCTTTTTCTGAAAATTCAGAAATGTCTCGAACTCCCCAGTTCGCGACCAACCTGTGTAATATTTTCAAAATTGGCTTAAACAATTAATTAGACCATATGACCAAGTTTTTAATCCTATTTTTAGTGTAATTTATCGTGCTGTAATTTGTATTTAATTCGAGGGTGAAAATGACCAAAAACTTGGTATTTAAATACCCTAATTTTCCCGGAACTGGGTGCGCCCCGCTAAACGGGACGACTTGGTCGTGTGCGAACTTCATCGAAAGGTGCGTGCCGTTAATACGGACGTGTGAATTTCGCGGAAGTTGATTTGGATGTGTGTACACACCGAAACTAACGCGTATCCGTCGACAACACCCTATATCGGCCATGTTCTGAAACTCATTGTAACTTTGTGTATGCTCGTCGTTTGGAAATGAAACTTACGCCATCAAGTTCGTAGCATTACGCTGGTCCTGTGACCCAAGTTTGGTTCGATTCTGAGAACGTTGACAAAATCCCGTATAGTGGGCCCTACGGCTCTACTTGACAGGCGATTTTGTGATTGGCTCATCGGAATCCAGTTCTGGACATTTCTTTGGGTTCGTATCATCGTTCTGGACTTATGGACACTAAGTTTGACAAATTTGGAGAAAATTGTCTCTGGCACGTTTTTCGGTGCGAAGTGGGCCACATGTGGACCCCGCTTTGACCAGAAACTGTCACTTTTGCCCCTGTGTACAAATTGGACTTATGGACAGGCAATTCTAGCTGTTTGATATCTTCTGAACCTGATGGTAACGTTTATTACAGCATTCGGAGGAGTACCTGCAAATCCCGCTAATACCAGAGCAGCAGTTGGAGTCAGAACCCCAGGCAAGTGTACCTTGCCAAACTTGCAGTACCTGTTTCATATTGTTATCTTGATTTATTTATATGATGTACATGTTTAACCTAGGGCCGTGTGACATTACTTAACGTCCGAATAACATTCAGGTGTCGACGCCGTACGCGGAGTCGTGTAACGTCACTAGAGATTGATATCGTGACCCTACACATTCTCGTGGTTGCATTATCAAGTACGTCATACCACAGGATACCTGACACTATTCATGAGATAAAATCTTCCTGAGATATTCATGGTGATTCTGTATATGTTACATGATTTGTGACATAGATATTGCATGTGCTTAGGTATAATTATGACTTGCTGCATTAGATATGATCTTGCGTGACATGGACATGAGACATCGTGAACATGAGAAGTGTGATTACATTGGGTGGGGAGAGATTTACCATATAAAAGGCTGATTATATATATTACATTACTGGAGGTGCATTAGACTCTGACACAGAGCTTTGGCACATTACTGGCCCTCCGAGAGAATACTGCTATGGGTTTCCCCGACACAGAGCCTATAGTAGTCTTAGCCTGAGTATGATTCATGCTCTCATCTTGCATATCACTAGCTGGTTATATAGTTTACCCTATTGATTCATTTATTATTGCACTGCATTTATTTTGGCTTGAGTTATTCTTATACCTTGCTATGTCCCCTGATGACCTGGATCCGGATTATGTCCCCAGGTATAGCAGAGGAGTTCTATCCCGAGGTATATGGAGCAAGAGTAGGAGCAGACACCGGAGCTGAACCGATCCCCGAGGATGAGGTGATAGCAGAGGATTTTTCCTGAGTATTGCTTAATCTATAATCAGTATATGTTATTGTTAGACTCTTTCATTTCTGGTCTGTTGAACCATTGTATCAAACTCATTATCGGGTTGTTCCCCGAGTTATGTTTATTGAGACTTGATATTGCTTTATATTTCTGATATTGTTTGTATTTATTCCTGTGGATGAGATTAGTATATTAAATCCTTACTGTTGTTTTACAGCTTCAGGATTAGATGACGCTTTCGACAGCTGTATTGGATATACACCCTGATGGATCCATTAAATTGGGTTTGCCCATTGGTGTGTGCTGCTGGCCATTGCCACATGTCTAATCCCTTGATATTTTGAGACTGGGGCGTGACATGCGTGCACAACAGAATCAATGAGTATCCGTCAAAAAATATCGTATCGACATATTCTGACACTCGTCATAATTTTATGTGTGCTTGTCGTTTCGCAACGAAACTTGAGCCATAAGATTCAAGCGTTATGCTGGTCCTGTGACACAAGTTTGGTTCGATTCTGATAACGGTGACGAAACACTATTTTACGGGCCCCACGGTTCCACTTAACGGATAATTTTATGACCGGCTCATCAAAATCCAGTTCTGAACGTTTCGTTGGGTTCGTATTATCGTTCTGAACTCGTAGACACTAAGTTTGATGAATTTGGAGAACTTTATCTTTGGCACATTTTTTGGTGCGAAGTAGGCCACATGTAGATCCCGCTTTGACCAGAAATTGTCGATTCTGCCCCTGTGTCCAAATTGGACTTATGGGTAGTCAATCCTAGCTATTTCAAATATTCTAAGAGCAATGATGATGTTTGTTTCAGCAACCGGAGGCGTACTTGGAGATTCCACTTTTACATGAGCAATTGACGGAGTTCAGAGCCCAGGCAAGTGTACCTTGCCAAACCTGCAGAGGTCCTGATATATTATTTGCATGTGTTCTTTCTATATATATACTTCTGTTATGTACCTGTTCAACCTAGGACCGTGAGACGTTGCTTAGCGTCCGAATAAGATTCGGGTGTCGATACCGTATACGGAGTCGTGTAACGTCACTTAGAGAGTTGATACCACGATCCTATATTTTTGCGTGCTTGCTTTACCAAGTACGTCATACCATAGGACACTTGACACTATTTATGTGACAGAATCTTTCATGAGTTATTCATGGTGATTCTGTATAGGCTTACAGGATTCGTGACATGAGACTTGGATATATTGAGATATCATTATGACTCGTTGTACTAGCTAGAGGTCATGATCTTGCGTGTTATGGGCATGAGACTTCGTGGACATGAGACGTGAGGTTACATTGGGTGGGGAGAGACACACAGGCTATATGTTGATTATATATACTATACTACTGGAATACATGATACTACTTGCTTTGGCACTTATACTGGAGTCGTGATACTACTTGCTGCTATGGGCTCCCCGACACTGAGCCTGTAGTGGTCTCAGCCTGAGTACTAGTGATGCTCTCATTTGCATTTCACATAGCTGGTTATATAGCTTGTCCTGAGGATTTGTTTTTTATTTACTGTATTTCATCTGGCTTGAGTGTTTCTTGTACCTTGCTATGTCCCCTGAGGACCTGGATCCGGATTATGTCCCCAGGTACATCAGAGGAGGATTACCCCGAGATATACGGGACAGGAGCTGACGCTGGAGCAGTACTGACACAAGAGGACGAGGTTGTGCTAGATGATTTTTTCCTGAGTATTCAGTTACTTACTCAGTTATCTATGCTTATTGTTATTTCATATCTGACTTATGGACATATGTATTGGTGTTATTCTCTTCTCGGGTTATTCTCCGAGACACTACTTATGAGGACTTGATGATGGACTATTTTTTTTATCTATTATCTTGACTGGTCTATCATATTGAATTATGTTTACTTTATGCGGATGGGATTAGAATTATACTGAGATAGATGGTGTAGACTTGCATTTATATTTATTATAGCTTAAGTGCACTACAACGGGTCCATAAATTGGGGTTGCCCATTGGAGTTGTGGTGCTGGCCATTGCCACGTGGCTAGTCCCTCAGTATTTTAGGATTGGGACGTGACACCGTGCGATGGCGGCAGTCACGTGTGAGCTTAAGTGGCTCAAGGGGTTGCTTGGCAGTTTGGGGGTGCAACATTCGTGTGTTATGGGTTTGTTTTGTGATAGTCAATCTGCTTTACATCTTGCGCAGAACCCAGTTTTTCATGATCGCACAAAACACATTGAGGTGGATTGTCATTTTTTGAGGGATGATGTTCTTGCTGGAGTTATTTGCCCATCTCATGGGCCAACGGATGAGCAACTGACGGATATTTTCACCAAAGCTTTGGGCAAACGGCAATTTGAGTTTCTTTTGCGCAAGTTGGACATTTATGACTTGCATGCTCCAACTTAAGGGGGGGGGGGAGGGTATTGGGATTAAATTGTATCATTAAATTACATTTATGGTGATTAGCTATATATGGTGATTGACTGGCTATAAATGGTGATTGGGGTATCGAGATTAAATTGTATTTATGGTGATTGGCCATGTGACTTAGGTCCAAGTTGATATGTGGATTTATATATATGTAATATCACGATAAATAAAATACCTAGAATATTATCTCCTATCACTTATTCACAAACTGCATTCACAAAGTTTGGCCATTAATACCCATTCTTTGTTGATGTGGTGATAATATTTCTAAGATCTGGGCATTCAGGAGGTCTTTGGTATATATATTTTTTCTATTTTAGATATTTTTAGATATAAGATTATTAATATATTTAAGTGTAAATTAATTTTTTGGTTCCTCGTAATTTATGAGTTCTGGACGATGATCCTAATTGTCAGGATTGGCCGTGTCTAGTACTCTCATTATCCGTGCTGCCACTAGACTACCCCATCGGTAATTGGTTGACAATTTAGTTTTGATTTGTTTCAATTGGACATTTTATTGATCAGTTAACATAATATTTCACTGCTTCTGTACACTATATGTCCTTTATATTTACGTAGTTTGTGTAAATGCTATGTTTTCCACAAGCGGGATATTCTTAAAATAATGTTCTTTCCAAAGTTGTATTTTCAAAATTCAATTAAAGTAACCTTTGAGGTGCACTTGAAATGCGTACGCATAGGCTATTTGTAGCAAAATAGAAATATTAGATATTGGCTGCAAGACCTTTTAAAAAAAAATTGTCTGCAAGGACTATATTTACATAATTCTTCAGTTTTTGAGTAATAAGTTCGCCTACAAAAATTCAAATAAGAACTCAAACAAAAACTTTCAATATGATAATGACACATGGACAAAAAATTGTTCTATTTAAATTCTTAGAAAAATCAAAGGATAAAATGCATGAATTTTTTAACATAGACAAATTTTAAAATTAATAACTAATGAGTTATTCTAGGATATTTGTTTAGTAATGAAAACAAATGAGTCCATTTTTGTTCACTACCAAAACTAATGTGTATGTTCATCCTCCAATTAAGTGTTGTCACGTGACATTTTCATGTAACCTAAAATTATTTTAAAACTATTTTTGTGAACATTCAAAGTGATTTTGACCCGTGTTTTAAAAATCGGACCGAACCGGCCGGTTCAATCGGTTAATCCGTAAACCTATAACTTTTTCGATCTTGTTCAGTGTTGATCAATTGTTTTTTTGAAATTCTATTATAAATATATATTTTTGTAAAAATCAGTATACGTAAGGGTTTAAACTTGGACCATTTAGGTTAATCCAGTGGTCGAATCACTAGTTAGACAAATTGGTTGAACCGATTTGACCCTATCCAGTGTCTTGATCTGACCGATCTTCGGTCCAATTTTTAAAACAATAATTTTGATTTATATTTTGACACGTGATAATATTAAATTGAAAGGTGAACGTACATCTTAATTTTAATAGGTAAACAAAAAAATACGCTCGAAAACAAATAACAGCACGTTCCAGTGTTGTATTTGACTGGGAGTCTGACTCTGGAACAACAGAAAACGAAACTTTAAAAGTTAAAATGGTCCCCACCAATTCCTCGAGATCTTCTGGACGACAGAAAAAGAAACTTTAAAAATTAGGGGCGGGTACGGTGCCGACTCTTCTTCTTCTCAATAAATTACAAATTACGTATTACTCTCCCCATCCTTATCTTTTCTTTCTCATCACTCCAAAATTCTTCTTCTACTACTGTAGATCTCTTTCTAAGAAATGGGTTCTCTAACGAAAGCAGCCGATCAATCTGTGGCGGTGGAGGAGGTCGGCTGGTCCGCCGACGCCGTCGTCTACGTCAACGGCGTCCGCCGCCCGATCCCCGACGGACTCGCTCACCTCACCCTCCTCCAGTATCTCAGAGGTATCTCTCCCTATATATATACTCGATTGCCTATGAGGCGGTTGACTCACCCCAAAATTTTGGAGGGCACGATTTTTTTAATACTATTTAATATATGTAAGTCCGATTTTGGAAAAAAAACAAAAAGCAACAGACTCATTATAATCCTTTTTTGTCATAAGATATTTTAAAAAGGATAATTTCTGACTAGGCGGACGAGGAAAGTGTTGGACAGGGACCAAATGACATGCAAGGCAGTATGCACAAAGCTGTGTTGGTTACGCCGGTCATCGCAAAACGTTGTAGAATATCGAATGTCAATAGACAAGACTAAAAGAATTTTTTGGTACAATCGCATTCAAAATCACCTGTCCTTCCGTCGCTCTAATAGTCCAACGCTATCATCTCCTTTACCCTTCCGTCGTTGTCAATCTCCTCTTTCAATTGTGTGTGTGAACATCTTTAATTTTACAGAAATTTTCATAGAGAACATCAATATTTGAGGAAATTATGGAGAGAAAAATAATATGGTAAATTTACGGGAAGAGAACAAGAACACCCTTATTAAGGACATTTTAGCTCTTCCCGGTTTTTAAAATAATATCACACTCAAGTAAGGGCATTTTCATTTTATTATTTTTTTGAGGATTTTTTTACCTCAAAAAGTCCTTAGTAAAGGTGTTTTCAATTTTAACATAAAATAATGAAGCCGCCCTTACTAAAGGCGCCTCCTCTATAATTAATTGAAAAATAAATTAAAAAAAACCACTACCACCTTTGCTTTTGTGCATGCATGTCTTTATAATTAATTTGAAAATAATAAAAGAAGCCCTTGCCACCTCTGTGTGCATGCATGCATGCATTCTTTGCTTGCATTGCATATTTATAGTGTCTCGTGCCCAACCGCCCTTGGTAAGGGCGGATGGTGCCTTTTTTTAATTTTTTTGTTTTTTTATGTTAGGCAAAAATAAAAGAATAAAAATAAAAATGCCTTTACCAAGGGTGTTTTGAAATATTTTGTTTGTTTGTTTTGTGTTTAATCTTTGGTCGAAAAAAATAAAAAATGGAAAAAAATGAAAACACCCTTAGTAAGGTCGTTTTGGCTGTAATATTATTTTAAAAACTAGGAAGAACTAAAACGCCCTTACTAAGGGCGTTTTTGTTCTCTCTCCGCAAATATACCAAATTTCTTCTCTCCGTAATTTACTCAAACATTGATGCTCTATATGAACATTTTTGTCAATTTTATTAGTATTTCATTATGACATTATTTTGGATATTATATTTTATTTATTGAATTTTGTGTTGATAATACTATTGTATTATCATCGCCGAAAAAATAAATTATATGAACGTTAAACTTTGAGGACACCACTTTTAGAGTTCGTCTTAGGTCTCAAAATCTAAAGTTCGACATTGTTGGCGATGCTCATTTATTCGGTGCTATATATATATATATATATATTTCTTTTGGGCTATTGATTGTAATCTCTATTAGTGTTTGGTTACAGAAAATCGTACAAATGATGTACAACTCACAAAGTACAACTTGAAGATTACAACAACTTTAAAGGATAACAAACATACTTGCTGAAAATCGAAACTTTGAAACAATAATAATGCAACCACATTGCAATCACAAGAAAATAGAACGTAAGACGCTTGAAGAATACTTGTTAGGGTAATGACGATCACCGTTATTCAAAGTAAGATTCGACAATTTCTGTCGATATGCTCCAGGAACTTGCAAGTTAAACAATTTGAACTTCTGGAACGCTACTTTGTCACCATTGGAATAGACTTCACACTGACAACACTTTGACAAAATTTAATGACTTCACACTAACTCTCCTCTCCTAGCATATATTCTCAAATTTTTTTAAAAAAAATGAGTATATAGGGGAGCCAACCCCCTAGCAGTCATAACCATCCATAATGGACAATTAATCTGGATAATAACTCTCCATAATGCGTGCGGTTACAGTAGTAACTCTCACAAAGTAAGCAATTACGAAGCTGAAACGTCATGTTGAAACACTCTGAAGCAGTCGTGCGGCAATCCAGATTCTGCGTGAGCACAAGTCACGCGAAACTGCAATTTTCGCATGGACCCTAGTTACTCGACGTGCACACATGCCACGCAGAAGTGCAACTTCCATGTGCACATAGGCCACACGTAACTGCAGTTTCCACGTGCATCCAGGCCGCGTGGAACTGCAGTTTCCGCGTGCGCACCAGTTACGCGGAACCCACCACGCCCCGCAGATCTAGATCTCTACGCGAAACTCTTTGCTGAACAGTGCTGGTCCGTGCAGAACCATACGGAACGACGCAATGACGCGCAAAAGCAGTATTTCGCATCTGATGCGTACGTGCGGAATGACGCACAAAAGCGCCATCTCGAGACCGATACGGAGTGCAAAGTGCGCCATCAAATTGCCACTTTGCGCCCTTCGTCCGTTCCCGATTCGCTAGGGGCCTAGCTCCTATGGAAAAATCCTAAGAAAATGAGTGACAAAAATAAATGGTTTTTGGAGGATTTGAACCTTGCCCTCTAGTAAAACATCCTACCTACCATACAAACCACATGGGCTACGACTCCCCATGTGTACAAGTCAAGAAAAGAATAATCTTATATTGAAAAGCACACTTGGAAATTGCCACATGGATGTGAGACCATTTTCTAGAAAACAATTTTTAATAAACCACAACAATCTCCACTAATTTGTTAGTGCACTTGTTTGATTTGTTGGTTTCTATTGCTGATGTTGACTGATTTGTAACTGTAGTTCATTGAATAATGTGGAAAGTTTTTGTGTGTGTCTATTTTCAATGATGTTTGTATAAATGTTCCGCTCATCTTTTCTTCATTATTATTGATTGGAAATTGACAGCTAAAAGATACCAAATACTTGGTATGAAGATCTTGTTGTATTGCATGCTAGAGGTATCAAGTGCAGACACAACTATAAATATAATCTATTTGTGCGTAAATATGGATATAGAGTAACAAATATGGCTAGTTAGGATATGCAAATGTTTTTTGAAAGAATTTGGTGTAGGAAATGGTGGTATCTATCTCTCTGTATTACATAGACTAGAATACCATCATCTCTTTGTATTCATTGAATAATGTGGAAAGTTTTGTGTTTGTATAAATGTTCTGCTCATCTTTTCTTCATTAATATTGACTGGAAATTGACAGCTAAAAGATACCAAATACTTGGTACGAAGATCTTGTTGTATTTTATTGCATGCTAGAGGTATCAAGTGCAGACACAACTATAAATATAGTCTATTTGTGCGTAAATATGGATATAGAGTAACAAATATGGCTAGTTAGGATATACAATTTTTTTTTGAAAGAATTTGGTGTAGGAAATGGTGGGTATCCGTCTCTCTGTATTACATAGCTAACTAGAATACCAACATGTCCCAAATAAGGAAAGCTAAATTGGTAAGGGTATCCATGAACTAAATGTCAAATTGCCTCGAAAGTAAATAGCATTCTATAACTCTCCTTATATGTTTTACATCACATTCTAGATCTCATTGGTGATGTTAATTTATTTACTGTTTCTTTCTTGTGCTATCCTTATCTAGTTCGCCATTTTTCACAGATATCGTCTACACACTTCATATTATAGCGAAAAATGTTCTTAAGAACAATGTTCCTACTATCAAAGTGTAGTTTATATGTTTCTTGAAAAATTCTGATCTTGGCTATTGTATGGTCATTTAGATCTAGGACTAACAGGAACAAAGCTTGGTTGCGGTGAAGGAGGTTGTGGAGCTTGCACAGTGATGGTTTCTGACTATGATCAGTATACAAAAAGATCAACGTGAGTCTCTATGCTTAACAAGTTGAATTATACATTTTGATCAATTTAGCTATCTAGAGACTTAATACTTGGTTTACTTTAGTTTTGTGCAACTGCAAGTGCACAAATATTCTCTTCAAGCCAGAATTGGTTCCTTGACTTCTAATATCGTCAAGAAACCATTTAATTAGTATTTTTCTTATGTGTGTGTGTATTAATTTATTTCTGTTAACTGAGCATGATAGGAAAAAAAAAATCTAACACTATTCTTCTATAGTTGGCACCTCCTCCTGTTGGTCTACACATTTATCTAGCCATTAGTAGTATGTTACATGAGGACTCATTTGCACCCTTGAAGAAGCTATTAGATAATGTGCACAGCGAGTGTCTGAACATTTATTACATGCAACCCTATTTGCATAGTTTATTATGTCTTAAGTAACCTGCAATTTATTTATTTAGGTTTTGGCTTGCAACCCTATTTTATCCCCATGAAACTTATATGTTCTTAATCTTAAAAAATGTCCTATTGTATGGTACATTATGTGTTGAAGAGTATTTGGGACTTCCATCATTATGTAACAGACTTGCCTATGTTATGTTAAAATGTTTGTCAGTAGTTTTATAGGCTTGTTACATCTTGCCAAGAATTTTGCAAAGAATATATTTGTGTCAGTAGAATTGCAGGTGTATTACATCTTACCAAGAGTTGTAAAACGAATAGTATAAGTTTTAACCATGTTAGTTCATTACCCGGGCCATATTTCTAGTTGTAATAATCTTAAAAATAAATTCATTCAGGCACTATGCAATCAATGCATGCCTTGCCCCTCTATATTCTGTTGAAGGAATGCATGTAATTACAGTGGAGGGTCTTGGAAATTGTCAAAATGGCTTGCACCCTATCCAGGTATTATGTTCTTTCACAGAAATTGTACTTCTTTCAATACTGAATCTGTGCCTCTCTCTGTTAGCTAACTTTGGGTTCCAACTTCTCAGTTTGTGGAAATTTATTTCCTAAAATATGTTAGAATTCTTATTTTACTATCCAGGAGGCTTTAGCTCAAGCTCATGGCTCACAATGTGGATTTTGTACCCCTGGATTTGTCATGTCCATGTATGCATTATTGAGATCGAGCAAAACACCACCTACAGAAGAGCAGATTGAAGAAAGCCTTGCTGGAAATTTATGTCGCTGCACAGGTTACAGACCAATTATTGATGCCTTCCGATTTTTTGCCAAAACCGATGATTCCTTATACACTACATCATCTGCAACCAGTGCAGCATCTGGCAGATTTATTTGTCCTTCAAGTGGAAAACCTTGCTCCTGTGGAGCAAGTGCAATAAACCTTAATGAGAGTTTAGTTGAGCCTGTAGCTTGTGATAGTCAGCACAAACATCTAAACTATAATGAGGTTGACGGAAGCTCATACACTGAGAAGGAGTTTATCTTCCCACCGGAGCTTCTTTTGAGGAAACACATGCCTTTGAATTTGCACGGTTTTGGCGGACTTAGGTGGTATAGGCCCTTAAAACTTCAGCATGTCTTAGATCTGAAGTCATGTTTCCCGGAAGCAAAACTTGTGGTTGGTAACACTGAAGTAGGAATTGAGATGAAGTTTAAGAGTGCACAATATCAAATCCTAATATCTGCCACACATGTACCTGAGCTTAATGTCTTGAATGTGAGGGAAGATGGTTTGCAAATTGGTGCTTCTGTAAGACTGACAAAACTTCAGCATGTTCTTAAGAATGTTATTGCAGAGCGTGACACACATGAAACTTCATCATGCAAAGCTATTCTAGAGCAACTGAAATGGTTTGCAGGGACACAAATAAAAAATGCTGCTTCTATAGGAGGAAACATCTGCACTGCCAGTCCGATATCTGACTTGAATCCACTTTGGATGGCTGCTGGAGCAATGTTCCAGATTGTTGATTGCAAAGGGAACATTAGGACCACTCTTGCAAAAGATTTCTTTCTTGGTTACCGGAGAGTTGATCTTGCAAGGAATGAAATCTTACTCTCAGTTTTCTTACCATGGACCAGACCGTTTGAGTTTGTGAAAGAATTTAAGCAAGCACACCGGAGAGAAGATGATATTGCACTTGTAAATGCAGGAATGCGTGTATTTCTGAAGGAAGAAGGAAGCTGGAGAATTGCTGATGTATCTATAGTTTATGGTGGGGTCGCCCCAGTTTCCCTTACTGCACGGAGAACTGAAAGTTATCTTATGGGCAAGAATTGGGATAAAACATTGTTGCAAGATTCTTTAAAATTATTGAAAGAGGATGTTCCTCTTGCAGAAGATGCACCTGGCGGGATGGTTGAATTTCGGAAATCTTTAACATTGAGTTTCTTTTTCAAATTTTTCTCATGGGTGACTCATCAGATGAGTGTGGAGCATTTTATTGCGGAAGGACTACACTCTTCTCATCAATCAGCTGTACAACCTTATTCCAGACCATCATCCACTGGAAATCAAAGTTTTGAAATTACAAGAAGTGGAACAGCTGTTGGTTTACCTGCAGCCCATCTTTCATCAAGACTGCAGGTATAAAATTCAGTTTTCTTTCTCCCATTCAACTTTTGATGAGTTCTCTTTTCATCTGCTGAATTTCATTAGTTTGGTAGTGCTGGTAGCTACTATTTATTTTTTACCAGAACTTCCAAGATGTTCTTTTAAAGCTAAAATAATTCATGAATGATTTAATCAAGTATCTTGTCTATCCTTCGTCCATTATAGACTATTAAGATCTTCTCGTTGTGGCATTCATGCATTTGTAATTTTATACTTGTGTAATGAGTGCTTGGGATTAAAATTTTGCTTCACCTGATCTTACTTCATCTGAAACGAGTGTCTGTCTAGGTTACAATTAAGAGTTTGGGATGCACTTGGAGAAATACAAGTATAAACTTCATGCAGTAATCAAGGCCAATCAGCCATAGCTGCAACAAGTGTGTGTGTGTGTGTGTGTGTGTAGGTTTCCTTCCCTTTTGTGTTTTCTCTAACCCACTGAACCCATCTCTGGCTCTGTTGTCCTCAAGTGCCAGCGTGTAAGCCTCTGTGTGTGTGTGTGTGTGCGCGCGCACGTGCGTGCTAGGGCCCAATGATCATGACACCGGCGGCTGAATTCCGACGTTTCAAAGTAGGGTGCTTCCTTCCTAGGCTCTTCTCACATGTATTTTCCAATTATTTTCTCCTTACAACGACAACAAAAAAGCCTTCGCCCCCCAAAAAATTGTGCTTAGCTGTTTGAATCCTTTTCTTCAGTTCTGCTCTCTTAAGGGCCATGTCATTTGTAACACTAATAAAAAACGAATCAACCCTTGCTGGGGTGGGAACGTCCCAACGTGTTGCTACAGAGGAACACCCCAACATGTTTTCCATAAAGATTCATATCATGAATTATTTTATTCTTTTGTATATTTTAAATCAATATTCTAGTCATGAACCACAAGCTTGTCTCAACTTAGATATTGCACACTCCTAATTTTAGTCTCGATGGCCCCACCTCCCTGCCTTGAGGCTCCTCACCTAGGCCTTTTGATCCTGGCTGCCGCACACTGCCTTAACAAGCTTGTTGAAGTTAAGTCGGCCTCCTTTAACTTTTGTGTTGAGAACCTTTGTGCAACAACATGCATATTCCAATGACTGCAGGAATTATTTTGTCCATGAACAATCATTTAGAGTTAGCAGCTACCTGATAAAGTTAGTAGAGAGACAATTCTATGCATTTCTATTTTGCACTAATATAGATATTGTTCACCCCCCTTCTCCCCTTTTCCAGAACACACACATGCCATAGAATTAGGTAGGTTTAAATAATATTAAAAGTAGATATGTTATATTACTAAGTATTTGTTGAGAGTATTAGTGGGTGTTTAGTCCCACATCTAGTAGAATAGTAGAGAGAGGGGTTAGCCTCTGCTATATATATATGTAGTCCTACTCATAAATAAAATTAAGCCAAGTATTAAACCAAGTTTCTATATCGTATCAGAGCCAAATTCCTCCATCCTTCTCCAAACCCTAATCCTAAACCTCTCACAGCCGCCCCCCTCCCTTCATTCCCCGCCGGCCCCTGCGATCGCCTGGCCGTGCTTCGCCGGCCTGCCCCGCCGTCGCGGCTGCTGCTGTTACGGCTGTTGTTGCGACTGCTGCTGTTGCCACTGCGATCCCGGCGACCCCTGACTCCGACGATCTTCTTCTTCTCTCCTGCAAGTTGTAACTCGGTTCTGTCCATATGCAACTGCGATTGTACGGAAGACCGAGAAATTTAATTTTCTAATTATTGTTTGTAGCAGTAAGTTGTAATCGAAATATTAAATTGTTGCTTGTTGGATCGAGGTATATCAGTGAGGGAACTCTTGTGCGAACTCCTGATCTCGACTACAACTGTCGGTTCCTCCTCGTCAGGCCTGCGACCTCGGGTCGAAGCCGTGCACGAGACGTGAGCAGCGACTCTCAGGGACACCGCTGCCACTGAAGGAGGAACAATAGACGTGGAGAAGACGACGATCAAAGGTGGAGACAATCTAGATCTGCCACTGTCTTGCTGATCTTGTTGATGGAAGAGGACAAGAAGAAGACGATGGAGACGATCTAGGGCAAGCTGACGACCCAAGAGACGAAGGCTTAGGTGAACGATCTCTTCTCCAAGAGGCTGACCGAGACTAGTTCCCGTGGTGCACACGCATATGTGGATCCTTCACCATACAAAATGGAAAAGTTGGAGAAACTGGAGATAATGTTGGAGGGTACTTCCAACTACTTGAAGTAGTCGCGTCATACGATGCGGACTCTGAAGACAAGAGGCTTGGTGGGCTATGTGAATGGCCAAACCAATGCACCCAAAGATCACTCCTCATAGGAATTTGCTGTGTGGGAGATCGTCAATAATGTTGTTGCTGGATGGTTGACAGCCTCATTGACCGACCAAATGTCGGACAACGTGGAAGCAATGGAGGGTGTTTGTGACATTTGGATGACACTAAGAGATACGTACTCAGGGTCGGGCAACCCTATGAGGATTTTCCAACTACAAGATAAACTTGATAAGGTGGTCCAAAAAGATCACACAATCTCTAAGTATGCGGCTCTGCTGAAGAAGTATTGGTCAGATCTCGACCACTATGACCCCATTGGCATGGAAGATGAGCAAGTGGAACCGGCATTTGCGAAACATTATAAGAAGTTCATGGAGTATGTTTCGCGACAGAGGATGATGAAGTTCCTGAAGGAGCTCAACCCAACATTCGTGCAGAGGAGGAATATCCTACTTGCTCAACCCAGGCTGCCATCACTGGAGGAGGCTATAGCTGCTATGGCACAAGAAGAGGCACGACTGAAACTGATGCCTAGCACCACTAGTTCTCTGGGGGAAATCAGCTCTAACAGTTTTTAACCCAAACCCTTCCGGAGGGGGAGAGTGCTACAACTATGGAGACCCTGGACACTTCATCAGATTCTGTACGAAACCTCTGAGAGGCCAGTCCAGCGACCGCGGACGCAGCTGTGGGGGGCGCAGGGGTGGCAGAGGATGCTATGCTGGTGGCAGAAGTAATTATTCCGGAGGACACAAGACAAACCTGGTAGAAGAAGGAAGTGAGAGTCGGTCACCTGATATGACCCCTAGTGAGAGAAAAATGCTAGAGATATGGAGAAGCATGAAGCTTGGAATCAGCGACAGTCGAGCCAACACCTCTGGGGCATCAACTCCAAAAGCTCTTATGTGAGTTCTGAAAATAGAACTTTAGCTGTTTTTGATATGATACACTCTGATGTGTGGGAACCTTGCCCTATAACTCGAGTTAATGGTTTTAAATGGTTTGCCATCTTTATTGACTGCTACACTCGTGTCACCTAGGTATACCTAATGAAGAGTAAGAGTGATGTATTTGCATGTTTTCAAGATTTTCATCACATGATTACAACACAGTACAGTGCTAAAGTGAAGATTTTGAGATCTGACAATGAGACATAATACACCAACAAGGCTATTGACGAGTACTTATCAGCCCATGTGATACGTCTGACTTCGTGTGCCTATACACCAATACAGAATGGCATTACAGAGCGGAAGAACATGCACTTGTTGGAAGTAGCACGGTCAATGATGTTTGCCATGAATGTTCCTAAACACTTGTGGGGGCATTCCGTGTTGACGGTTGCATATCTCATCAACATTATGCCCTCTCAGGTTTTAGGATGGAAAACACCGTTTGAGATGCTTACAGGAGAGAATAAGTACATTGTTCTCCCAAATATATTTGGATGTGTATGTTTTATGAAAGATTACAGACCTGCGGTGGAAAAGTTGGACCCTCGGGCAGTGAAGTGCGTATTTGTTGGCTACTCAGGGACTCAGAAGGGATACTCTTATTGGAGTCCGGTGGAGCGAAGGTTCTTTGTAAGCATGGACGTTACATTCAGAGAGATGAAACCATACTACCACAATGGTTCAAGTGAAGGCTCCGCATTGGGTGACACACCTAACACATGAGGTGTTAGGAATGAGGGGGAGATGGGCCCAAGCGTGATTGTCGGGTTAGTTTCATGTCCAATGATGGAAGCTGGTCCAAGGAAACAAGGGGGAGAGCGAGGGTGAGGAAAGTGATGAGGATGCACATAATCAGGAGGAAGAAAGTGGTGACAATCAGGAGGAAGAAAGTGATGCTCCAGTGCAGGGGGAGGAACAAACTACAGAACAATCTACAGAGCTCCAAGTCTACAGAAGGAGAAAGCAACAGTCCACTACTGTGCCTATTGCCCCTACTGTGCCATGTTCCTCGCCTAATTCTGTCCCAACTCTTAAAGATGCACCTCCCGCACCGGATCCCTCTGATTCGGATGCGGATCCCTCTGATTCGGATGGTATGATCTCTTCACCACTTTCCCATATTCCCTTAAGGAGATCTTCTCGCAGTAAAGCGGAAAAAGCCCCTAATCGTTATGGTTATGAATATGACATTGCCAATTTCTTATCCTACTCTAATATATCCCCTACTTATCGAGCATTCATTGCATCGTTAGATACCACCTCTTTGCCTAAGTGTTGGCAGGAATCGAAGGAAGATCCAAAGTGGAGAGCTGCAATGTTAGAGGAACTTGGGGCACTCGAAAGAAATGAGACATGAGAGCTTGTTCCGTTGCCTAAAGGAAAGATAGCAGTTGGATGCAAATGAGTCTTCACAGTAAAGGAGACGCCAGAAGGAAAGGTGGAGCGGTACAAGATAATGTTGGTTGCAAAGGGGTTCACTTAATCCTATGGCATCGACTATGATGCGACATTTGCTCCAGTGACAAAGATGAGCACTGTGAGAACCTTGGTCTCTCTTGCAGCAAACCATGAGTGACAGTTGTATCAATTGGATGTGAAAAATGCTTTTCTTCATGGGGACCTACAAGAGTAAGTATACATGGAGACCCCCCCGGGGTTTTGCACGAAGCAGTCGACGGAAAATGTGTGCAAGCTAAAGTAATCACTATATGGGGTTAAACAATCTCCTCGAGCCTGGTTTGATAAATTCAGGAAGGCTGTCAATATAGATCACACGGTTTTCTTCTAGCATGCAAGAGGCCACATCATCATAGTTGCGGTGTATGTGGATGATATAGTGATCACAGGTGATAATGATGAGGAGATCACCCAGCTGAAGTCAAAACTCGCCAAGGAGTTTGAAGTGAAGGACTTGGGAATGATGAGGTATTTTCTCGGGATCGAGGTGGCTCGAGGAAGAAATGGGATCGTCCTCTCTCAGAGGAAGTATGTACTAGACCTGCTCACAGAGACTGGTACGCTGGGATATCGATCGACAGTTACTCCAATCGATCAGAAAGATAAGTTGGGTGCAGAGGTAGAAGAGCCTGTTGATCGTGAGAGATATCAGAGACTTGTAGGCAGATTGATTTATCTAGGCCACACTCGCCCTGATATCTCATTTGATGTGAGTGTAGTGAGTCGCTACATGCATGATCCAATGAAGTGTCATATGGATGCAGTTTTCCGTATCCTGAGATATCTGAAAGGAACTCCTGGAAGAGGGCTATAGTTCAAGAAAAATGGACACCTGGATGTTGAGGGCTACTTCGATGCAGATTGGACAAGCTGCATGGACGACAGAAGGTCTACCTCAGGGTACTGTGTCTTTGTGGAGGGTAACATAATCTCATGGAGAAGCAAGAAACAGTCTGTGGTAGCACGATCGACTGCTGAATCCGAGTATAGAGCTATGGCTCTGGGAGTGTCAGAGTTACTATGGGTAAGAGCACTGCTGACGGAGTTGAAGCTGGACCAGGGAACACCGTTGCGTCTTTTGAGTGACAGTTAAGTTGCAATAAGCATAGCTAACAATCCACTCCAGCATAACAGAACTAAGCACATCGAGATTGATCGGTTCTTTATCAAAGAGAAGCTTGAAAAAAGGGATATTAAAGCTCGATCATGTTCGCTCAGAAGAACAAGTTTCAGATTGTCTGACTAAGGACCTTAATTCATCGAGTCTTTCTAAACTATGTGACAATATAGGGATAATTGATATGTATCGCCCATCTTGAGGGGGAGTGTTGAGATTATTAGTCGGTGTTTAGTCCCACATCTAGTAGAATAGTAGAGAGGGATTAGCCTCTCCTATATATATATGTAGCCCCACTCATCAATAAAATTAAGCCAAGTATTAAACCAAGTTTCTATTGTATTATTAACTTAGGGAAATAAATAAATTATGTTCTATAGGAAGACCAATACTGTGCATACATATGATGGTTATCATTTCTTGAGAGTGCTGAAATGCATGTTTATCATCACTGTCTTGTCATCTATAGATGGAGAAAGTGGGGGCCACACATCCTAATATAGGACACAAATGGTGCACGGAGTATTATCTTAAAGTTATTTCGTGTTAATAAAATTGTGTAAATTGAGTTTCAGGGATAGAAACATAGATACTGCTTTATACAGCTCGCATCTTCAGAACACATGCTGAGAACTATTGGTCCAGAGGGTATTGCGAGTGTCTTGCAATAACTACCTACAGTCTTTCTTAAGTAAACTAAATTAGTCATTTTGCTTTTCTTAAACAACCAAACAAAAATATTGATCAATGTCAATTTTTTCATCCAGCTTAGTTTACTACGAAGTGGGAAACATTAACCCACCCAAAAGGAACCTGGCTTAGATATAGATTACTGTCACCCCTAGTACATACATGACATTATTCTATTTTGTAGTTTGCTCACAGATGATCACCTAGTGTTCTAAGCTTTGAAACTGGGACTGTTTACACATTTGCTTTCTATCTTTGGACCATATTGGATTTGGAACATGATTTTCACAACGTGTCATTTTGGGAGCAATTTGTATTCGGATTTTTTCGTATAAAGTAATAAATTTATATAAAATTATAAGAAAAGGGAAAAGTTAGATGGAATTGTATGTAGGAGGAGGACCCGCCAACTCAGTTGGCGGGGTGCAGTGGCCGAGAGTAACTCGCCAACTGAGTTGGCGGGGCGCACTCCTCGAGAGGCCGCTCGCCAACTCAGTTGGCGAGTGATGCTGAGTTGGATTCTCAGCCCGCCAACTCAGTTGGCGAGTGATGGTTTAGGGTGTGGGCAGTGACCGTTGCACTCTGCTCGCCAACTCAGTTGGCGAGTAAGGATCCGTTCACACAATTAGCCGTTGCACAACGGCTATTACATTCAACACTCTCCCTCTATATATTTTCTATCTCAACCAAATCATCTCACACTCACTCTATTTCCTCTCTTCCCTCTAAATCATCTCACACTCACTCTATTTCCTCTCTTCCCTCTAGCAAAGTCTCCAACACTCTCTCTGTCTCTCTGCCGCTAGCAAAGCTTCAGTCAAAGTTTTACCTGCAGCTAAAGTTCATTTGAGTTTTCTGTAGCAAAAGTTCTCAACCGTCATGGATCGTAGCGTAAGAATTGTATGCTCGCACGGCGGTAAAGTAAATGGATTAAATTACGAAGGCGGAGAAAGTATAATTTTTTCAACTTATCCGAATATTAGTTTTGAAAATATACGTAATCATATTATTGAACGTTGTTCTATTCATTATGATTTTATTTTGAAGTCTAATTTTTGTTCTAATTGTTTTTTGATAGATAGTGAAGATGCATGAAATTATATTCTTGAGATTAATTCACAATCACGGTATATAAAAATATATGTTATTAAAGTAGCAGCAACCTTAGATAGTAGAAATAATGAATATTTTTCTGAATATCAACATGTTAGTTCGGGTGCTAGTTCTTCTCAACAAATAGTTTCATTTATCCAAGAAGGTCATTCATCAGATGAATCTAACCATGATGATGATAGTGACAACGACGATGGAAATAGTGATGATTTAGTTGAAAATGTAGATTATACGGTAGATGATGATGTTGTAAAAGCTATCACTGATGAAATATTTAAGAGACAATCATTTCCTAGTCGTTCTCACTTTAGAAGCTTTATAAGTAATTTAGCAATTAAATATAATTTTAGTTGTTTAGCTAGTGTTATGAATAATGCTCGTGGAATTATATATAGTTGTGATCAACCGAATTGTAATTGGAGAGTATATGTCAAATCTATCGGAAATGGCGATATAGTTAAAGTTAGTTCATTAGAAAATCGTCATTCTTGTTTAGGAAGACTTAGTACAGGACGTCATCGACTAGCTACCGCTTCATGGATTAAGACCATGATAATTGACATTATTAGAGATAACCAGTCATACAGTCCATCACAAATTGTTAAAGATATATATAGGGAGCACCGTATACAAGTTAGTTATTCCAAAGCCTGGAGAGCCCGAGAGACAGCATTAGCTGAAATTAATGGTAGTTATGATGAGGCATACGCTAGTCTTGAGGAGTATTGTTATAGAATTATGGAGACAAATCCAGGTAGTACATGTTTTATTAAAACTGCCGAAAACAATAGCTTCCAACGAATATTTATTTGTTTTAAGTCA
The DNA here is from genome assembly GCA_036927795.1 of Iris macrosiphon. Taxonomy (NCBI): domain Eukaryota; kingdom Viridiplantae; phylum Streptophyta; class Magnoliopsida; order Asparagales; family Iridaceae; genus Iris; species Iris macrosiphon. Next base: position 200,329,953 of record JAYESA010000008.1, read on the forward strand.
TGTATTGATGGATTTTTAATGGGATGTTTACCAATTATTAGTACTGATGCTACATTTCTTTCGTCTAAATATCAAGGTATCTTATTTATTGCTTGTGCTCACGATCCTAACTATCAATTATATCCTATAGCTTATGCTGTTGCTGAAGGTGAGAATAGTGATTCTTGGTCTTGGTTTTTAAATTCTCTTAAAATATCTTTTGAAAGTTGTTTTAATGATTGGAGTACAATTTCATTTATATCTGACAAGCAAAAGGGATTAATAAATGCTGTTCGTGCTATTTTTCCTGCATCTCCTCATTTTTTTTGTATTCAACATTTTAAACAAAACATGAAAAAAGTTACCAAAGAACAAGTATTTCAACACTTGTTAGACTCGCTTGCTAGATCATATAATAAAACAGATGCAGAGAGTGTGTTTGATATAATTAAAGCCGAGAACATAATTTTGTACGATTGGCTTATTGGTGTAAACGATGAAAGTCGTCGATTTGAACATTGGATAACAGCGTATGCTACTTGTCCTAGATTAGATATTAACACTTCTAATCTTGCTGAATGTTTCAATAGCTGGATTAAGAAATTACGAGATAAGCCAATAACAATACTTCTCGATGGTATTAGAGCCAAGGTTATTACACTTCATGACAATCGTAGAAAGAATGCTGAAAATATAGACACAGATTATTGTCCGAAGATGTTAAAGAACATGGCTTCTATTATCAAAGAGAAGAATCACCTAGAAATATTAGCTATTGATAGTTATAAGTTTGAAATAATAGACCGGACAACAAGTAGAACCTATATTGTTAATATAACTGACAGATCTTGTGCATGTTTTAGATGGTACCATACTTATATACCATGTATACATGCATGTTTTGTTTGTAGATATTGCAATATTAGTATTGATAATTTTTATCCTGCAGTATTTTCGACGGAAACCTTGAAAAGTGTATACGCACCAAAAATGGAGCCAATTCCAGTTCCCTACAAGATCCAAGCTCCTTTGGGAAGAAGACAAATTGGGGTGCCAGATGTAAGACGCAAAGCCGGAAGACCAAAGAAGAACCGCATCAAACCCTGGGATTCATCAACGAGGGATCTACGTTGCAGTAATTGTGGTGCTATGGGACACAACCGAAGAAGATGTACTAGTCAACCGAGAAAGTAAAATAGAATTGTTCAATACCCAAATATTGTAATAAAAAACCATTACAAATCATACAAATATTGCAATCATACAACGTTACAAATTATCTACTCATCCTCGTCCTCGTCTTGTTGAGTTTGGGTAGGTAGCGGTGCTGATGGAGTCGAAAAAAATTGTGTGAATATCTGGTAGCTTTCATCTCCAGCAGTCTGGTAACTCGGACCCGCTTCAGCATACTGGTCACTCGGGCCCGCTCCAGCATACTGGTAACTCGGGTCCGCTCCGGCATACTGGTAACTCGGGCTCCCTCCAGCATACTGGTAACTCGGGCTCCCTCCAGCATACTGGTCACTCGGGCCCGCTCCAGCATGATGGTCCTCTGCAGTATCCCTCCGACGACGACGACGAGAGTGTCTCTGTCGTACTAAGCCGGTCGGATAGTCCGGTGGAAGACGTGATTGTATTGGAGGCATTTTCGGTTCCCGTCCAATACCCAGATGCTCAACACGAGTCACAAGTTCCTCCATAAGACGCCGACTGTCTGGGGAAAGGTTTCTATGAGGTCGTTGTAAATGTTGCCGGTATACACTACTCTGAAATTTCAAACTTGTAAATTAATATATTTATCATATCTATGTATATGTATTTTTGAAAGTATAATGAAGTCATACCAAATCATGCATTCCATCGGCAAAAGCACGCAGAGTAGAATCATCTACGGATCTACTCTTGAACCTTTGCTCCTCATAGTGGTATACTCGGTTGCTCATAAGAGGGCATCCCCACCATTGCCTATAGTCCAGGCTACCCATGTCTGCAAAATGTAAACAAAATTTTAGCAAACTATTTACACTAAATCAATACGAATAATGAGTAACTTATAACTTACATTCCTCAGCAGAATTTAGTCTGGGAGACATGTCCCTCACACTATAATTCTCGAATCGATTATTCCAGTCAGCAACGAGACCAAGGATTCGTTGTAATGCATTTGATGCCTCATAACCGACTGTCGGTGGATCATCGGAAATTATTGGGCTCATTCCGAATTGTCGAAGAACACGGTCTGCCGGATGGTACATGGTGAACCGATCATATATAATATGAGATCTGTGTAAAGTAAATGCATATGATGTCCTCTTGATTTCTGGAGCATCAGGTTCACATGAGTAAGGTAACCAGGTAACATATTTAAAGATATTGTATCAATTAGATGTGATGTTTATCTACGATCAAAACTTAAATGATTTAAAGATATTTATTGCATATTTAAAAATTACCTCATGATACTGCAGTGTATCAAATTGGCTACGATAAAGTGATACACTCATGTATTGGTAGTGTTGATAATCCACTATATCTGTAGGCCAGCGCATAGCAACTGGAAATACTTCAACATCACTGAGAATGCTAGTAACAGGCCTACCAATATAGAAGTGCTCGTAGGACCAGAACTATAAAACAAAAATATGACATTAGTACAAACAAAATTTGCGTATAAAATTACTCAAACTTTTTAAGTCTTTCATTCATACCTGAATCAATGAAATACATCCACAAATACTCTTGCGATTGGATCTCACAAATTCTGTCAGATTGGCGTATAAAAAGGCAAGAGTAGCAGCTCCCCACGCATGCTCAGTAGGTTTTATCAAATCATCCAAGAATGGTAAAAGCTGCACATTTACCATATTTTTCGATGCATCGAAAAATAGAATTGCACCACATAAACAGAGCAGATACGCTCTAGTGCAACGAATGACTTGGATATATTAAGTGTTATATAGACACTAAATTAAGTCATAAACAAATTTACTAATAAAAATACATACCCGCATTTCATCTACATCAACCACCCCGTTAATAGTGTGATGTAGGTCCATGAAGTTGCCACAGAGCCATGTAAACTTCACAAAATTGCCGTCTTTTATACCTGATGGAGGGCTAACACCGAGATACCTCCTGATCAGATCAGATCCCTTTAAGTGCGGATCAAAATATATAGCGTTACCTTTAATAGGTAACCCTAGTATATTTGCCACATCAAAAAGGGTGATCGTCATCTCGCCGAATGGGAGTTGGAAAGTGTTGCGTTCGGGCCACGAACGCTCCGCAAGACTTACAACTAAATGAAGATCGTGGATTAAATATCTAGCACGATCTATATAGTGGAATCCAAAGGATTCCACCAAAGCCTTTTGGACCGAATTTAGCTCCCACGTACGATAATTTCTTTCGGTCCGCCAATGTACATGGATCCGGGTTCGTAAACCAAGATCATGGTCGTATAACTATAAAAAAAACATATACATTATATTTTGTGTGTAAATTACTAAAATTGAAAACTTGTAATTTCAAAAATTACCTCGCCAGTAAATATCTGACTAGAAATGTGGTCTTCACGTTGCTTAATAATAAGCTGGGTAGTCGGTCCGCCAGGAATACGACCGTCATTGTGGGTAGCCATCTCCAAAAATGTTGATTATAAGATGTGAGTAGGAGGAGGAGGAGGAAGAGGATTGCTGTAAGGAGGAGGAAGAGGATTGCTGTGAAAACAGGAGGAGGAGGAGGAGGAGGAGAAGAATGTGTTGTGAGGAGCCTTCTCTCGGTAGTGGGGGGTGTTTATAGGGAGGGAAGGGGAGGGGATGGGGGAGGTCTCCGAGAGAAGGGGAGCGGTCTGGTCTCCGAGGAAGGGGAGGCGTCAGGAATCCGAGGGGAGGGAAGAGAGCGGCCCGCCAACTGAGTTGGCGAGCGGTCTCTCGTAGACTGCGCCCCGCCAACTCAGTTGGCGAGCAGTCTCTCGTGGACTGCGCCCCGCCAACTCAGTTGGCGAGCGGCCTCTCGAGGAGTGCGCCCCGCCAACTCAGTTGGCGAGTAGTCCTCCTCTCTGCAATTACTCCCAACTTTTCCCTTTTTTTATAATTTTATATAATTTTATTACTTTATACGAAAAAATCCGATTTGTATTTGATATTTTCATAATATGGATGCTCTTATCATAAAGTCACAGAGTTTTATGAAAATTCTCTATCCTATGACTCAGCTGATTTTGTTCATGACTGAAGCTCTTAGAATCACAGGTTTTCCAATAAACAGAGTTTAATGATTTGATGGTTTTTGTCCCGTGAGTTTGTAACCTACAATAATTGTCTAGGCAATTAATTTGATTCATAGACTTCTTAATGCATACAATAATTTGAACAATCAGAAGACCATAAAGACTGACCAAAGTGATAATCAGCCGATTTTGTTGCTATGGGGAAGGAAAGTAGAAGTTCTTGGACATCATTGTAGCCTATAGTATGCAAGGCTGGCCCTGTGGGTGGGGGTGGGTTGGGTTGTCCTAGCCGGAACTAATTTTGGTTGTCCCTTGACCCTTATTGATGTAAATATAGGTTTAAGTTGAGTTTGGATTGGACCAGCTCTAAGAAAAATGAATGACTTGGGGGGTTGCCCTATGAAGGGTGTTGCCCAAGCCCGAAGTCTTGGCAGGCTTACCCCTCGGCCGTATGCTAGTGTTTACATTCTAATATGTTAGCAGCATGAGTATTCAATAAAACTGCATAATATTAGCTTTACTCAAGTAGGTCACTGATATATTAACTGCATCCAGGTGACTGGGGGAGCTGAATATACTGATGATACACCAACGCCTCCAAACACTTTGCATGCTGCTTTGGTGTTGAGCACAAAGGCTCATGCACGCATTTTGTCAATAGATGATTCACTTGCGAAGTCTTCACCTGGTTTTGTTGGTTTGTTTCTTTCTAAAGATGTCCCTGGTAGTAATAAAATTGGAGCAATCATTCATGATGAGGAAGTTTTTGCTACAGAACTTGTTACTTGTGTTGGTCAGGTATGGAGCTAAACCATCAGTCAGATGCTCCCAATTCTCATTGTTTTATTCTTAATTTATATAATATTCTTTCCGGTTTAAGGTCATATGTTCAGCTATCTTGCTTTAGTCACAAACATCACTTATATGCAGGTAATTGGTGTTGTTGTGGCTGATACCCATGAAAATGCAAAAGTTGCTTCAAAAAAAGTTAAGATTGGATACAAAGAGCTGCCTCCCATCCTATCTATAAAAGATGCTGTTAAGGCTGGGAGTTTTCATCCTAGTACTGAGAGATGCCTTGAAGAAGGGGATGTAAATTGGTGCTTTCTGTCAGGGGAATGTGACAGGATCATAGAAGGGGAGGTTCAAGTAGGAGGTCAAGAGCATTTCTACTTGGAACCAAATAGCAGTTTGATTTGGACAATTGATGGAGGAAACGAAGTTCATATGATTTCTTCTACTCAAGTAGGTGAAAGTTCTTGAATTATGAAGAAATATTATTAATGGCGTTCTGAATTGCTTATTTTGGCTTTCCTTTTTAGTTAGCTCTCTGATTCAATCCTCATCAAAGTTTTAGTTGTATATAATGTTTAATTCCTTGAATAGTATTAATGAGCTTAATTTTATTGCTTAGTGAGTAATGACATCTTTTTCCTGTGCAGTCTCCCCAAAAGCACCAGGACCTTGTTGCCCATGTTCTTAATCTTCCATTGTCAAAAGTTGTTTGCAAAACCAAGCGCATTGGTGGCGGATTTGGTGGAAAAGAAACAAGGTCTGCCTTTATTGCTGCTGCAGCTTCTGTACCATCATATCTTTTAAAGAGGCCAGTGAAAATTACATTGGATAGAGATGTTGACATGATGATAACTGGACAGCGTCATAGTTTTCTTGGGAAGTACAAGGTATTAAATTTCCATTGTAAATTAAGGTGGATCTGTTTTACATAGGCAGATCGATTAACATGATTCTGTACTATACAAGCATGATCATGGTATCATATTAAAGCCCTTTATATATACTAGTATATATGCACGTGCATTGCACGTATTTCATAGATAATTATTAGGAAGACTAAAAGGCAAATGCTATAATTATTCTAATATTATTAAGACTACTTAGGAAGCCTAAAAGACAAACCCATAACTATTCTAAATTTATTATTATGTTATTATATATAGATATTATTTAATACCTAAGACTATTTATAAAGACCAAAGGACAACTTTTGTAATTACTTAGTTGTCCCTATTAACTTTAATTAACACTTTTAATTAGTCAATATATGCAAGGGTATGTTTGGAAAAAAGTTTCTATGTGAAGCCAACTTTTGGCATTATATATACTAATATATATGCACGTGCGTTGCACGTATTTTAACCTCCTTTTAATTAGCTTTTTCTATACTTGGGAAGAGCAAAATGCACCATAAAAACAAACTACATTTTTCTTAAATTTTTCTATACGTAATTACCTATTTGTTGCCCTCATTATATTTAATGAACGATTTTAATTAGTAAATTTAGGTAAAGACATATTTGGAAGGAAAAAAAATCACGTGAAGCCAACTTATATATATATATATATATATATATATATATATATATATATAGGTTTTCATGGCCTTAAAAATGTTTAGTACTATTTGAAGGTTTTTTTTTATTAAAACAGAATGTTGCAACTGCTGAAATCCCAATTAGAGCAGAAAAGTCAGTTAAGATATGTTTGCTATGTTAAGTAATTAAATTATGATTTTGGAATTATTTTGTTGTTGTTGTTTATTAATATCAGAAGGTACTTTTTAGTCTACTTACTGCAGTGACTAGTTCCTTTTTAGTCTAGTTACTGCAGTGACTAGTTCCCTTTAAGAATGCCTGATCTTGTATCTCTAAAAAACTTGACAATATGTTGAGACTTGGTTTTTGGTGATGATTACATGGATAAGTATTAACATCTGAACCTCGTCTATCACAAAGAGAACTTTAATGTTAGACTAATTCACATTTCTGAGAAATTTCTGCTGTTATTAGAAAATCTGACTAGCATATGATGAGAAGAGATTAGATGGTTCCTAGTTGTCTACACCACGAATCTGTCTCATGCTTCTGAGTTGCAATTTCTGCACATCCCGTTCTTGGTGTCTTTAATTAGAAGTTGTTTACAATTTATGGCGCCATATTGAACTTTGGTGGCATCTGTAACTTAATTATTCTGCTGATGGAAAATCTGTATATGCATTGTTCAATTTGGGAAAGAACGAACACTGAATACTTGAATGCTTTTCAGCATGGCAATTTCTCTCTTCTATTAAGCATGATACATGTTTTCACATATATTACCTCTTTTGGAATTAACTTGCAACCAGGTTGGGTTCACAAATGCTGGAAAAGTTTTGGCATTGGATCTCGAGATCTACAACAATGGTGGAAATTCATTAGATCTTTCCCTTTCGGTCCTCGAACGTTCCATGTTTAATTCAGATAATGTTTATAAAATACCACATATTAGGGTCAGAGGGCAAGTTTGCTATACCAACTTTCCTAGTAATACAGCTTTTCGAGGATTCGGCGGGCCTCAGGGTATGCTTATTGCAGAAAACTGGGTCCAGCGAGTTGCTATGGAGCTTAGGAGAAGTCCTGAAGAGATAAGGGTAACAGTTTCTATTTGTTAACCAATCTGATTTGTGTACATACTTGTAAGCGTTCTGCAACTTACAGACTTTATAATGGACTTCATGTGACCAGGAAATAAATTTTCAGCATGAAGGTCATGTGTCGCACTATGGGCAAAAACTTCAAAATTGTACATTGAGGCAGGTGTGGGATGAACTAAAGGCATCTTGTCATTTTGCGAAGGCTCGTGAAACAACAGACGATTTCAATCGGTACAATCGATGGAGGAAGCGCGGAGTTGCAATGATCCCAACCAAATTTGGTATCTCCTTCACAGCAAAGCATATGAATCAGGTAAAGAAGAGTCAGCTTCAAATAATTTAATCTTCTTATTCTGATTGGCTTCTAGTTGTTTCTTCGTGGTCGAAAGCGCATTGGTTCATCCCATTTTTAGGTTTTGCATGTTGTCGAACGTTAAAATGACATCATAAAATATTTACCTGTTTTTGTGGATCTGTGTTCTTGATTACGAATGGCGCGAAATATAGTGTCTTTTGAAGTTTCAGTCACTACATGTTTTCAGAGAAATGGTAGGACGAGCATGCTAATGACGTTGTATTATTTAATTACGTTCCATGAATTTATTTGGTTTTATTATTGTTATTTAGTTTTGAAAAGGTAAGCAGTATTTTATTGATGTTTAATAAAGAAGTACAATTTGTAGTATACATCTCATAGTTCAATCTTGAGCATTCATAAAGAATCTCTAACTCCTTAGCTTTCCTTCATCTACTCCCCATAGTAAAGTCCTGAGCCCTCCTTTGGTTTCCTACTTTTTTGTGGCATTGTGTCATATGGAGATGTACATCTCTTATAATTCTTTGATGTAGCTTGACTTCTATATTCTTATCGCCTCCTTATTAAAAAATCGTCTATTTCTTTCTTGCCACACATGCAACATAGTTGTATTTAGAATCTGCCTGACTAGGATGTACTCAAGTACCCCTTTGCTGCTGATGCTTTGGATGTCCCTAATGGTTTCTCTTAGGTCTTTGTTGCCAGATATATGCATTGAATTGCTGAATGGTGCCCAGATTGCTGATACATAAATGCAGCTGAAGAAGCTGTGTTCTATATTCTCTTCTGACTGTTCACATAATCCACATTTAGCATCTTCTATAGCTCCATGTTGTCCTGCCTCTTATTTGCAGATTACCTTTGATTGCTCTGTAGCAACAATATGACGTTTTTCCACAGTAGCCTGAGAACCTGATCACATCATGCCAATCCACTTTCAATTGGTTTTGCTAGTGTTATTATTTCTCTTTTATGGATTTCAGAGAATCAGAGTAAGTCCCTTAAATTTTTAACATAGATCCCTTAAGATTCTCATTATTTGCTTAGCACCCCCTAACATCACAAGAATTACTTATACAATTCTTATTAAATTTTCTAATAGAATATAAAAATATTATTTCAAACCTGAATGGTGGCAAATAAAATGACCGTTTCTCATTTCCCTTAATGGCCGACTAATGGCTACATCCCCTTATTAACAGCTGTTTCATTCTATCTTTCTCCGTTTAAGATACAGTCTCTTCCCATTACATCTGCATCTCCTCCAGCATCTCTTCTACCCCCACCACCTCATGCTCATGATCCCATACTAACCCCTTCCCTCCACTTTCTTTACCTTCAATTGTCATTTCTCGGCACTTCACTTATGCCATCATCCTTCTCTCCACCTTCAACTTCCCCTTAACTCTCCTCCCCAGGCCCTATCACCCTGAGCCACCTCAAGTGCCTGAAAGCTCCATCTTTCAATATCCACCTTTACCTTGAGTTCGCATCTCCTCAATCCATCTCCTTTCTACCTATGTCTTATCCCCAAAAGTCAAATCTTCTCACACATGGAGAAAGTGCCAACCACTCCTCAGGTGTCGGTGAAGATAGTTTCTCCTGCTTGGAATACTTGCTATTTTGGCCACAGGTGCGAGATTAAGACATGAAGTCAGTAGGGGTTGTATGGTTGCAACGTTCAAAGATGAAAGCAATAGAAAATGCAGTTATTCAGACAAAGGAAGATCCTGATACACAAACATTCAACAACAAATTTCTGAATGCCTTGACTATCATTTTGCTAACATCCAACTCGACAGCGAATAAATGATAGATTGACAAATGTAATCTTGTATTGTGATTTAGCAATTCATAATCAGAATGGTGCTAGAAACACTATGCAAACCTATACAACCACATGAGAGTATCACACAAGTTCTACAGTTCAGTATATGACAAACTCACAGCTTTCACTGTTATGCAAATGCAAGTAACAGAACTGATTGTCGATCTTTTCAGGTTTCTGCTTCAGTTACTTTTGTTTATGGAGTGATTGTTATGTTATATCGTTATATCTATGTATTACGTGACATTCTGGTCCACCTGTAGCTACAACATTCGGAAGGAATTTGTTCCTCCAATTATATCACCATGGAAAGAGTTCAGGATGAATTTTATGTGTAATGTTATTTTATATTTATCTTCATGTGTTACTTGCTAAACTGTTTCATGACCACCTTGCTGATGGGTATCCGTACAAAATACAGGCTGGTGCTCTTGTGCAAGTTTATATTGATGGAACTGTTCTCGTAACACATGGGGGTGTTGAGATGGGACAAGGTCTGCACACCAAGGTTGCACAAATTGCAGCCTCCTCCTTTAATATTCCTCTTAGTTCTGTGTTTATATCCGAGACAAGTACAGATAAGGTAACCCCATTGTGCTTTGCTATTTTGATTAGCTCCGCCATTCACTAAATATTTGTTAAATAAATAGGCATGTTATTCTGCGATAGACTGGGATGTAAATGTATTTGTCAGAACAAACAACAGTATGCAATACCAGATGAGCCTCTCATCGGGCTTTTTTTTTATTGGTGTAGGTTCCTAATGCATCGCCTACTGCAGCTTCCGCAAGCTCTGATATGTATGGTGCTGCAGTTTTAGATGCATGTGAACAAATTAATGCACGCATGAAAACTATGGCTGTCAAACACAATTATGCTTCTTTCACTGAGGTAATACTTCAAGCTATCCATGTACTCGTTGTTACTATCTTATATTGGCCATGTAGCATAATATATGCAGCTGTTAGATCTAGTAAGGAGGTTCATGATTCAATTATCTGTCAAACCTGTCATCCATAGTGGAAGAGGTTCATAATTCTTTTAAAAAAGCTGTACAAAATCTCTAGTCGGGAACATTTGTATTCTTTCACATTTTGCAAATTTGGTAAAATTATGAAGGGAAATAATTGCATATCCTTCTCATTAACGTGAAATTCTAAACATGTTCTAGATAGAAATTGTTTGCTAAAACCCCTCTTTCTGAAGTGAAATCAGGGACAAAATATTCCTCCCTATTTTCTCTTCCTCATCACCTCTCTAATCCCAGTTGGTGGCGAGATTAGGGTGCTGTTGTCGACTGCCTCTTCCTCCTCGCTCCACCAAATGGACAACAATAGTCCAGATCGAGTAGGGGGGGGGGGGGGGGGGGGTGAGTGTTGGGTGGGTCAAGTCCAGTGATCCTGATTTATCGAAAACAGTAAAATCTTAATCAGTAGACTGAGACCATGGTGCCATGTTTGTGAACTATGTACGGATAAGACAAATTTTGTGGAGGAAAGAACTTCTCTTTTTTATTTTCTCTATATTTTTGAAGATGAAAACTACATGTATGAATTACAATGCGGAAGCAAGACCATGGTGAGATGTTTGTGAATTATGTACAGATAAGACATCTTGTGGAGTAGAGAGCTTCTTCTCTTTTTTCTTTTCGCTCTATTTTTTAAGATGAAAAGTAGGAAGCAAGACCATGGTGAGATGTTTGTGAATTATATACAGATAAGACATATTTTGTGGAGTAGAGAGCCTCTTCTCCTTTTCCTTTTGCTCTATTTTTGAAGATGAAAAGTACATGTATGAATTACAATGCGGAAACAACTCCTAATTAAGGAAGCCAACTATGTAATGATGACCTCTAGTTCCGTTACAACCTTAGATTACGGCCAAGGAACACCCACCATAGGATTTAGGTAAAATCCATGTAAAGGGACAAATCCGAAACCAATTAAACACTTGGACACGTAAAAATAGTTGCTGCCTCAGTTGGCAAGCCTAGTATCTGAACTCAAATCCGTCTAAGCTTGTATGTTCTCGGTCGATCAATCGGCTGGCTGATCTAGAGCTAACGACAACTATGTTTTCTCTGCTTATGTTCCCCACCTTCTTTTGCTATGGTCTTCCACTCAGTGTTTGGTCGGACCCCCAACCATCATGTCTCGACGTCTTCGACCTGGATGCTGATGGGCTTCCACAATCCTCCTGTATCATCTACACACGGCCAGAACCGTATGTCTTGAACACCATAGGCCAATTGTCACTGTTTAATTTGACCATCACCCGATGCTAGAGGTCATAACAAAAGGGGGGGGGGGGGTGTTAGAAACTAGGTCACAAGGGTGGTCCACAGGCTTCGTTGTTGTCATCGCTTGGGATAAGAGAGGAAAGCCTTTTTTGTTCTTTTGTTAAAAAATTTCAAGTGATAATAGATGTTAAGGGGGCATTTCATTTAGAATAGAAGGTTATTATTTTAATTACTGCAGTATAGCAAATTAAAAAAGATGCATAAGGGGGCTTACCTGGAAATGTTGTGGGACCCTAATTGGTTAATGGTAATAGAGCTTGTTGATAATTAATCGTTACCGTCATTTTGCAGACCTTTGAGATACTTTGCCTAGGATAATTTAGGATGATCATCCCTTTGGTTGGATGAACATAAACTACAGACCAACTTTCTAGTTTTACTTGTCAGTTGGATTTCTATGTTAGTACAAAGAAACCTTGTTCTTGATATAGGAATTTAAAACCAAAGCGAAAGGTTAATTTCAGCCTTTTGTTGGAACCTTTCATTATAGTTGTACTCATCTCTGCTAACCTCAACGTCATGGAAGAAAGTGTTAATAGTGACAATGAAGAATATGATAATTACCGGTAATAAACAGGAACTAAGCGTTGAGTTATGCATTTTATATGGAAGTTAAACCAGTAAAAGATCTTGGAGTGCCCATGACCCATGTCCACTCGTGAGGCTAGTAGTAGTTGACTTGAAAGACTATCTAGATGAGGCAAACTGAGTGGCAGCAAGCAAAATGTGGGCTGGGTAAAAATTCACAGCATGGTGAAATGAGGGATGCATGATACCATGATACTAGATGTAGTTGATAATGAGGAGATGTTTAGACATCTAACTGATGGAACCACTTGCAATAGACACAGTCACAAGAGTATTATTAGGTTCATAATGTCATGCTGAGCATAGAGATCCTTACATCTCAGATAACAGAAATAATGATGTAACTTGAAAGTAAACTTGCTGCTACATCTGTGGATCTTGTATAGCATGGCCACATATGGTTAGTATCAAAGCCATGTAATACTTCTTTTTATAGTAAAAGTGGGACCTACAGAAATCTAGTGAGAACTGTAGGTATGGGATAAGGAGCTTCTGCAGTATCCATGTGAGATAAAAACGCATGACCGACATGAGGAGTTGAGAGAATTAATGATACAAAATGCAGTCATGTAGTTCATTTGTTGGCTTACAGGTTCTTTCAAGCCTGACGTGTAAGATCGGATTGGTGCAGAGTGTGCTATGATATTGGAAAGAGTCATATTCTTCTCCTCTTCACCCAGATCTTCGGTCATTTTCAACGTCGTCATGTCTCTTTATATCCGAATAAGGATAGTCTTTTAATGGTATGCTCTACTATTGTATTCATTGCAGTTTAGTGAATTTCTGTTGGTTTCACTGGAGGGTGGTGGGATGGGAGGCCGTGTTTCATGTTTGTAGCATTGCTATAACAGAGAGAACATGCTGGTTGCAATTATCCACATGAAATTGTCACCAGGGTTTATGGCAGGTCATGAATGTTTAGGCTTTGTTGGTGCTTTGTTGCAGCGAAGGCTTCAATCTGGCTTGCTAGAACTTGAAACTTACTTTTTGGTGTAGGAGCTGGAGATGAGAACTCATAGATAAATTAAGTTTTTTCTTCTACTATGTTATTTTCGAGTTGGGGGAATAGGGGAAGGGATATGTTTCACTTCTTCAGGGTTTTGCTTTTTCACTTGGGGCAGCCACATGTTGCTTGAGAGGCCAATAAATAGACATAGGAGAAAAGGGAGGGGAGTTCCTATTCCAAATGTATAATTATTTTTTGCTCACCTTGATACAGAAATCTCCTGCCCAGAAAAGAAAATATGATGTTGGATAAGTTTCATCATAAACATAATTATGAGTTCGGCCATCTTTGAACTATACTTCATTTATAATGTAGTGCTGAATTATCTTTATTTTCCTTTTCAATTTTCAGCTAGTGCGTGCATGCTTCTTGGAAAGAATAGACTTATCTGCTCATGGATTTTACATCACGCCTGATATTGGCTTTGACTGGAAAGTCGGCAAAGGGACTCCATTTAATTATTTTACATATGGAGCTGCATTTGCAGAAGTTGAAATTGACACTTTAACCGGAGATTTCCATACAAGGACAGCAGATATAGTGATGGACATCGGGCGTTCCCTTAACCCAGCCATAGATGTTGGACAGGTAACTAAACACCTGGCATAAAATTAGGAATTTGACTTATTATAGCTGTAATTGAGTTGTTTCAGATCATATAGGTCGAGATTCATAACTTTCATGTTTTGAAATATGAATAAATTAATAGAAATATCTTCTCATGGTTTCATTTAGTTAACTTGCAATGCTTAGGATATAATTAGTAGCTTGCATCTTAAAAATTTGTGATAGGAAATATTTTCCATGGAAAAAAAACCCAATCAAACACAACCTTAATTTAAATTTAGGCTGTGTGATTGGACTTTTTTTCCATGGAAAATATTTTCATCACAAATTTTCCACAAATTGTAGTATTTGATAGCTTATATTTTTCATGGAATCATTTTCCAAAAAACTATCATTTTCCATATTTCTCTCCAAAATGGTGGAGAATAAACTTGTCCAACCCATAGGAAAATATTATTTTCCATGGAAAATGATATTTTTCTTGGAAAATAATGGCAATCAAACACCAAATTAAGTTTTCCATGAAATTTTTTCAAAATTCAATAGAATTTTTTTCCTCGGAAAATAATTTCGTGGAATTAATTTCTTTTCCGCATATTTTCCACCTTGCATTCAAACGCACACTAGCTTTTCTGTAGTTAAAAAAAAAGTGTGCAAGGTGATGTTTAGCAAGTTTTCTGGAATGTTATTTATATTCCAGTTTCTTCTCAAATGCGTGCTAAGGTAAACTTAAATGTCAGTTGGGGCTTACCTTATTTCAAACTTGTTTGCAGATTGAAGGTGCTTTTATTCAAGGTCTTGGATGGGTTGCCTTGGAGGAGCTAAAATGGGGAGATTCAGAGCACACCTGGATTAGACCAGGAAGCCTGTACACTAGTGGACCTGGAACTTATAAAATTCCTTCCGTGAATGACATCCCTCTCAACTTCAAGGTTTCGCTTCTAAAGGTAGTGCATGGTGATTCATTCTTCCTATCATCTTTAACTGAAACTTATTGGTTCTGTATATCGGATTGCTTTCTTCTTGTCGGAATCTATTTCCTGGAATACTGCATGTTGTTGACTCCATGTTGGTCAGAAATGTAAGTGCAGAGAAGCAAGATAAGCAACATTAAATGATTTCAAAAACGTATAAAAGTATAATTTATGTAATAATATAAGTCATTGGCGAGCGGAAGCGGCGGAACTGGGCACTGGGTGGCCACAAATGCTGCTGGGAGATTTGCAACAAAATTGAACTGAAGGGTAAAATTCTAAAAAATACCCACCATTCGTCGAAGAAGTCACCGTGAAAGTGAATGCTGCTCCAACATAATATATTTCTTTATATTAATACATTTGTCTCCTCTCCGAATGCATGTGATATCTGAGCGGTTAGCAACACTAAAAGATAACAATAAAAAATATGTTCGACAAGAATGAAATGTTTGACTAATATATAGTTATTATTGAGGTTTTGCTATACCATACACACATTTCGGTTGATAATGAGTATCCTGATTTAGAGATTTTTGTTTTTTTCTATCATGACTGTAATTTATTGTTTCTTTCTTATATTTGCAGGATGTTCCAAACCCAAAGGCAATTCACTCCTCAAAGGCTGTTGGTGAGCCACCATTCTTTTTGGCCTCTGCAGTACTATTTGCTATTAAAGATGCGATTATAGCGGCAAGATCAGAGGAAGGCCATGACGACTGGTTTCCTCTTGACAACCCAGCCACGCCCGAAAGGATTAGGATGGCCTGCATAGATGATTTCACTAGACATTTTGCAAGTCCAGACTATCAGCCTAAGCTCAGCATCTGATGCTCTTTCATGCCCCCCTTGGGTCGACAGGCAATGCCATTGTGCTGGATCCGTCCTTGATGGTCGTCTATTCAGAGTTCCCGGTTGTAAATATGCTATCCAAATTGGCAGAGATTAAAGTAAAACAAGGAGACTTGGAAAGCAAGAAGATAAAGAAAGAGAGTTTAAAGAAAGACATGGGTGACAGGAAGCATTTGTAATTACATCCTTAAACAGTTCCATTGGATGCTATTTGTGATCTGAGACTGCACCTCAAAGGTTCAGATCTTG
Organism: Iris macrosiphon; assembly: GCA_036927795.1. Classification (NCBI taxonomy): domain Eukaryota; kingdom Viridiplantae; phylum Streptophyta; class Magnoliopsida; order Asparagales; family Iridaceae; genus Iris; species Iris macrosiphon. Next base: position 200,346,272 of record JAYESA010000008.1, read on the forward strand.
CTTATTAAATCCAATCTGTGTGTGAATTTTGAGCCTTTAGAGATTGAAGAACATATAAAGATGTGTGGCTCTGCTCTGTGCATCCAAAGAATTATCATCAAAACAAAATTTATCTATCATAATTTACTTGTTAATGTGGACTATTTTGTTGTTTTTAGAAAAAAAGAGGCCTATGTTAATACTTGTTTGGTGTGATGGGTTAACCATTGATATTTTTATTGTATCTATTCACTTCTGTGATAACAAACATATTCTCTTAAATAAAAACACTGTGTTCTCTGCCAAATTCTGCTTGGCCTTTATACTTTCTCTACTTTGGACGAAGTTAATCTTTGCAGATATTTGTAGAACCACGAAATGTTTGTTACTTTTGTTGTCAGTGTCGTGTTATGTTTCTATTTGGTTAATTATATAGGCGCTAATTTTTAACAGAGTTTGGTGTTTAGAGATTAAGAGAAGGTTTGGTAAAAATGAAATAAATAGGAAGTTCGACTTTCTAAACCGAGTAAGTGTAACCATTATGAGATTAGATAATGTACTAAAAACAAGTGCATTTTAGATCCATATCAATTTCTTCTGGCACTGTTTTTGTTAAATTGGAAATTGCATATTATTAGACATTCTGTACGTCTCTTGTAGCTAGGGTGACCAATTGATGGAACCAAACAAATTTGAAAAAGAATTGCAGAGTAGGAATTTCAAATAAATTACAAAGGAAATATATTGAAGTTGCACGCAACCATAGAATATTTACTGGCATTGATATCATTTGGAAGATTATTGATAT